>JBBHAA010000066.1:0-205000 GCA_037953035.1 Aquarana catesbeiana
AACCCAGACTCAGCTTCCAGATCCTCAGGAAGGGTGAGTGCGATTAACTTACCTCCATATAACAAACTACCTCTGTACAATGACTTACCTCCATAGAATGCCATCAATTACCTCTATACTATGACTTGCCTCCATACAATGCCATGACTTACCTCTATACAATGTACTCCTACATACAATGCCTCCCCCTCTATACAATGTTATGACTTACCTCTATACAATGCCATGACTTACCTCCTATACAATCCCATGACCTACTTCTATACAATGTACCCCAACATACAATGCCTCCCCCTCTATACAATGCAATGACTTACCTCTATATAATGACTTACCCCCAAGCAATGACCCCCTCCATACAACCCCCCCATATAATGTCCCCCATATGTACTTATTGTATCACTTATCTACAACATTTATAAAGAGTTCTGAAGTGTTACCATACATTGTACAATCTGACCATACAATCTCTGTACAATCATCTTCAACTATGTAATAAGAGGACCTATCTAATCTATCCAATCAATGTGTGTCCAATCAGACAGACTCTTGACAGACAGACAAATTGTATGATCAGATTGTAATGTGTGTGGGGGCTTGTGTCAGGTCTGTGACTCAAAGTATGGAAGCCATAAGCATCCAGGCAACCGGCATTTCATAAGCAGGTGTACTACAGACGATTATCGGGGAAGATGTACTTCTAGTAATATTGCTAAAAAACGTCTTGTGCTATCAATGTAGTGTGCAGAAATTCCAAACATCAATCCAGGAGACCTTCCTACACATCGTATACGAGAGACGTTCCTATACATGGTATACGGGGGCCCTTCCTACACATAGTATGGGAAGAAAGGTTCCTACACATAGTATACGGGAGACGTTCCTATACATGGTATACGGGAGACGTTCCTATACATGGTATACGGGAGACGTTCCTATACATGGTATACGGGAGACGTTCCTATACATGGTATACGGGAGACGTTCCTATACATGGTATACGGGGGCCCTTCCTACACATAGTATGGGAAGAAAGGTTCCTACACATAGTATACGGGAGACGTTCCTATACATGGTATACGAGAGACCTTCCTACACATGGTATACGGGAGACCTTCCTACACATCGTATACGGCAGACCTTCCTACACATCGTATACGGCAGACGTTCCTACACATCGTATACGGGAGACGTTCCTACACATCGTATACGGGAGACATTCCTACACATGGTATACGGGAGACCTTCCTACACATGGTATACGGGAGACCTTCCTACACATCGTATACGGCAGACCTTCCTACACATCGTATACGGGAGACATTCCTACACATCGTATACGGGAGACATTCCTACACATCGTATACGGGAGACATTCCTACACATCGTATACGGGAGACCTTCCTACACATCGTATACGAGAGACGTTCCTGCACATCGTATACGGGAGACCTTCCTACACATCATATACGGGAGACCTTCCTACACATCGTATACGGGAGACCTTCCTACACATCATATACGGGAGACCTTCCTACACATCATATACGGGAGACCTTCCTACACATCGTATACGGGAGACCTTCCTACACATCATATACGGGAGACCTTCCTACACATCGTATACGGGAGACGTTCCTACACATCGTATACAGGAACTTCTACACATCGTATACAGGAGACCTTCCTACACATCATATACGGGAGACCTTCCTGCACATCGTATACGAGAGACGTTCCTGCACATCGTATACGGGAGACCTTCCTACACATCGTATACGGGAGACCTTCCTATACATCGTATACGGGAGACATTCCTACACATCGTATACGGGAGACCTTCCTACACATCGTATACGGGAGACCTTCCTACACATCGTATACGGGAGACCTTCCTATACATCGTATACGGGAGACATTCCTACACATCGTATACGGGAGGCGTTCCTATTCATTGTATACGGGAGGCATTCCTATACGTTCGTATACGGGAGACGTTCCTATACGTACATATACGGGAGACGTTCGTATACGGGAGGCGTTCCTATTCATTGTATACGGAAGAGAAGATTGTTGTTGGGCAGAGAGTTCATAGAAACGTGTACAAAAAAATGTCCCATTCCTGGGATCTGTCCAATCCGGGGGGAGGGGGGATAAAGAAGTAATATTGAGGTAATAGTGGTGGGGTAGTAATATTTGGGTGAATGTTGTGGTTTATAGTTGGTGTAGTAGTAGTTGTTGTGCCATGTGGGGGCGCTCTGACACAGCATGATGAATACAATTATAATTGTACTTTTAAGAGTCACTTAATTGTGTCCCCTATGGAGCTTAAAGTTGACTATACATGATACAATCAGATGTAGTGTGTGGTCAGTATGGATTGTTTTCTCTGTATATCACTCCCACCATCTGACAGATGATGAGTGATGTACTCTTCCCATCCAGAGGTTACACAGTGTGTGTGTAACATGGAGGAGTTCCTCCAGGGGGCGCTCTCTACAACAGGATTTGCTATGGTTAAGATGCAATCAGTTTTAACCCTGTCATTGCTGTGTGTGATAGAAGAACATGTAATAGAGAATGTGATACATTGTAAGAGTATAGAGGGCATTCATTTTGGAGTTCCCTCGTCCCCATGACCATTAACATGACCCCCCCCCCCCCCATGGCCAATAATATGAAGTTCTCCCCAGCCCATGGCCATTAATATGGAGTTGCTTCCCCCTCCCCCCCCCCATGGCCATTAATATGGAGTTGCTCCCTCCCCCCCCATGGCCATTAATATGGAGTTGCTCCCTCCCCCCCCATGGCCATTAATATGGAGTTGCTCCCTCCCCCCCCATGGCCATTAATATGGAGTTGCTCCCTCCCCCCATGGCCATTAATATGGAGTTTCTCCCTCATGAGTTCAGGACTCTGTGCAGGACACTGGAGTTCCTCCACACTAAACTGGTCACCTCATGTCCTTATGGAGCCGGTCCCCCTTTGTGGCTATAACTTCCTCCACTCTCCTGGGAAGACTTTCCACAAGATTTTGGTCAGTCATGCTGGAACAGAAAAGGGTCTTCACCAAACTGTTACCACAAGGCTGGAAGAGCACAATTGTTTCCAATGTCTTTGTATGATGAAGTATTACCTGAACCCTTCACTGGAGACACCTGAACTCCATTATTGGGAGGGGTGTCCATAGGTGGTGTCTCCAGTGAAGGGTCCCGGTAATCCTCCATCATACAAAGACATTGCGGACAATTGCACTCTTCCAACCTTGTGGTAACAGTTTGGTGAAGACCCTTTTCTGTTCAGTTCACACATCTCCGGATCGGCTCCGGTGCGAATTGCACGGGAGCCCTGTGTGTCTTCTGGTCTGTTTCAGGTCCGAATTCATCCAAAAATTCAGGCTGAAAATGGTGATTGGAGATGCACCGGAACCCTGCTGTGAGCCGCGCCGTTCCTCAGTGTGAACCCAGTCTTACTGTTTATATAAAATTATGCCTCTAAATACCTTATTTCAGTTTGTTTCTGGCCGGTCACGTGTCCACCGGGCGCTCTACTCCCCCGATCTAAGAGCTACAGTGGGAGGGGACAAGATCCCCCTCCGACATCAGCTGGGGAGGTCACGTGATCGTTGTGCTGTCCACTCAGCCCCTCCCGCTGTAGTCCTTAGATCGGGGGAGGAGATAGCATCCAGAGGTTACGTGACCGTCCAGAAACAAACTGAAATAAGGTATTTAGAGGCATAATTTTATACCAACATTTACACCGTGTAGTATGGCTTGGTAGAACAGAGGAGCTGGCTGTAATCTTTCTTTAACTTTACTGGCAGCTACAAATAGGGGCAGAAGAGGAGAGGCAGCTCACACACACACACACAGGGGAGAGAGAGGAGAGGTGGCTCACACACACACAGGGGAGAGAGAGGAGAGGCGGCTCACACACACACACAGGGGAGAGAGAGGAGAGGCGGCTCACACACACACACACACAGGGGAGAGAGAGGAGAGGCGGCTCACACACACACACAGGGGAGAGAGAGGAGAGGAGGCTCACACACACACACCAGGGGAGAGAGAGGAGAGGAGGCTCACACACACACAGGGGAGAGAGAGGAGAGGAGGCTCACACACACACACACAGGGGAGAGAGAGGAGAGGCGGCTCACACACACACACAGGGGAGAGAGAGGAGAGGAGGCTCACACACACACAGGGGAGAGAGAGGAGAGGCGGCTCACACACACACAGGGGAGAGAGAGGAGAGGCGGCTCACACACACACAGGGGAGAGAGAGGAGAGGCGGCTCACACACACACAGGGGAGAGAGAGGAGAGGCGGCTCACACACACACAGGGGAGAGAGAGGAGAGGCGGCTCACACACACACAGGGGAGAGAGAGGAGAGGCGGCTCACACACACACACACACAGGGGAGAGAGAGGAGAAGCGGCACACACACACACAGGGGAGAGAGAGGAGAGGCGGCTCACACACAGGGGAGAGAGAGAAGAGGCGGCTCACACACACACACAGGGGAGAGAGAGGAGAGGCGGCTCACACACACACACACAGGGGAGAGAGAGGAGAGGCGGCTCACACACACACACAGGGGAGAGAGAGGAGAGGCGGCTCACACACACACACAGGGGAGAGAGAGGAGAGGCGGCTCACACACACACACAGGGGAGAGAGAGGAGAGGCGGCTCACACACACACACAGGGGAGAGAGAGGAGAGGAGGCTCACACACAGGGGAGAGAGAGGAGAGGCGGCTCACACACATACACAGGGGAGAGAGAGGAAAGGAGGCTCACACACACACAGGGGAGAGAGAGGAGAGGAGGCTCACACACACACACACACACACACACACACAGGGGAGAGAGAGGAGAGGAGGCTCACACACACACACAGGGGAGAGAGAGGAGAGGAGGCTCACACACACACAGGGGAGAGAGAGGAGAGGAGGCTCACACACACACAGGGGAGAGAGAGGAGAGGCGGCTCACACATACACACAGGGGAGAGAGAGGAGAGGCGGCTCACACACACACACACACAGGGGAGAGAGAGGAGAGGCGGCTCACACACACACACAGGGGAGAGAGAGGAGAGGAGGCTCACACACACACACAGGGGAGAGAGAGGAGAGGAGGCTCACACACACACAGGGGAGAGAGAGGAGAGGAGGCTCACACACACACACACAGGGGAGAGAGAGGAGAGGCGGCTCACACACACACACACAGGGGAGAGAGAGGAGAGGAGGCTCACACACACACAGGGGAGAGAGAGGAGAGGCGGCTCACACACACACAGGGGAGAGAGAGGAGAGGCGGCTCACACACACACAGGGGAGAGAGAGGAGAGGCGGCTCACACACACACAGGGGAGAGAGAGGAGAGGCGGCTCACACACACACAGGGGAGAGAGAGGAGAGGCGGCTCACACACACACAGGGGAGAGAGAGGAGAGGCGGCTCACACACACACAGGGGAGAGAGAGGAGAGGCGGCTCACACACACACACACACAGGGGAGAGAGAGGAGAGGCGGCACACACATACACAGGGGAGAGAGAGGAGAGGCGGCTCACACACAGGGGAGAGAGAGAAGAGGCGGCTCACACACACACACAGGGGAGAGAGAGGAGAGGCGGCTCACACACACACACACAGGGGAGAGAGAGGAGAGGCGGCTCACACACACACACAGGGGAGAGAGAGGAGAGGCGGCTCACACACACACACAGGGGAGAGAGAGGAGAGGCGGCTCACACACACACACAGGGGAGAGAGAGGAGAGGCGGCTCACACACACACACAGGGGAGAGAGAGGAGAGGAGGCTCACACACAGGGGAGAGAGAGGAGAGGCGGCTCACACACATACACAGGGGAGAGAGAGGAAAGGAGGCTCACACACACACAGGGGAGAGAGAGGAGAGGAGGCTCACACACACACACACACACACACACACACACACACACAGGGGAGAGAGAGGAGAGGAGGCTCACACACACACACAGGGGAGAGAGAGGAGAGGCGGCTCACACACACACACAGGGGAGAGAGAGGAGAGGCGGCTCACACACACACACAGGGGAGAGAGAGGAGAGGCGGCTCACACACACACAGGGGAAAGAGAGGAGAGGCGGCTCACACACACACACAGGGGAGAGAGAGTAGAGGCGGCTCACACACACACACAGGGGAGAGAGAGGAGAGGAGAGGCGGCTCACACACACACAGGGGAGAGAGAGGAGAGGCGGCTCACACACACACAGGGGAGAGAGAGGAGAGGCGGCACACACACACACAGGGGAGAGAGAGGAGAGGCGGCACACACACAGGGGAGAGAGAGGAGAGGTGGCTCACACACAGGGGAGAGAGAGGAGAGGCGGCTCTCACACACACACACACACACACAGGGGAGAGAGAGGAGAGGCGGCTCACACACACACACCACACAGGGGAGAGAGAGGAGAGGCGGCTCACACACATACAGGGGAGAGAGAGGAAAGGAGGCTCACACACACACACAGGGGAGAGAGAGGAGAGGAGGCTCACACACAGGGGAGAGAGAGCAGAGGCGGCTCACACACACAGGGGAGAGAGAGGAAAGGAGGCTCACACACACACAGGGGAGAGAGAGGAGAGGCGGCACACACACACACAGGGGAGAGAGAAGAGAGGCGGCTCACACACGGGAGAGAGAGGAGAGGAGGCTCACACACACAGGGAAGAGAGGAGAGGCGGCTCACACACACAGGGGAGAGAGAGGAGAGGCGGCTCACACACACACAGGGGAGAGAGAGGAGAGGCGGCTCACACACACACAGGGGAGAGAGAGGAGAGGCGGCACACACACACAGGGGAGAGAGAGGAGAGGCGGCACACACACACAGGGGAGAGAGAGGAGAGGCGGCTCACACACACACAGGGGAGAGAGAGGATAGGCGGCTCACACACACACAGGGGAGAGAGAGGAGAGGCGGCACACACACACAGGGGAGAGAGAGGAGAGGCGGCTCACACACACACACAGGGGAGAGAGAGGAGAGGCGGGATGATGAAGGCACATAAACTGACCACACTATGATGATGTATGGTGGATCAGCAGCCATGATTACCGTGGTCAGCACACTAAGGGGGACACAGGAACAGGCAGGATCAACCAGGTATTTTACAGCATAGAAAGGGACAGATTAGACAGCACAAGCACTATGCTGTTTACCCTGCTATAAGGGAACAGGATCTCTTTTTTTTATTTTTTATTTTTTTTATTTTTTTTTTTAGGGTTACAATCTCTTTAACCTTGGATTATGACCCTAGAATTATTGCTCTCAATCCAATGTTCACAGAGATCCCTCACATGTGGTGCAGTTGATGTTTACATACTTCTGTTCACCCTACACTGCACTTTTAACAGTATACTGGTTGTGCATGGGGGTTCTTAAAAAAAAAAAAATAAAAAAAAATAAAAAAAAGTTTAATTATTTTTATTTATATACTTCTTTTGTTTTTAATACTATTTTTTTTTTTTTTACTTTATTGCTATCGCAAGAGAGCTAACAAGTCCCATATTTTATAGCCCCCTGCAGGTGACAGGTCCTCTTTATGGAGACATTGGAGGTCTATTAGATCCCCAATGTCTCCTTTGCCCTCTAATGCAGCTCTTCTAATACAGATCGTGTTTGATTAGCTGCATCCTTGGCTACACTAGTGGAGGAATGACACTACATGACACTACACTTGTGGAGGAATGACACTACATGACACTACACTAGTGGAGGAATGACACTACATGACACTACACTTGTGGAGGAATGACACTACATGACACTACACTAGTGGAGGAATGACACTACATGACACTACACTTGTGGAGGAATGACACTACACTTGTGGAGGAATGACACTACATGACACTACACTTGTGGAGGAATGACACTACATGACACTACACTAGTGGAGGAATGACACTACATGACACTACACTTGTGGAGGAATGACACTACATGACACTACACTAGTGGAGGAATGACACTACATGACACTACACTAGTGGAGGAATGACACTACATTACACTACACTAGTGGAGGAATGACACTACATGACACTACACTAGTGGAGGAATGACACTACACTTGTGGAGGAATGACACTACATGACACTACACTAGTGGAGGAATGACACTACATGACACTACACTAGTGGAGGAATGACACTACATGACACTACACTAGTGGAGGAATGACACTACATGACACTACACTAGTGGAGGAATGATACTACATGACACTACACTAGTGGAGGAATGACACTACACTTGTGTCATGTAGTGTCATTCCTCCACAAGTGTAGTGTCATGTAGTGTCATTCCTTCACAAGTGTAGTGTCATTCCTCCACTAGTGTAGTGTCATGTAGTGTCATTCCTCCACTAGTGTAGTGTCATGTAGTGTCATTTCTCCACAAGTGTAGTGTCATGTAGTGTCATTCCTCCACTAGTGTAGTGTCATTCCTCCACTAGTGTAGTGTCATGTAGTGTCATTCCTCCACTAGTGTAGTGTCATGTAGTGTCATTCCTCCACTAGTGTAGTGTCATTCCTCCACAAGTGTAGTGTCATTCCTCCACTAGTGTAGTGTCATGTAGTTTCATTCCTCCACAAGTGTAGTGTCATGTAGTGTCATTCCTCCACAAGTGTAGTGTCATGTAGTGTCATTCCTCCACTAGTGTAGTGTCATGTAGTGTCATTCCTCCACAAGTGTAGTGTCATTCCTCCACTAGTGTAGTGTCATGTAGTGTCATTCCTCCACTAGTGTAGTGTAATGTAGTGTCATTCCTCCACAAGTGTAGTGTCATTCCTCCACTAGTGTAGTGTCATTCCTCCACAAGTGTAGTGTCATGTAGTGTCATTCCTCCACTAGTGTAGTGTCATGTAGTGTCATTCCTCCACTAGTGTAGTGTCATGTAGTGTCATTCCTCCACTAGTGTAGTGTCATGTAGTGTCATTCCTCCACTAGTGTAGTGTCATGTAGTGTCATTCCTCCACAAGTGTAGTGTCATGTAGTGTCATTCCTCCACAAGTGTAGTGTCATGTAGTGTCATTCCTCCACAAGTGTAGTGTCATGTAGTGTCATTCCTTCACAAGTGTAGTGTCATGTAGTGTCATTCCTCCACTAGTGTAGTGTCATGTAGTGTCATTCCTCCACAAGTGTAGTGTCATGTAGTGTCATTCCTCCACTAGTGTAGTGTCATGTAGTGTCATTCCTCCACAAATGTAGTGTCATGTAGTGTCATTCCTCCACAAGTGTAGTGTCATGTAGTGTCATTCCTCCACAAGTGTAGTGTCATTCCTCCACAAGTGTAGTGTCATGTAGTGTCATTCCTTCACTACACTTGTGGAGGAATGACACTACACTTGTGGAGGAATGACACTACATGACACTACACTTGTGGAGGAATGACACTACATGACACTACATTTGTGGAGGAATGACACTACATGACACTACACTAGTGGAGGAATGACACTACATGACACTACACTTGTGGAGGAATGACACTACATGACACTACACTAGTGGAGGAATGACACTACATGACACTACACTTGTGGAGGAATGACACTACATGACACTACACTAGTGGAGGAATGACACTACATGACACTACACTTGTGAAGGAATGACACTACATGACACTACACTTGTGGAGGAATGACACTACATGACACTACACTTGTGGAGGAATGACACTACATGACACTACACTTGTGGAGGAATGACACTACATGACACTACACTAGTGGAGGAATGACACTACACTAGTGGAGGAATGACACTACACTAGTGGAGGAATGACACTACACTTGTGGAGGAATGACACTACATTACACTACACTAGTGGAGGAATGACACTACATGACACTACACTAGTGGAGGAATAACACTACACTTGTGGAGGAATGACACTACATGACACTACACTAGTGGAGGAATGACACTACATGACACTACACTTGTGGAGGAATGACACTACATGACACTACACTAGTGGAGGAATGACACTACATGACACTACACTAGTGGAGGAATGACACTACATGACACTACACTTGTGGAGGAATGACACTACATGACACTACACTTGTGGAGGAATGACACTACACTTGTGGAGGAATGACACTACATGACACTACACTAGTGGAGGAATGACACTACACTTGTGGAGGAATGACACTACATGACACTACACTAGTGGAGGAATGACACTACATGACACTACACTAGTGGAGGAATGACACTACACTAGTGGAGGAATGACACTACATGACACTACACTTGTGGAGAAATGACACTACATGACACTACACTAGTGGAGGAATGACACTACATGACACTACACTAGTGGAGGAATGACACTACACTTGTGAAGGAATGACACTACATGACACTACGCTTGTGGAGGAATGACACTACATGACACTACACTTGTGGAGGAATGACACTACATGACACTACACTAGTGGAGGAATGACACTACATGACACTACACTTGTGGAGGAATGACACTACATGACACTACACTTGTGGAGGAATGACACTACATGACACTACACTAGTGGAGTAATGACACTACATGACACTACACTTGTGGAGGAATGACACTACATGACACTACACTAGTGGAGGAATGACACTACATGACACTACACTTGTGGAGGAATGACACTACATGACACTACACTTGTGGAGGAATGACACTACATGACACTACACTAGTGGAGTAATGACACTACATGACACTACACTAGTGGAGGAATGACACTACATGACACTACACTTGTGAAGGAATGACACTACATGACACTACACTTGTGGAGGAATGACACTACACTAGTGGAGGAATGACACTACATGACACTACACTTGTGAAGGAATGACACTACATGACACTACACTTGTGGAGGAATGACACTACATGACACTACACTTGTGGAGAAATGACACTACATGACACTACACTTGTGGAGGAATGACACTACATGACACTACACTAGTGGAGGAATGACACTACACTAGTGGAGGAATGACACTACATGACACTACACTAGTGGAGGAATGACACTACATGACACTACACTTGTGGAGGAATGACACTACATGACACTACACTTGTGGAGGAATGACACTACATGACACTACACTTGTGGAGGAATGACACTACATGACACTACACTTGTGGAGGAATGACACTACATGACACTACACTAGTGGAGGAATGACACTACATGACACTACACTTGTGGAGGAATGACACTACATGACACTACACTAGTGGAGGAATGACACTACATGACACTACACTTGTGGAGGAATGACACTACATGACACTACACTTGTGGAGGAATGACACTACATGACACTACACTTGTGGAGGAATGACACTACATGACACTACACTAGTGGAGGAATGACACTACATGACACTACACTTGTGGAGGAATGACACTACATGACACTACACTTGTGGAGGAATGACACTACATGACACTACACTTGTGGAGGAATGACACTACATGACACTACACTAGTGGAGGAATGACACTACATGACACTACACTTGTGGAGGAATGACACTACATGACACTACACTTGTGGAGGAATGACACTACATGACACTACACTAGTGGAGGAATGACACTACATGACACTACACTTGTGGAGGAATGACACTACATGACACTACACTTGTGGAGGAATGACACTACACTTGTGGAGGAATGACACTACATGACACTACACTTGTGGAGGAATGACACTACATGACACTACACTAGTGGAGGAAGGACACCTGTGACCCTGGAAGTGACATAATAAATGATGCTTACGGGATCATTAGTCAGAGGAAGGATCAGGGAATTGGACGTTCTCTGGGTTCCTCCTGCTCTCACTGTATGAGGAGTTTCCCGGAGGAACGGGACAGCCCATGAACCACCATAAGTGGCACCAACAAGAGGGGGGGGGTGTTGTTTGAACTTTGAGAGCCCCCAATAAAGTAGTTGAACAGCTCCAGAGCCACCCGGATGGCTTATTGGAGAGACCTTCCTTATAGCCGGGACCCCGCTTAGAGCTACAGCAGCCATGAGCTGGACTTGACCCCTTGCCCACCATGCTGTTTATAAATGTAGGCGAGGGATTAGCATGTGTAAGGAAATTGCTCTGGCAGGAAAGGGGTTAAACTAGAAATTTGTCACCTAATGGCGGGAATAGTGACAGCGCGGTCTTCAGTAGGAGAAGAAACCAATGAAGATTTTCCCGGCCTTTGTTCCTCCAGAGAAGTCCAGTACCAGTGAGCAATGCCTCTCCCTTGGTGGGGGTGGGGGATGGCGAGGTGGTAATGGCTCCCGTATTTCTTGACGTGGCGGTTCTGTGGGCTCAGCAGTGGCCGGGGTCACCGGCGATTGCAGAGTAAATCAGGTGCTGGATGGAAGACTAGAGAAGGGCAAAAATCTCCCTTTTTATACCGCGCTGAGCCAACGGCTTTGTGTGACTCCTAAAGGGACCCCGCTGTGCTGATTTGTTATTCTTATAACATTGCTTAGAACTTGTGTCCAGTTATCTCTGTCACTGCTCCTTTAAGGGTTCCTACATCTCCTGACAAAGGGATAGAATTAGTCCCATTAGTCCTCCTCCTCCCCCCAAGAGCCTCAAAGATGACATCTCTGCCTCGGTCCTTGTACTGCTTCCCATGACCAACTCCATAGGTGGACTCCTACCAGACTACATATACAGATCCCTCTCACCCAAGATGCCCCACACCTTCTGGGGCAGGGCTGACACCTCCACACTATGGTACACCACACCCATTACTATGGGGACCTCTAGTGGCTACCTAGGTACTTACACTGCCTACTCTTCACTACACCATCCCTAACTATGGCGACATCTAGTGGTCAATTTCAGGAACTACACTCCATACCCTACAGTTCAGGGGTGTACATACAGAGCCCTATGCTCAAGGGGGCCCATGCAGCCCTCCTGTATGCCTGGATAGGGGGTCAGTGGCATGTAGAGGATCCAATCCCTCCATGTAGCTGCTGAATGCCCGCTTCTCCTCTTTCCCTCCCATAGGCATTCAGTGGCATTCAGAGGTCATTGGTTCCTCTACATGCCTCACCAGCCACCTCCCTGGTCCTAATGAATAGAAGTCAGTGATCCGTAGTACTGATCCCTGAGTCATTTTTTCTTCTTCTATTCATTCATAACTGAGGCGTAGTAAGCTGTGTTTACTATGCTTCAGTTTGTGAATGAACGGGAAGCTCTGCACAGAACTATTCCTGTTCATGCATTCTGTGCAGCTGAGATGAATCTGTCCTCAGTCCCTTTCTCTGTCTCTAAAGTGAGACATAAGAGGTCTGTTTTAGATCCCTGATAATTCACCAACCCCCCACCATAGAGGTCCTAACAAATATGTAAAAAATAATAAAAAATAAAATTGTAAAAATCAAAAGATATAATAAAATTGTAAAAAAATAATTAAAAAAAGCAACAAAAATAATAAAAAACGACTGACTCCAGTGGCGGAACTACCAGGGTCACAAAGGTTGTACTTGCGACTGGGCTCTGGCATTCCGCCACCATGGGGGGGACCTCAAGATGGCAGGAAGGTGACCCGCTGCGGGACCATAATAAAGTGTCCCATGATGAGAGTAAAGGGTCCCAGGATCAGTGTGAAGGGCCCTAGTCGGGGGCCAGGGGGGACCCTCGTGGTTTCTTTCACCAGGGCCCTGAAGGTTCAAGTTAAGCTTCTGGGTCCCACCTTACAAAAAAAAATCTAATCTTCTATGTATTCTCCTTGGAGGAGGGATGATAAATGATGGTTGGTGTAACAGAGCTGAATATTTGTCCTGTAAATTAAATAGTAACTCTTTCTACGCCGTAAAAATGAAAAGAATAAAACCTCCATAGATGCCAAGTATGGGGAAGAATTTCCAGGTGAAGACTAGGCTCTCCTCGGTATAGGACTGTCCCATCCCCCACACACAGTGCAGTACAATCAGGTGGGAGAGTCGGGGCAGGAGGATCTGCTGATTATTGGAATTGATAATAATGATTGATCCCGGAGGTTTCATGGGTAATAAGTGAATTACCATTCCTTCTGCTGTGTCTACAAACAGAGGACTTGTAACTGGCCGAGGAGAAGAATTGGGTGTCATCGGCTCCCCGTATAATCCTCCATTGGGACAGTAAATTGCCGTCCATTTATTTACAAAGTACAGAAGTGCGGGGGATGGTGACGGTTGTTGTACGTGTTTTACCGTTATCTGCTCACTACATATGGTGGACATGTCAGCCCACCTCGTGTCCTCCATGAGATGAGGACATTTTAAGGCCTTTTCCAGAATTGTCTCACTTTTATCGTCTTTCATGGAATAAAATTCCATAAAAACACAAAACAAATTCCAACATTTTTCTATTCGTTTTCTCCATTTTTACTTTTTATTTTGTCTGTTTGACTTTGTATTCAATTGATCTCCTTCTTCTTTAATAGATTCCAGATAAGAAATTCTCATTCTTACCGAATTTTATATTGTTCAATGATAAAAAGTGCAGAAACCTTTACTTTTTCATTGATGTTTTAGAACTGTTTTTTTTTTAACTGATGAAAAAACTAAGTCTCATCATTGTGGGCTCCAAATACACCTCAATAGAAATATACAAACTGATACAAAGCACTAGATCGGGGGGGTCAGCAAGCTGTAGATGACAATCTACCAGTAGATCACAGACAGGTGACTGGTGGATCACGGTCTGGGCTTGCTGACCCGCCATTCCAGAGAATCGGAGTGCACTGCTTGTAGAGAGAGAAAGCCACATAATCCAATGCCTCCTCTGTAGTGCCGTCCCATGCGGAGTGATAACAGCTGCACTCCACCTCTTATCCCGGCTAGCGGTCTCCAGAGTGGTGCCAGCAGCAGGAAAGAAGAGATCTTCAGGTCAGTGTGAAGCAATACACTGGGCATGATAGTATAAGGCTGCTTCCACACTGATGTGTTGTGGCTTACCCACTGCCGTGTAGATGGGGACCTGTGGCTTTCCTGCGGGTTTGCTGTGCTTAGCCATAGACTTCTATTATATCCTGCATGATTGTGACACGATGGCAATTGGAGGTTTAAATCTGGTGTGAGGAGGTGACACTGTTCTCAGTGATCTTTGACTTCTCCCATGTTGTTCACCTCTTTAAAGTTGCCTACCCCTGCACTAGATCATCCTAAGATATCACATAGAATACCGGTTCTCAACCCCCGGGCCGTGATCCACTGCTAGGCCACAGCCTCTCTCTTCCCCATCTTCCAGCTAGCTGCAGATCTCCAAACCTTCCACAGTGCCTACCAACCTCCCATACTGGTCCACAGTGCCCATCAACCCTTCACAGTGCCTCCAGGCCTCCTAACAGCCCTTGGTCCCCACACTATCTGCCAGCCACCCACAGTGCCCTCCAATCTCTCCTCTTAATGCCCCCTAGCTTGCTGCAGAGGCTCTAGCCCCCATTGTGCCCCAACAATGTCCCACCTTGCCCCCAACGCTTGCAGTTCCCTTCAGTCTTCCAAATTGCCCCTCATCTTCCTTGTGGGACTCCATCCCCCCTCCAGAGATGCCACACTCTACAGTTGCCTCCAGCTAACTTCAGAAACTGCATCCCCTATAGGGCCACCAAGTGTGCTGCAAAGTCCCCTAACTTTCTACAGCACCCCCATCCCCCCAAAGTGACACCGAGCCCCACGCAGAACCTTGCAGAATTTCAGGTTATATTTTATACTGACATAGTTTTATTATGTGATTATTGTTTTTTTTACTGTTGGGGCATGGAAGGTTCATCATGAGTAGTATAAAAGAGATATCACTTAGTACAGTGGTTTTCAACCATCAGCTCATGGCCCACCGCTGGGCCACGACCTCCCTCTTCCCAAGTCCCCAGCCAGCTGCAGATCCCTTACCCTCTCACAATGCCTTCCAACCTCTCGCAGTGTCCTTCTAGCTTGCCGTAGAGTCTCCAGCCCCCATAGTGACCCCAACAGTGTCCCACAGTGCCCTCTCAGCCCCTGCAGTTCCTCCAGTCTCCCACATTGCCCCTGCAAAACCCCTATCTTTCTTAATAGACCCCATCCACCTCAAGAGATCCAGTTCCCCAAAGTTGCCTCCAGCTCCCTCCAGAAACCTCATCTTCCTTACAGGGCCACCAAGTGTGCTGCCTAACCCCCATCCAGAACCTTCATCCCTCCACAGTGACACTTGGCCCCACCCAGTACCTTCCACAATTTCAAAACATATTTTGTATTCCCGTACTTTTTATTGTGTTATTTTTTTTTTTTTACTGTTGGTGTATGGAAGGGTTTGGGGGGCCCTGGTCTCAATGTGGTTGAGAACCACTGACATGGTAACAGGCAAACCTAGTATACATTCAGGGATAACCAAAGTATGTGATCCCAACTGTCCTGTGCTAGATACATGCTCCCAGTAGAGGCTTTACACCAATAATTTATCCTTATGTAAGTCTCCTCCACCCATAAATGAGGCCTCAAGTTGACCTTCACAGAGTTACATCATAGCATCCTTGCTGGGTTAGTTGTAACAAAGCTGTTTAATGCTCAATGGTCTCAAAGGCATACATAGCTATCATAGTAGTGATTGTCCTTCACTAGTAGTCACATGGGTTCAAAACCTTGAACTATCCTATCACAAAATACTCCATCAGCCCGAAGTCTTATGGAATCAATGGATTGTGACCACCAACATCTGGGAGCACTCTTCTGTCCTTTGATAAATGTATGTGAACTCAACCGTCCAGGGCCAACCATCAGAGTTTCAAGGGACAATAGGGCAAAAGCTGGATAGATGCTCCCAGTAGAGGCTTTACACTGAGGATATATTCTTCTACAAGTTTCCTCCGCCCATAAATGAGGCCACAAGTTGTTCCTTCATGGATTTTTATCCTAGTGGTCTTGGTGGGAGCTGTTTAAAGCTCAGGGGCCTCACGGGGATGTATATCTAACCTGTATCTTGTAGTTCATATGCAAATCCTAGTGCCGATCCTTCCCCAATAGCTGCATGGAGTCAAAGTCTTGAACCAGAAGTGGCGTCAATGGATGGTGTCCAACACTGTCCGGATGAACTTTTCTGGCCGATGTCCCTGTAGATAGTTGATAAGACCAAGAATTATATTTGTGCCCTAAATAATGTAAAGGGAAATAGGGGAAACATGTACAAATTCCGGGGTGTTCTAGAAACCAGCACAAGTGCAGTTTATGAGAGAAATGCTGTCATGAAGTTCCCAAATTTTATTTATTACTGTTGAATTGCTTGCCAGCTATGGAGGCGAACATGAAAAAGGTGTAGAGCAGGGATATGCAATTAGTGGACCTCCAGCTGTTGCAACACTACAAGTCCCATCATGCTCTGCCTCTGGGTGTCAGGCTTGTGTCTGTCAGAGTCTTGCTATGCCTCATGGGACTTGTAGTTCTGCAACAGCTGGAGGTCCTCTAATTGCATATCCCTGGTGTAGATCCTCGCAATGATTAATTCATAATCACTCAAAAGTCTCACCACGAGACATCAAAGGGGGTGAGGAATAATAAGACAAGGATAAGGGGGGGATGAAATCTACAGAGAGATGACATGGGAGAGCAGCAGGTGGACTCATCAGACCCGCCTTCTTTCATTCATGAGTTCTATAAATAATAAGAACTTATATCGTTCAGCTTACTCTGATTCCAGTTTACATTTACAATTTAACTTGTTTGGTTTTTTTTCTATTGCGATCAATTTTTTTTCCAGTCCATTCCTTCTATTCCTCCTGATTCGACATTTTGATCAAAACTTTACTTTTAATCCCTGGCTGTTCGCATTCCTGATTTGGCCTTCAAGGTAAAGTGCCTTCAGATAACCCCCCCCGGGCTATTATACTTACTCAGCCATGCTCCTCCCTGTACTAGAGTTCTTTATAATGCATCAAGACTTCCAGATATGGGGGAGCACGGGACCTCCCACGTGACACTGCTTGGGGTTCACCCTAAAGGGCATGTTGGGCAATTTACCAGGATAGTCCCGATGATGTTGTGTCCGGGACCATGTCCAGGGATCAGAGGCATTCATTAAGTGGGGTCTTTGAGATTGTTGTCTCTGAAATATAATAAAACAACTCCCAAACTACTAACCCAATCCTGACGATCGCTTATATCATGGTTTAGATTGGGAATGTTGGCGGTGTGTCCTCCATCTATCCATCACATCACTCTTATGTTTCCTAATTACCCAACATTTGCTGTGCGTAGAATCCGCCTCGGAGCTCAGAGACGACTCGTCTTCTCTGCTAATTCTCTGATTTTAGTATTTAAGACATTCGGGGAGTTTGGACCCTAATTATATAATTGTCGCTCCATTAGCGGGTTTACATTCCTTGATAAATGAGCCCCATGGAGCTCAAGGCTGTCACTATTTCCAGCAAGGCCTGTGGCGGAAAATGAAGGCAATCAGCGAAGAAGACTCTGGGGGAGAGATCAGAGGCCTGAGCTCATCATGTCTACACTTCATGGAAAGTTCTTCCATTTCATCCATTGACTGAGACCAGGAGAGGCAACGCAAGGCAGCCAATACCCCCCATTTATTCTCCGTAGACTCTGTACAGCCCACCCATGGCTCCATCATAAGAATTCTATTATTTATTTTATATCCCACTCCATCCCCCCCTTCAGTCTTCTATCTTCCCTCCATCCCCCCCTTCAGTCTTATATCCTCCCTCCATCCCCCCCTTCAGTCTTATATCCTCCCTCCAACCCCCCCTTCAGTCTTATTATATCCTCCCTCCATCCCCCCCTTCAGTCTTCTATCCTCCCTCCATCCCCCCCTTCAGTCTAATATCCTCCCTCCATCCCCCCTTCAGTCTTATATCCTCCCTCCATCCCCCCCTTCAGTCTTATATCCTCCCTCCATCCCCCCCTTCAGTCTTATATCCTCCCTCCATCCCCCCCTTCAGTCTTATATCCTCCCTCCATCCCCCCCTTCAGTCTTCTATCCTCCCTCCATCCCCCCTTCAGTCTTATATCCTCCCTCCATCCCCCCTTCAGTCTTCTATCCTCCCTCCACCCCCCCCTTCAGTCTTATTATATCCTCCCTCCATCCCCCCTTCAGTCTTCTATCCTCCCTCCATCCCCCCCTTCAGTCTTATATCCTCCTTCCATCCCCCCCTTCAGTCTTATATCCTCCTTCCATCCCCCCCTTCAGTCTTATATCCTCCCTCCATCCCCCCTTCAGTCTTATATCCTCCCTCCATCCCCCCCTTCAGTCTTATATCCTCCCTCCATCCCCCCCTTCAGTCTTATATCCTCCCTCCATCCCCCCTTCAGTCTTATATCCTCCCTCCATCCCCCCTTCAGTCTTCTATCCTCCCTCCACCCCCCCCTTCAGTCTTATTATATCCTCCCTCCATCCCCCCTTCAGTCTTCTATCCTCCCTCCACCCCCCCTTCAGTCTTATATCCTCCTTCCATCCCCCCCTTCAGTCTTATATCCTCCTTCCATCCCCCCTTCAGTCTTATATCCTCCCTCCATCCCCCCTTCAGTCTTATATCCTCCCTCCATCCCCCCCTTCAGTCTTATATCCTCCCTCCATCCCCCCCTTCAGTCTTATATCCTCCCTCCATCCCCCCCTTCAGTCTTATTATATCCTCCCTCCATCCCCCCCTTCAGTCTTCTATCCTCCCTCCATCCCCCCCTTCAGTCTTATATCCTCCTTCCATCCCCCCCTTCAGTCTTATATCCTCCTTCCATCCCCCCCTTCAGTCTTATATCCTCCCTCCATCCCCCCTTCAGTCTTATATCCTCCCTCCATCCCCCCTTCAGTCTTATATCCTCCCTCCACCCCCCCCTTCAGTCTTATATCCTCCCTCCACCCCCCCTTCAGTCTTATATCCTCCCTCCACCCCCCCCTTCAGTCTTATATCCTCCCTCCATCCCCCCCTTCAGTCTTATATCCTCCCTCCATCCCCCCCTTCAGTCTTATATCCTCCCTCCATCCCCCCTTCAGTCTTATATCCTCCCTCCACCCCCCCCTTCAGTCTTATTATATCCTCCCTCCATCCCCCCCTTCAGTCTTATATCCTCCCTCCATCCCCCCCTTCAGTCTTATATCCTCCTTCCATCCCCCCTTCAGTCTTATATCCTCCTTCCATCCCCCCCTTCAGTCTTATATCCTCCCTCCATCCCCCCTTCAGTCTTATATCCTCCCTCCATCCCCCCTTCAGTCTTATATCCTCCCTCCACCCCCCCCTTCAGTCTTATATCCTCCCTCCATCCCCCCCTTCAGTCTTCTATCCTCCCTCCATCCCCCCCTTCAGTCTTATATCCTCCCTCCATCCCCCCTTCAGTCTTATATCCTCCCTCCATCCCCCCCTTCAGTCTTATATCCTCCCTCCATCCCCCCCTTCAGTCTTATATCCTCCCTCCATCCCCCCCTTCAGTCTTATATCCTCCCTCCATCCCCCCCTTCAGTCTTCTATCCTCCCTCCACCCCCCCCTTCAGTCTTATTATATCCTCCTTCCATCCCCCCTTCAGTCTTCTATCCTCCCTCCATCCCCCCCTTCAGTCTTATATCCTCCCTCCATCCCCCCTTCAGTCTTATATCCTCCCTCCATCCCCCCCTTCAGTCTTCTATCCTCCCTCCACCCCCCCCCTTCAGTCTTATTATATCCTCCCTCCATCCCCCCTTCAGTCTTCTATCCTCCCTCCATCCCCCCCTTCAGTCTTATATCCTCCCTCCATCCCCCCCTTCAGTCTTATATCCTCCCTCCATCCCCCCTTCAGTCTTATATCCTCCCTCCATCCCCCCCTTCAGTCTTATATCCTCCCTCCATCCCCCCCTTCAGTCTTATATCCTCCCTCCATCCCCCCTTCAGTCTTATATCCTCCCTCCATCCCCCCCTTCAGTCTTCTATCCTCCCTCCACCCCCCCCTTCAGTCTTATTATATCCTCCCTCCATCCCCCCTTCAGTCTTCTATCCTCCCTCCATCCCCCCCTTCAGTCTTATATCCTCCTTCCATCCCCCCCTTCAGTCTTATATCCTCCTTCCATCCCCCCCTTCAGTCTTATATCCTCCCTCCATCCCCCCTTCAGTCTTATATCCTCCCTCCATCCCCCCTTCAGTCTTATATCCTCCCTCCATCCCCCCCTTCAGTCTTATATCCTCCCTCCATCCCCCCTTCAGTCTTATATCCTCCCTCCATCCCCCCCTTCAGTCTTCTATCCTCCCTCCACCCCCCCCCTTCAGTCTTATTATATCCTCCCTCCATCCCCCCTTCAGTCTTCTATCCTCCCTCCATCCCCCCCTTCAGTCTTATATCCTCCTTCCATCCCCCCCTTCAGTCTTATATCCTCCTTCCATCCCCCCCTTCAGTCTTATATCCTCCCTCCATCCCCCCTTCAGTCTTATATCCTCCCTCCATCCCCCCCTTCAGTCTTATATCCTCCCTCCATCCCCCCCTTCAGTCTTATTATATCCTCCCTCCATCCCCCCCTTCAGTCTTCTATCCTCCCTCCACCCCCCCCTTCAGTCTTATATCCCCCTTCAGTCTTATATCCTCCTTCCATCCCCCCCTTCAGTCTTATATCCTCCCTCCATCCCCCCTTCAGTCTTATATCCTCCCTCCATCCCCCCTTCAGTCTTATATCCTCCCTCCACCCCCCCCTTCAATCTTATATCCTCCCTCCACCCCCCCTTCAGTCTTATATCCTCCCTCCACCCCCCCCTTCAGTCTTATATCCTCCCTCCATCCCCCCCTTCAGTCTTATATCCTCCCTCCATCCCCCCCTTCAGTCTTATATCCTCCCTCCATCCCCCCTTCAGTCTTATATCCTCCCTCCACCCCCCCCTTCAGTCTTATTATATCCTCCCTCCATCCCCCCCTTCAGTCTTCTATCCTCCCTCCATCCCCCCCTTCAGTCTTATATCCTCCCTCCATCCCCCCTTCAGTCTTATATCCTCCCTCCATCCCCCCTTCAGTCTTATATCCTCCCTCCATCCCCCCCTTCAGTCTTATATCCTCCCTCCATCCCCCCCTTCAGTCTTATATCCTCCCTCCATCCCCCCCTTCAGTCTTCTATCCTCCCTCCACCCCCCCCTTCAGTCTTATTATATCCTCCCTCCATCCCCCCTTCAGTCTTCTATCCTCCCTCCATCCCCCCTTCAGTCTTATATCCTCCTTCCATCCCCCCCTTCAGTCTTATATCCTCCTTCCATCCCCCCCTTCAGTCTTATATCCTCCCTCCATCCCCCCTTCAGTCTTATATCCTCCCTCCATCCCCCCTTCAGTCTTATATCCTCCCTCCATCCCCCCCTTCAGTCTTATTATATCCTCCCTCCATCCCCCCCTTCAGTCTTCTATCCTCCCTCCATCCCCCCCTTCAGTCTTATATCCCCCTTCAGTCTTATATCCTCCTTCCATCCCCCCCTTCAGTCTTATATCCTCCCTCCATCCCCCCTTCAGTCTTATATCCTCCCTCCATCCCCCCTTCAGTCTTATATCCTCCCTCCACCCCCCCCTTCAGTCTTATATCCTCCCTCCACCCCCCCTTCAGTCTTATATCCTCCCTCCACCCCCCCCTTCAGTCTTATATCCTCCCTCCATCCCCCCCTTCAGTCTTATATCCTCCCTCCATCCCCCCCTTCAGTCTTATATCCTCCCTCCATCCCCCCTTCAGTCTTATATCCTCCCTCCACCCCCCCTTCAGTCTTATTATATCCTCCCTCCATCCCCCCCTTCAGTCTTCTATCCTCCCTCCACCCCCCCCTTCAGTCTTATATCCTCCCTCCATCCCCCCTTCAGTCTTATATCCTCCCTCCACCCCCCCCTTCAGTCTTATTATATCCTCCCTCCATCCCCCCCTTCAGTCTTATTATATCCTCCCTCCATCCCCCCCTTCAGTCTTATATCCTCCCTCCATCCCCCCCTTCAGTCTTATATCCTCCCTCCATCCCCCCTTCAGTCTTATATCCTCCCTCCATCCCCCCCTTCAGTCTTATTATATCCTCCCTCCATCCCCCCCTTCAGTCTTCTATCCTCCCTCCATCCCCCCCTTCAGTCTTATATCCTCTCTCCACCCCCCCTTCAGTCTTATATCCTCCCTCCAACCCCCCTTCAGTCTTATATCCTCCCTCCATCCCCCCTTCAGTCTTATATCCTCTCTCCATCCCCCCTTCAGTCTTATATCCTCCCTCCACCCCCCCCTTCAGTCTTATATCCTCCCTCCATCCCCCCCCTTCAGTCTTATATCCTCCCTCCATCCCCCCCTTCAGTCTTATATCCTCCCTCCACCCCCCCTTCAGTCTTATATCCTCCCTCCACCCCCCCCTTCAGTCTTATATCCTCCCTCCATCCCCCCCTTCAGTCTTATATCCTCCCTCCATCCCCCCCTTCAGTCTTATATCCTCCCTCCGACCCCTCTTTAGTCTTATATCCTCCCTCCATCCCCCCCTTCAGTCTTATATCCTCCCTCCATCCCCCCCTTCAGTCTTATATCCTCCCTCCACCCCCCCTTCAGTCTTATATCCTCCCTCCATCCCCCCCTTCAGTCTTATATCCTCCCTTCATCCCCCCTTCAGTCTTATATCCTCCCTCCGACCCCTCTTTAGTCTTATATCCTCCCTCCATCCCCCCCTTCAGTCTTATATCCTCCCTCCATCCCCCCCTTCAGTCTTGCACAGGTGTAGCGGCTCCTCTCCTGAAATGTCTTCCTCTGATATCACCGCACACTGTGAGCTTCTCACCATCTGCATTAGAAGCTGCAGCAATTTAGATAGAGCCCCGCCCCATTTCCTGGCTGGAGGACGTCCGGTATCTTTGGCCAGGGCTGCATTGCAGACGAGGAATAACGGTGAATTTAAGAAAAAATCTGCAGAGATATTCGCCCTTTGAAACTGATTTTACATTTGTTCTGTGCAAACGGAGGCAACAACGAATGTTATTAGGCTGTTTTCTCTCCAGGTTGAATGTTATTCATGCCTACAAGATAGAGTTAAAGAGGAAGTAAACCGCACCAAAGATTCTTTTTACTTTAAACCCCCTGCAAAGTAAAGGCATAATGATCTAGTACTAATCACATACAAATAGATAATGAAATACTTACCTTAGAATGAAGCCCTCCACCGCCGCACTTCCACTTTCACCCAGTCTTCCTTTTGGGTTTGCGTCCTCCGGCCTCCTGATTGGCCGAGCTGTGATGACGTCACGGACCGCGGCACGGAGCTCTGACGGGATGGCACGGGTACACTGTCCCTTCAAAGTGTTTGCACCGATGACATCACCGGCTGCATGAAGTGTGAATATCGCCTGAACCGTGAAGGTTTAGGAGATCTTCATAGTACCTACAGGTAAGTCTTCTTATAAGCCTTATTATAGGCCTTACCTGTAGGTACGAGGATACAGAATGGATTCACATCCACTTTAATCAGGAAAATTCTACTTTATGGCTACCAGATGATCGTACAAAATAAATGATCCTGTCATCATCAGCTCCATCTAGTGGCCATAAGGCAGTATTTTCCCAAATCACTTTATATTTAACGAATTAAAAACATTCCACTTAAAGAAAAATAACCTAATAACATTCAATTTTGCCCCATTTGCACAATACTGTACAAATACATGTAGCAAAGTCCTCTTGAGACCTAACGGTGACCTCCAGAGTCAGGGACAGCGGACATCCTTCTGTGTAGAGGGGGTTATAAGGCATGGTGGGTGTGATGCAAGGTGAATTGATGGGCGCCAGACACTTCTTGAATGGAAAGAGATTTATTGTCTCTTGAACAGAACTGTGGGAGAGAGGGTTAGGGCCAGGACACCCTTTAGTAGTTGCGATCTTAATTGGCAGACTCTGAGACTTCTATAGATAGACAGCCATGCAGGGAAAGGCATCCAGCAAGACACCACTTCTGCAGGAGTAGGTGCGCTGTCTCCTATGGCAACCGTCTTATAACAGTTTCTAACAAAGGTTGTAATGAACTCCTTCACTTCTTCTACAATCTCCTATTGTAGATCTTCACTCCACCGAGCTCTCAGTCTATTACTTAGACCTCCTGATCCACTCGCCACTGGATCTCCTGAGCTCCTCCAATCTTCTCACTCGGTATCTTCCTCAAGCGTCCCCCCCGCGTCCCTGCTGGGTCCCTAGCTTGGCACTCACAGATACTCCTCAAGCGTCACCCCACTGGCCTGCACGGTCCCTGGCTTGGCACTCAGTAATGCTCCTCAAGCGTCACCCCACTGGCTGAGTCCCTGGCTTGGCACCTGCTGAAGTTTCCTGATTCTTCACCGTCCCCGGTTGGTGAGACTACTGCTCCGGTACTTGCTTCAGCTACTCACTGAGGTCCCTGGTAATGAGGTAGTTGGTCCCTTAGTGGTGAGAACTTCCCCTCTACCTCCGACCATGACAGGTTCTCCGGCCGGCAGAACCGTCACTTCTGGTTGGACTTCAAGACGCAATCCCAACCCTGCGCTGCTCTCTTGTTTCTGGATAGGCCCTCAGACAGCCAGATGTCCCCGGGACAGGCCCAATCTCCGGCCTAGCAGCCCGGGCAATACAACACACGTCCACCCAGACAGC
Organism: Aquarana catesbeiana; assembly: GCA_037953035.1. Lineage (NCBI taxonomy): Eukaryota > Metazoa > Chordata > Amphibia > Anura > Ranidae > Aquarana > Aquarana catesbeiana. The sequence continues at coordinate 25,654 of JBBHAA010000066.1, forward strand.
CATCCAGGTGGCACAGAACCCGATCACCTGACTCCACCTGAATAAATAGGCTCTCCCAGCAGGCCAAGAGATCCAAGAAAATCCCTTCCCATTGGCTGAGACACCCCATCTATTCCTAATCTGTCCTTGCAATGCCCTTGTCTTATCTAATGTCACCAGATACCCGGCCACTCAGCGACAGAAGAGAGAAGTGCAGCAATTCCAGAGTTGGGCGAAACCAATTAATCTAAAAATCGGCCAATGCAACTACCGCCTGGCAACTAAATTTGATAGCATCCCTACCTAAACATTGGGGTGCTACATATACATGCACTTTCACAATACAAATAGATAAGTACACCCCGTAGTATGTTACTTCTATAATAAAAATCCTTCCTGCATACAATCTTTTCAGTTACATTTTAATGGAGTACAGTGGAACCTTGGATTACGAGCATAATCAGTTCCAGGAGAATGCTTGTAATCCAAAGCACTCGCATATCAAAGTGAGTTTCGCCATAGAAGTCAATGGAATAACATAATATGTTCCGCATTGACTTCTATTGCATGCAATACTGCATGTGGCCAGAGGTGGAGGGGGGGCGCTGGAGAGCCTCAGAAATACTCGGACAGCTCAGAAAGGCTCGAAAACACTCGGGAACTGAGTATTTCCGAGTATTTCCAAATGGCTCCGAACCGTTTCGAGTGTCACCGGCGCCCCCGCACCTCTGGCCAAATGAGGTACTGCACACCACATTAGCTTGAATTCTGCTAGTTCTGGGAGACAACATTCGCTTACCGAGCCAGAATTAAAAAAAAAAAAAGTTGCTTGTCTTTCAAAACGCTTGTTAACCGCGTTACTCGTAAACCGAGGTTCCACTGTATAGAGGATTCCTGGCGGTGTGGTGGTTTATCACCTGTGGAAATCCTTCTTCAGCATCTTTGCTTTACATACATATAAAATGCTGCGCAGATCTGAGGAAAAACTCGTATTCCTGTGTTTTGGTAAACCGGCTCAGAAAGAATTCCCAAGAAGACCGAGTGCTCCATCCAGTCTGACACATGTTTTATTTTATTTACGTGTATATTTTTTTATATATATTTCTTTAATTTTTTTGATCTATATATCCCTCCAAATGGTTTCCAGATGTCGGCCGCCATGTAAATGTATTTTTGCTTTGGGGACAAGCTGGAGGTCAGAAGGAAATGTCGGCGCGGACGTCACACAAGCCGGGGTCAGCGAGGTCAAAGTGAAAAATCTGGAATTATTTTACAGCGAACAGGAAAGGGAATTTGGCTCAAATGATTATATCAAAGGGGACCTTAATGTGGAATTGCTGAGATATTATGGGATGTATACAAGTGACATTCTACCTTTACATTGTACAAAATAAAGAAAATAACTAATAAAACTGAAAAGGTTCAAACAATCGATCGAGATTTCTTGGGGCTCGTTCATACAAGCTCGTGAGCGCACACGTTTTTATACATTGTGGGTGTGTTCTGCGGTGCATTCCTAAAACACATCCCATTGTGTTCTCTTTTTTTTTTTTTTTTTTTTTAAATGTACAAAAAGTTGTCACTAAATGATATATTGCTCACACAGGCCATGGGCATATGTGGAATTGCACCCCAAAATACATTCAGCTGCTTCTCCTGAGTACAGGGATACCACATGTGTGGGACTTTCTGGGAGCCTAGCCGCGTACGGGACCCCGAAAACCAAGCACCGCTTTCAGGATTTCTAAGGGTGTAAATTTTCACTCACTCTTCACTGCCTATCACAGTTTCGGAGGCCATGGAATGCCCAGGTGGCACAAAACCCCCCCCAAATTACCCCATTTTGGAAAGTAGACACCCCAAGCTATTTGCTGAGAGGCATAGTGAGTCCATGGAATATTTTATACATTTTCCTTTTCTTCATCTTCAAAAACAATGAGAGCTGCAAAATACTCACCATGCCTCTTAGCAAATAGCTTGGGGTGTCTACTTTCCAAAATGGGGTCATTTGGGGGGGGGTACCACCTGGGCATTCCATGGCCTCCGAAACTGTGATAGGCAGTGAAGAGTGAGTGAAAATTTACACCCTTAGAAATCCTGAAGGCAGTGATTGGTTTTCGGGGTCCCGTACGCGGCTAGGCTCCCAAAAAGTCCCACACATGTGGTATCCCCATACTCAGGAGAAGCAGCTAAATGTATTTTGGGGTGCAATTCCACATATTCCCCATGGCATGTGTGAGCAATATATCATTTAGTGACAACTTTGTGCAAAAAAAAAATGTATTGTGATTTTCCCGGAACTTGTGTCACAATATAAAATATTCCATGGACTCGACATGCCTCTCAGCAAATAGCTTGGGGTGTCTACTTTCCAAAATGGGGTCATTTGGGGGGGTTTGAACTGTCCTGGCATTTTATGCACAACATTTAGAAGCTTATGTCACACATCACCCACTCTAACCACTTGAAGACAAAGCCCTTTCTGACACTTATTGTTTACATGAAAAAATATTTTTCTTTTGCTAGAAAATTACTTTGAACCCCCAAACATTATATATTTTAAAGCAAAGGCCCTACAGATTAAAATGGTGGGTGTTGCAATTTTTTTTTCACACAGTATTTGCGCAGCGATTTTTCAAATGCAATTTTTTTGGAAAAAAAACACACTTTTTTTAATTTTAATGCACTAAAACACACTATATTGCCCAAATGTTTAGTAAAATATAAAAGATTATCTTATGCAGAGTACATGGATACCAAACATGACATGCTTAAAAATTGCGCACAACCTCGCAGCGGCGACAAATTACATACCGTACATTTTTTAAAAATAATTGAGGTCTATTAGACTCTAGATCTCTCCTCTGCCCTCAAAGCGTCTGACCACAGGAAGATCGGTGTGATAAAATGTTTTCCCAATTTCCCAATGGTGCTGTTTATACCGGCGAAAACCAAAGTCATGAAATGCTCATAGTTCCGGTTTCTTTGGCCAGGGAGATGATTGGAGCCGTTCTGGTCTCTGATCAGCTCTATGGTCAGCTGGCGGAACCACCGGCTGCATTCTCAGGTTCCTGGTGGGACAGGAGAGCCCAGAAAACCATGGAAGATGGCGGGGGGGGGGGGGGGGATGTTCCCTCCCAATGCTTGTAAAAGCAGTCTAGAGGCTATTTAGGCACGAGGATTGCTTTTACATGAAAGCCGACCGCTGGCTGAAAAGAACAATACCAAGATGATACCTAAACCTGCAGGCATCATTCTGGTATAACCACTCAAAGTCCAGCAACATACCAGTACGTTGCTGGTCCTTGTTGGGCATATATTGTAATGTTCTTTTATTTCATGCAGCCTGTGGGCTGAACGAAAAAAGAGATTGATTGGTGGGTATGCCCACCGTTAGAATACCCCCCTTCCTTCTCAGAGCTGGCTGCCCAGCTGTCGGCTAATTGCCAGCTCCTATCTCTCCACAGGCACTCACCTGTTGATGATATCCTGCTCGTCAGCCCTGGCTACTTAAGTCATCCAGCCCAGATGATCTCAGCCTTCACCTTGGTCAACATCACAGAATCTCCTGCATTCCTGTTCAAGACTTGCTTTGCTGACATCCCTTCTGGCTCCAGGTCCTGCTTGCTGTTCCACTACATTGATCCCTGACTTCTGGCTTGGCTGACTTTCCGTTTACTGAACTCTGGCTATGTTTTGACTACGTTTTTTTTTACTTTTATTATTAAACAAGTGTGATTTAACTGTACTTCTGTCTCGGTCTGATTTCATGGTTTCTGACAGTATCTAGCCGGTTCAGTATATCCATGTGAGAGCTAACAAACTTGACTATTTATACACAGACACTAATTGCAACTTAAAAAGCCACAAATGTGGGAAATGAACCTTTAATTGCCTGTACCAAGGCCAAACTTTCCGGGGGATGGGAACTTTTCATCAGTGATATTTGGGGGATTTTTGGTATCATTATGATTTAAAAAAAATCCAAACATCTCTATGATAACAAAGGCCTTCATATCATCACTATCTGAAAATAGAAGACAGTTTTTGACATGATCAGCCATATCTTCAATATCAATGCCAAAATGTCACCATTTCTGGTCCTCTTTCAAAAGACTCTGCCAACTTGCCCAACCACTGACCACTTTATTCTCACCTCTACAGTCACCCCCCCCACCCCCCATCATGCTGAAATTTTGAGTGTTGTCTGGTGTATGTGGAGAAGTTTGAGTTTTATTGAATATTTATTAGTTAATTTATTGATCTGTATTGTTCTTATTTCAGGTTTCCATTATGTGAAGACCTCATCCAGCAATCCTCTGAACTTCTACACCTGGAATATATCCTGGATTATGAGGGAAGTGTTTTCATACAATAGCCCCAGACCCAAAAATGGTGAGTGTTACCCAAATCTCTGCCCTGCGACACCCGGCTGGTCAGTGGTGGGTGGTAGACAATGGTAGACAATGGGGGATGTGGATGGTAGACTGAGTTGTGTTCCAGGATTCCCTTCTGGCCTCCTCCATGGTTGGCATGTGTCGGAGTTTCTCCATAATTGGGTAAATGTAGTTTTTTCCCCACATGTGAAGGTGATCAACATAAAGAACACTTAACATAGTTACATAGAAGGTGAGGTTGAAAAAAGACACAAGTCCATCAAGTCCAACCTATGTGTGTGATTATGTGTCAGTATTACATTATATATCCCTGTATGTTGTGTGATTATATGTCATATTACATTATATATCTCTGTATGTTGTGTGATTATATGTCAGTATTACATTATATATCTCTGTATGTTGTGTGATTATATGTCATATTACATTATATATCTCTGTATGTTGTGTGATTATATGTCATATTACATTATATATCTCTGTATGTTGTGTGATTATATGTCATATTACATTATATATCCTGTATGTTGTGTGATTATATGTCATATTACATTGTATATCCTGTATGTTGTGTGATTATATGTCATATTACATTATATATCTCTGTATGTTGTGTGATTATATGTCATATTACATTATATATCTCTGTATGTTGTGTGATTATATGTCATATTACATTATATATCTCTGTATGTTGTGTGATTATATGTCATATTACATTATATATCCTGTATGTTGTGTGATTATATGTCATATTACATTATATATCTCTGTATGTTGTGTGATTATATGTCATATTACATTATATATCTCTGTATGTTGTGTGATTATATGTCATATTACATTATATATCCTGTATGTTGTGTGATTATATGTCATATTACATTATATATCTCTGTATGTTGTGTGATTATATGTCATATTACATTATATATCTCTGTATATTGTGTGATTATATGTCATATTACATTATATATCTCTGTATGTTGTGTGATTATATGTCATATTACATTATATATCTCTGTATGTTGTGTGATTATATGTCATATTACATTATATATCCCTGTATGTTGTGTGATTATATGTCATATTACATTATATATCTCTGTATGTTGTGTGATTATATGTCATATTACATTATATATCCTGTATGTTGTGTGATTATATGTCATATTACATTATATATCCTGTATGTTGTGTGATTATATGTCATATTACATTATATATCTCTGTATGTTGTGTGATTATATGTCATATTACATTATATATCTCTGTATGTTGTGTGATTATATGTCATATTACATTATATATCTCTGTATGTTGTGTGATTATATGTCATATTACATTATATATCCTGTATGTTGTGTGATTATATGTCATATTACATTATATATCTCTGTATGTTGTGTGATTATATGTCATATTACATTATATATCTCTGTATGTTGTGTGATTATATGTCATATTACATTATATATCCTGTATATTGTGTGATTATGTGTCATATTACATTATATATCTCTGTATGTTGTGTGATTATATGTCATATTACATTATATATCCTGTATGTTGTGTGATTATATGTCATATTACATTATATATCTCTGTATGTTGTGTGATTATATGTCATATTACATTATATATCTCTGTATGTTGTGTGATTATATGTCATATTACATTATATATCTCTGTATGTTGTGTGATTATATGTCATATTACATTATATATCTCTGTATGTTGTGTGATTATATGTCATATTACATTATATATCTCTGTATGTTGTGTGATTATATGTCATATTACATTATATATCTCTGTATGTTGTGTGATTATATGTCATATTACATTATATATCCTGTATGTTGTGTGATTATATGTCATATTACATTATATATCCTGTATGTTGTGTGATTATATGTCATATTACATTATATATCTCTGTATGTTGTGTGATTATATGTCATATTACATTATATATCTCTGTATGTTGTGTGATTATATGTCATATTACATTATATATCTCTGTATGTTGTGTGATTATATGTCATATTACATTACATATCCCTGTATATTGCGGTCATTCAGGTGATTATCTAATAGTTTCTTGAAGCTATCAATGCTCCCCACTGAGACCACCGCCTGTGGAAGGGAATTCCACATCCTTGCCGCTCTTACAGTAAAGAACCCTCTACGTAGTTTAAGGTTAAACCTCTTTTCTTCTAATTGTAATGAGTGGCCACGAGTCTTATTAAACTCTCTTCTGCTGAAAACTTTTCTCCCTATTGTGGGGTCACCAGTCCGGTATTTATATATTGTGGGGTCACCAGTCCGGTATTTGTATATTGTGGGGTCACCAGTCCGGTATTTATATATTGTGGGGTCACCAGTCCGGTATTTATATATTGTGGGGTCACCAGTCCGGTATTTGTATATTGTGGGGTCACCAGTCCGGTATTTGTATATTGTGGGGTCACCAGTCCGGTATTTGTATATTGTGGGGTCACCAGTCCGGTATTTGTATATTGTGGGGTCACCAGTCCGGTATTTGTATATTGTGGGGTCAACAGTCCGGTATTTATATATTGTGGGGTCAACAGTCCGGTATTTATATATTGTGGGGTCACCAGTCCGGTATTTGTATATTGTGGGGTCACCAGTCCGGTATTTATATATTGTGGGGTCACCAGTCCGGTATTTCTATATTGTGGGGTCACCAGTCTGGTATTTATATATTGTGGGGTCACCAGTCTGGTATTTATATATTGTGGGGTCACCAGTCCGGTATTTATATATTGTGGGGTCACCAGTCCGGTATTTCTATATTGTGGGGTCACCAGTCAGGTATTTATATATTGTGGGGTCACCAGTCTGGTATTTATATATTGTGGGGTCACCAGTCCGGTATTTATATATTGTGGGGTCACCAGTCCGGTATTTGTATATTGTGGGGTCACCAGTCCGGTATTTATATATTGTGGGGTCACCAGTCCAGTATTTATATATTGTGGGGTCACCAGTCCGGTATTTATATATTGTGGGGTCACCAGTCCAGTATTTATATATTGTGGGGTCACCAGTCCGGTATTTATATATTGTGGGGTCACCAGTCCGGTATTTATATATTGTGGGGTCACCAGTCCGGTATTTGTATATTGTGGGGTCACCAGTCCGGTATTTATATATTGTGGGGTCACCAGTCCGGTATTTGTATATTGTGGGGTCACCAGTCCGGTATTTATCCCTTTCATAACTAAGCCTATTTTTGAAATTTGGTGTTTACAAGTTAAAATCCGTATTTTTTGCTAGAAAATTACTTAGAACCCCAAAACATTATATATATTTTTTTTAGCAGAGAATCTAGAGAATAAAATGGCGATTGTTGCAGTATTTTTTATCACACGGTATTTGTGCAGCGGTGTTTTAAACGCAAATTATTGGAAAAGTGACACTTTCATGAATTTTAAAAAATCCAAACAGTAAAGTTACCCCAATTTTTTTGTATAATGTGAAAGATGATGTTACGCCGAGTAAATAGATACCTAACATGTCACCCTTTATAATTGCACGCACTCGTGGAATGGCGACGAACTACGGTACCTTTGAATTTCCATAGGCGACGCTTTAAAAATTTTTTACGGTTACCAGGTTTGAGCTACAGAGGAGGGCTAGAATTATTGCTCTCGCTCTGACGATCGCGGTGATACCTCACATGTGTGGTTTGAACACCGTTTACATATGCGTGCGCGACTTCCGTATGCGTTTTCTTCGCTGCGCGAGCTCGCGGGGACAGGGGCACTTTAAAATTTTTTTTTTTTTTTTTTTAATTTATTTTATTTATTATTGTACTTTATAAATTGTGTTTAAATTTTTTTTTTTTTTTACTTTTATTGCTGTCACAAGCAATGTAAACATCCCTTGTGACAGTAATAGGTGGTGACAGGTACTCTTTATGGAGGGATGGGGGGTCTAAAAGACCCCCCATCCCTCCTTTACACTTCAAAGTATTCAGATCGCCGAAAACGGCGGTTCTGAATACTGTGTACTTTTTTTAATTTGGCGCCATTGGCAGCCGAGTAAACGGGAAGTGACGTCATGACGTCGCTTCCGCGTTTACAACGAGGAGGCTGGAACGAAGCCGCCCGCAGCTTCGTTCCAGCCCGCCCCCAGCCGCCGGAGGCAGCCGAATGGACACCGGGCCTCCCGATCGCACGGGAGGCCCGGTAACAGCGGCGGGAGGCGGCGGGAGGGGGGGGATGTCCCCTCCCGCTCCTCCGGTATAACAGCCGAGCGGCTTTTAGCCGCATCGGTTGTTATACACGGGTAGCCAATCGCCCGCTGTAAACAACGGTACCGGGATGATGCCTGCAGCTGCGGGCATCATCCCGGTATAACCCCGGAAAGCCGAGGACGCATATATGCGCACGGTCGGCGAGAAGGGGTTATACATTGAAATCATATCCCCTCTCAAGCGTCTCTTCTCCAGAGAGAATAAGTTCAGAGCTCACAACCTTTCCTCATAACTAAGATCCTCCAGACCCTTTATTAGCTTTGTTGCCCTTCTTTGTACTCGCTCCTTTTCCAGTACGTCCCTCCTGAGGACTGGTGCATCAATAAAGTTTTGTACTATTTGGAGGCCATTAATCGTGTCCCAGGAGTCCTAAATATGTATCTGACCCTCCTAAAAGGTGACTGTTCTCTAACCAATACTAAGGACCTCAACAATAATCCCTCTACAAAATCCACATCTGTTTATAAACATTCACACAGCTGCCATGAATAATCCCCATATTCTGTCTAATATATGTATTTCCTATGACCAGCAGCTCCATCTAGTGGTCATAATGCAGTATCTCCCTAAAATATCTAAATCAGGAAAATACTGCATTATGGCCAATAGATGGCGCTGGCCATTGTAGGAAATAAACAGACTCGTACGGGGATTTATCATGGCGGCTGAGTGAATGCTCAAACATCCCCACAGTGAATATTTATAAATAGACCCCCCATGATGTTCTTTCCGTAATTAATTGTCAGCATTAAGGAAAGAAATGTCCCCGTACATTCACAGCCCCCTTTCCCCATAGAACAGAAGTGATTGTCACAGCCATGAGACATTTTGAGCCCCTGGAACGTGTTGGATTTCTCTCTTCATATCGTGCTAAATGACTAATTTACTGGACATATTCCAGCATTGGGGCGCTCCAATTCTCTCTGTACCCGATATATATAACCAATGTACTTGGCCCAGCTGTATGGAGGTGACATTCTAGGCCTGAGAGGACAGCGGTCTGGGTGATTTCAGCCACAGTAGTCCTACAGCGCCGCCCTATGGTTGTGACAAGCACACTGTCATGGAAGATTTGTGACCAGTAACACGCGAGGTGCGCGCCCCATATACTGCTTGTATGTCTCGTACAGTTCTGGGCTTTGCCGGATTTTGGTGCTTCTAGACCAGGAATATGGCGGAGTTGTGCCTCACATTGGCAATGTTAACCCCTGCCATTCCACTGATCATCTTCTGACCTTTTCAGTGTAACTTACAGATCTTTGGACTCACTATACTTATTGGACTTTATTACTAGAGAACCTGGAGAGGGCCGGTGTGCATCGAGATTTGTTTATTTTCGGGAAAAGGTCCAGAGAGATCGCTGTGCAATGACGAGCAGCAATAGTGGAGAGCAGGTGCAAAGTGTTTTGAGACTCTAATGGAAAGAGATGGGATGGGGGCGTCTTCATGCAGTGTCTTTGTAGGGTGTACACAGGGTGGGCTTCTGCCCGCTCACCATTCCTGATGATGCCAAGGCACAAGGGAATAGGATGTCCAAGAACAGGCTCTTGAAGAATCTGCAACTAGTGAAGGGTGCCTGGCCGTGCACCTGGTGACACTGGGATTCAGCGGGGTCTGTAACGGTGACGATGAAAGTGACCCCCCCCGACAGTCACTCAGCTGACAGGGAGCTGGTGATTATGGTCGCCACCTCATCAATTTAAACCCGAACACCTATTAATTACTCGGGTTCTGGGGCTAATTAAGGTGGTAATTAAACTCACTTGGTGCCTTTTCTACAATAAATCAGCCTCAGTACCCGAGTAATCCAAAGGTGTTTGGATTTAAAGGGATGACATGGCAACTCTTCTGGTGATGATGGATTTACCTGCAGGTGTATGGCTCATTCTTTGAAGATTCTCCATGCCATCCAGGCGGCGGTGCCCGCTCACATCCACCAGAGCTGCCAGGTCCCTGCTCTCAGCTGAAGGCCCTGGTCCCCAGAGAGAGCTCCTCCTCCAACCGGGATATTTATGTCCTCATCCAACATTCTCCTCTATCCAGCCGGCTGGGACTTGTAGTCTGCAGCAGCACTGGCTCCAAGTAAACTACATGTCCCACAATCCCCTGCTTTTGGTAGTCTCTCTCTCTCTCTCTCTCTCTCTCTCTCTCTCTCTCTCTCTCTCTCTCTCTCCTTTCAGGAAATGATGTTACATTGTCCAGGCTGAACACTAGAGGGAGACAAACTCAAGGCCGTCCTTGTTAAAGAATGTCCCACGATGACACAGGCTGGCCAGCACTTGGCTATAGTACATTCCCACCATTTGGGGAACTGTGTGGCTCAGACATGGAGTTGTATCCTAATCAATGGATTGACAAGATCAAGTAGAAAATTGAGATGAAACAGATTCCCCCTCAATTCACTCATCCAGATTCAACCCAGATTACACCCCTGGGCGGCACAGTGGCTGGGTGGTTATTATCAATGCCTTGCAACACTGGGGTTCTTGGTTTAGATACTGATCAATACGCTATCTGCATGGAGTTTGCATGTTCTCTCTGTGCCTGCATGTATTTCCTACCACATTAGATAGACCAACTCTAGGATGATATTCAATTAAGGGTGTCCAAGATGGCTGTCTGGCCATTTGCCCCACCATCAGATAAAGTGCGTTGAGTCCCCCAGGAGAGAAGTGCTAAAGAAGTTCTCATTTAAGACAAGGACATTTACAGTAGGGATGAGCTGCCCTCTTAAACTTCGATCGGCTGACAATTTGAATATGTGTTGCAGCACTAAAAGCGGACCTTCATCCCACCAGATTAACTAAGGCTTCTAATGGGGTATCTGTTAGGGCAATGCCATGATAGGGATCCTATCAATGGTGACAACTCCTCAGGATCTCTAGGCTATCTTCTCCCATGGAGTCTCTTCCCTGCTGGCTGAATAAGTGAGGTGTTGCTGTTCCTTGCTGAATGTCCCCCCGGCAGGTGGAAATGAATAGTCTTCATCAGTTACAATGACTGCAGATCCTTCCCCGCCATGCTGTCCAGTACTGTCCTCCATGCAGCTGGTTCTTCTCCAGGCTTCAGATCTTCCATCTTGTCTTCAGGATCCGGCTATCATTTCCTGATGACTCCCAGCCATCTCCTTCCTGGGCATGTGCGAGGCGGCAGACTGCTGTGAAGATCGACCCTGTAGCCTCCTGGGTTGTGTGATATTATTCCAGGAGGCTACGGGTGGGAGGCCGCCCTAATGAGGAAATGGGAGTACCACAAGAAATAGGTACCTGCTCCCCCAAAAAGTAGAGGGGAGATGGTGGGGTGAACTTTTCTGTTCAGTTGAAGGTCCACGTTCATTTTTAAAATAAATAAAATAATAGTGCGGTAATCCAAAAAAATATGAAGTGATCCACCTACAAATGTTAGTGCTTAAAGGTAACTATTCCATAATTCTATGCAGTACATATAAACAAATAGTCCAAACAAAGTCTAAAGTTTATAAGTGCAATCACTTATGTGATAATAATATTTTCAGTCCACATCCACGCCGCAGATCGATAAATAAGTGTGTGATTCTGAAAACTTCCACCGCCACCTCTGAGTGCAATGCCTGCTCACCTCAGCTATAGACCCCCGAAGGTCAAATCACGCCTTGAATATACAAGTTATGGATAATCCCCAATGGAAAAACATCAGCTGAGTCCTGGATCCTCCGTGTTCCTCTTTATACAGTGCCTGGAAAAAGTATTCATCATGGCTGACAAGCTTTGCCTCCATATTGGAGTTTTTAAATCAAACGTTTTATCTGCGGTAAGGAGCGGTTTATCGCCATCCTCCATATTACGATTTCGCCAGGCGGTGAGATGTGATGAATTCAGCGCTGGAATGGAGAACTAATCCCGAGCTGCCGGCTCTGTATCCGGGAGAAATGAGTCCAGGTCTGAACGATTAATTCCCGATACCTGAACATCGAGTGCGTCGCGTTATATACCCGGGGGGTGAAGGGGGGGTAGATGATGATGTCAATGGGCCTAAAATAAGAAATGTAATGAAGATAGAAAAGTTTGTATTCAACAATGTTTAGGGGGGGGGGGCAGAATATAAGCAGATTGAACATCTTGATGATAGTCTCAGGACTTTAGGAAGAATAAAAAGTTGAGTTCTTTTCTCCTAACATGTTGATGAGGACTACAACCCTGGCTGTTGTGGGGGTCTGCAGGACAAGGGCCTCTATCCCACAACCCTGGCCGGGGGTTGTGGGGATCTGCAGGAAAAGGGCCTCTATCCCACAACCCTGGCCGGTGGTTGTGGGGATCTGCAGGAAAAGGGCCTCTATCCCACAACCCTGGCCGGGGGTTGTGGGGATCTGCAGGAAAAGGGCCTCTATCCCACAACCCTGGCCGGGGGTTGTGGGGATCTGCAGGACAAGGGCCTCTATCCCACAACCCTGGCCGGGGGTTGTGGGGGATCTGCAGGCAGGGGGCTTATCAAAATCTGGAAACCCCCTTTGATCATTAGGGGCCCCCCCAAATACCTCTTACCCCCACATTAACCACTTGATGCCCACCCGCCCCCAATGTACTGCGGGTGAGCAGCGGCTGTAGACAAAGTGACGTACACCGCCTACTTCTGGATTTAGGGTGCGTGTATCTGTGCCCCCTACCCGGCTCCCGCTGTGATTTACACAGCAGGAATCTGTCAGCAAGTCCAGGCTAGTGATTCATGGGCAGGATGTGCTGATCAGCTGTGTCCAATCACAGCCCAGAGCTCTGTGTTTGTAAACAACACGCTGTACAGAGGGAGCGATAGAGGTCTTTAGTAAGAAGCAGCAGACTATACACAGTTAGGCACACGATTAACCCTTTGATCGCTCTGGATGTTAACCCCTTCCCAGCCAGTGTCATTAGTACAGTGACAGTGCATAGTATTCGCACTGATCACTGTATTCGCTTCAGTGGAGATGTCAGTGACAGTCAGTTTCCCCCCAGCGGCAGTTAGTGTCAGATTGTCAGCCGCACTATTACAGTCCCATTATAAGTCTCTGATCCCCACCATTGGTAGTATAAAAAAATGAATAAGAAAACAAATTGGTAGTATAAAAATTGAATAAAAAAAAAATAATAAAAATTAAAAAATTAATAAAAAAATTAGTAGTATAAAAAAAATTGTCTAAATAAAAATTCCAGTATATCTCATAGTTTGTAGGCTCTATTACTTTCACACAAACCAATCAATATACACTTATTGGGATTTTTTTAAATCAAAAATATGTAGCAGAATACATTTTTTTTTATTGGATATGTTCTGTTGTTCTGTAGCAGAAAGTAAAAAATATTGTTTTGTTTTTCAAAATTGTCAGCCTTTTTTCATTTATATAATAAAACACCCCAGCGGTGATACCACCAAAAGAAAGCTCTATTTGTGAGGGAAGAAATGATATAAATGTCATTTGGGTACGGTGTCACATGACTGTGCAATTACCAGTTAAAGTAGTGCAGTGCTGAAAAGCAAAAAAAATGCCTTGGTCATGAGGGGGGTAAAACCTTCCGAGGTCAGGTGATTAATGAGTATATAGTATATCCCTCCTCATTCACAAAATAAGATATCACCTAGAAATAAAGACACCCAAATGTTTGACAAGTAATTTATTAAAAAGAAAATTCTGCAAATAATGTCCTTCGTTGTAAAATCCGTCATCAATCACGGTGTTTTCTGACTTGCCGGAAAGAAGTAACCGGATTGTCCAGTGCGAACGACTGATCCCGACGGTACCATTAAGATTCCAGGTGACGTCACCAGTTTCTAGGGACACAGTGAAGGGTGGAACCAGTGACAGCAGGGAGTTGTCATTGATAGAAGCAGTAGAAATACCCCTTTATATGATGCTTGGCTCTCGCTAAACAGGGTGCCAGATGGGCAAAAGTTCAGTTCAAACCTTCAGATCAAACCATTGTCTCTGTCAGGACTGGGCTCAGCCCTTCCTTCTCTGAGCTGGCCGCTCAGCTGTCGATTAATTGCCAGCTCCCATCTCTCTCAACGGTTACTCACCTGTTGATGATCCTACTCCTCAGTCCTGCCTACTTAAGCCATCCAGTCCAGAGGAGCTCTGCCTTCGCCTTGGTCAACATCACAGAGACTCCTGCATTCTGTTTAAAGACTTGCTTTGCTGACATCCCTTCTGGCTCCAGATCCTGCTTGCTGTTCCACTATATTGATCCCTGACTTCTGGCTTGTCTGACTATCAGTTCCGGTTACTGAACTCTGGCTATGTGTTGACTATGTTTGTTCTTTTTACTTTGATTATTAAACAAGTGTGATTTATCTGTACTTCTGTCTTGGTGATCGGTGTTTTCATGGTTTCTGACAGTCTTGTATCTCTAACCAGCACACAGGCCCTGATAAAGGGGAGTTTGTAGGACTCTGAGACACCTCAGCCTTTTATCTTTATGTGATATCTAATAAAAAAACAAAACAAATTGAACTGAATTGGTTTTATTCTTCCAAAATGTTGTTTTCAGTCTTCCTTCCTAAGAGCATTGGTGAAGTCAGGTTTGAAGTTGGATGAGAAGACCTCGTTCACAACCCATTTCATCCCAAAGGTGATCAGTGGGGATGAGGTCAGGACCAGGGGCGGGGCCTGTCCATTGGGGGGCGACCGGGCACCGCCCCCTCTCTACTTCACCCCCCTATATGCAATGGATAGAGTCATGCATAGCATAAATCTATTCATGGCTGCCCCCTATTCATGTGTCCGGCCCCTCTAAAGGGTATCGGGTGCATGAATTACAGCAAAGGTATTTTTTTTTTAAGCCAGAGGCTCTAATAGTCTTCAAAATAGGGTGGACTTGGGTCGCAGAGTATCGAACTGAGCCCACCCACATGTGTTACAACAGCGAATGAATATTTGCTGTTGAAATACTGATCCTCAATCTGGCCAACCAGAAGCGGGTGTGAGACCCGTTTTCCGATTGACAGAAAAAAAAAAGACTCCCAATTGGGCACCGAGGAGGAGGAAAGAGTAGGAAGCTGCCACCATCGTGATGACCTGGAGAACGAGAGGCTGCAGGAGAACGGGCCACTGCCGAGCATGGATATGAAGGGGGGAGGGTGGGGATGGACATGAAGGAGGTGGGGATGGATATGCCGACCCCCCCAAAAAAAAAAATTTTCCACCGGCCACCACTGGTCAGGACTCTGTACAGGACACTGGGGTTCCTCCTCACCAAACTGTTCCCCCATGGCTGTGCCCCCCCTGTATACAAAGCCAGCTCCATGGTATGGAGGAACTCGAGTGTCCTGTACAGAGTCCTGACCTCAACCCTACTGATCACCTTTGGGATAAGTTGGAACACCGACGGTGAGCCAGGTCTTCTCATACAACATCTGTACCTGACCTCACAAATGTTCATTTGTCTGAATAGACACAAATGCCCATAGATTTACTTTACAGATAGTTTTTCTTTTTTTTTTGCTGAGTTGCACCTTTAAGACGCTGGTATACTGAGATTCAATATACAATGTACAATTTAGTGGAGTGTATTTGATGTCCCCATGGGGATGAATACCAGATTTGTTAAACTTCAGCATAATAAACAAATTGCACATTTTGTAATTCTTCTTTTCTCAGCGTATCGTTTAGCTGTCCACCATATGGACTCCAACACTGAAATTGTTCTCCTTTGTGTTTTTTGTTTTAGATTTTGATTGCGATTTTGAATCCCACTGCAGTCTGGAATATTCTTCTGCACAAAATAACAACACATGGAGAGTCACCAGTGCAGAGGAGCTACAGAGACACAGGACTGGGAACGGCCCAAAAGAGGATTATTCCAAAAACTCATCAACAGGTAGGACCTCCATTCTGATGTGAAGGTGACTATGTATGAGGGGTGTACCGAAAGTAATGCAAAGGTGGGCAGATGTTTCCTAGAACCCGAAATGGGTCATTCAAATGTCACATTGGTGGAGTAACTCTTCCTCTATAGTAAGTCTTCTTCTTGTTCTTTTATATTGCAGGTAAATAATGGATCCCAAGTAGAAGGAGGGGTGCAGGCTGTCCGACACCCACAGAAGGATACAGAATGTTTATGGAGATGACACCATTGACAAGAGTCACCAATGACAAGACATTGCTCTTCTCAGATGGTGTCATCTCCATAAACTTTCTGTATGTGGTGTCAGCCTGCCCCCTTCCTTCATCAAGAACTGAATGGCGGCACATTGCTTCTGCTAGGAATCCATTATTTACCTGCAATGAAAAAGAAGAGTTGCTATAGAGGGAGAGTTACCAGGGGCGGCCCGTCCATTAAGGGCGCACAGGCCACCGCCGTCTCCCCTATCCATGCATTCGGCCCCTTTCAGGACAAACGGCGAATGGATTCCAATGCGGAGGGGCTGATTTTTTTTTTGAAGCACCGATTAGAGCCAGAGGCTCTAATGGGCATCAATATATGGTGGGCAGAGAGTGCGCTCCGATCCCACCCAGGTGTTTTACAACAGAGAATCAATATTCGCTGTTGTAACAGTTATCCTCCTCCCAGCCAATCAGGAAGCGGGTTTTGATACCGATCGCCTGCTGAAAGGACAGGCGATCCTATTGGACGCATAGGAGGAAGAGGAAGGAGCCGCCTGTAGGAGCCCGCAACCCACCCATAGGAGCCTACAATCCTCCCATAGGAGCCCACCCACCTGCAACCGATGGGGCAAGTGCCGGGGTAGGAGGGGGTGCCACAGACCGACTGACCGACAAACCACCAGCCACCACTGAGAGTTACTATAAAGGGAGATGTGACGGACCCCCGTACTCAAGATGTCCGCCGTAAATGCTTCCTCTGTCCGGTACCACACAATCCAAGACCGCTTAGCTTTCCCATTCACTAGCCGTAGCTCAGTGTAAACATCAGACCACACCAGTCTTGGAGTACATCAGGAATAACCTTTTATTTGAGATTTTCACACAAATAAATACAGCAGGATGACAAACTGTAACCAGAAACCTAATTAACCTGAACTAATTATCTAATCCTTTAAACAGCCTAAGTGACTAAGAGACGTGACCTTTAGGACAGACTTGCCGTCTCTTTTAGCTCAGAAGACACAATCAACATTATCAATACAGAACTCCTTCATACAATTGCAGGGTTAATTAGAACAAACAACAATGGGCCTATGATCAGTCGGCAAGAGGCTGGCATTCAGTCCCCTCCAAAAGCCTCTGTCCTGGCTAGGTCTGTCACAGGAGAGTTACTCCACCAACATGTGAATGACCTACGTAAGGCAATGATAAAGTTATGGCCCTCATATTTGTGGAGGAGGTGTCCATATGGTCTGTGAGGTCTCAAGGTGGACTTCAGCCATCGACTGCCCAATCCGGCCGGCATATTTGTCTTCTGGAATTGTGGATGAAGGATTGGATTTTGCTCTTAGAAATAATTTTATTATCTTCCATTTAAAATATAAAATTATTGGTGCCTCAAATTGTCGGCAATGGTGGCTTTTGATGCAAATCACCTTCAGCGTTCCATTGATTGTCCTAATAGTACGATGTGTTTGTAGTGATGGAGTCTTTGGTTAGAGTTGGTGGTTTGGATTCTCTATGGCTGTACTGTGGGAGGTGATTGTTCAATAACAAGGAAATTCAATTGCTTCATCAATCTTCTCACAAATCGATCATTTTTGCTGACTGTAACCATTTTCCAGTCATTTTTTTTGCAGTGGATGGAAGGAGGTGGATTCACCATGGAGAGACCAGTCACTGGATGTGACGTTGTGTGTTCATGTTCTGCTGAATTTATTCCTTTACCGCCTCAACACCGCGCTCATTCATTAATGATTGCTGTCAGGATCACCTGTTGTGTTGTGTTAATTGTAGGTTAGGAGATAACTAAACTCAAGAAAAAAATATAATATATTGCAGTGTACAGTCCTTATATGTGGTGGCTGCATTTGTTTTCATTTTTTCAAACCAAGAACACTCTTAGCAAGTACAGAAAATACTGTATCTGCGGATCCTGCCAGAACTCCAGTGTCCTCATCACTTCCTGTGAGATTCACAGAAGAATATCCTCTTTCTTCGCTGTCTTCTCTAAAGTACCAGTTCCCCCCCCCCCCCCCCTCCCCATGTAATGAAAATAAAGAGATGTGGGCATATCAGGAGATCAGTCTAGAGCAGGGGTCTCCAAACTGCGGCCCAGGGGCCAGATGCGGCCCTTTACTTATTTTTTATCCAGCTCTTGGGGCACTGTTTCATCCACTGATACCAACAATGGGGTATTATTCCTCCCCAGTGACCCCAATGATGGGGCACATTTCCTCACAGTGACACCAACAATGGGGCCTTATTCCTCCCACTGACACCAATGAAGGGACTCAAGTCCTCCCAATGACACCATTGATGGGGCACTATTCCTTCCCAGCAGCTCCAATGATGGGGCACAATTCCTCACAGTGACATCAACAATGGGGCCCAGTGACCCCAACGTTGGAGCACAGTTCCTCCCACTGATACCACTGATGGGGCACAATTACTCTCACTGAAACAAACAAGGGGGCATTATCTATGTCCCACTAATGTTGGGACCTTTTCTACTCCCAATGACCACAGTCTGGCCCCCCTGTAGTCTGAAGGACAGTGAACTGGCCCTTTTCTTAGAAAGTTTGGAGACCCCTGATCTAGAGTGACAACCAAGGCTTCCTGCATAGATACAATGGAGGAAGTAAGTGGCCCCCAGGGACAGGAAGTATGTTATTTGCAGGATCACTGGGTGAAAGTAAAGCAAAAGACATCTGAGAAAAGAAAACCGATGCAGCCACCACACCAAGGACCAGTATGCTGCGATATATTACATGTTTGGCTTTGGGTCCAGATACACTATGAGCCTCAAAATTTCAGTCTTTTTGATTATGAATTTTCTTGATGATCAAAGTCAGTGTACCCAGAAGACATTTATTCCTCTCCTTTCCTCCATGCAGCAATTGATTTGCACTCTGCAGATGATCTCTGCACTCTCAGCAGCACCCATCGCCGCTCCCAAAAAGTGAGAGGTGACCAAGTTTACTGCTCCCACATCAGCATCCTGCAAGCTTTTCTAACAGAAGAAAGAGCACTTCTCTGCTGGGTTGTGCACAAGAATGAGCGGAGAGGCGAGGGAAGCGAGGAACTTGGTTCTGTCTCTCTTTGCAGGAGCGGCTATGGGCACTACTGGGAGTGCATCAATTATCTGCAGAGAGCAAACCGGCTACTTTGTATTAGTAAGGAGCCAGACTATCATGATTGCAGTGCAATATTGGAAAACAAATGCCATGGATGGAGAGCTCTCTTACTATAGAGTACAATCACACTTCCACTCTATGATGCCCGGAGCCGACATACTTTAACTGCTTGCCCATCAGCCGCCGTCGTTATATGGCGGCAGGTTGGCACTGCTGCGCAAATCGCTGTAGCTGTACGGCAGCCGCTTTAAGAGCTATAGCAGGTGCTGTCAATGTAAACATTGCTAACAGTGGTCCGCTGGCGACCCGCGATCGCACCTCAGAGAGGCATAACGGGGATCTGTCAATGTAAACAGATAGATCCCCGTTCTGTCAGGGAAGTAGAAAGAGATCTGCTGCTCCTAGTGATCAGGAACAGTGATCTCTCTCTACTCCCAGTCAGTCCCCTCCCCCCACAGTTAGAAACACCTCCCTAGGACACATTTAACCCCTTGATCGCCCCCTAGTGTTAACCCCTTCCTTGCCAGTGACATTTCTACAGTAATCAGTGGCTATTTTTAGCTCTGATCGCTGTAAAAATGTCAATGGCCCCAAAAAAGTGTCAAAAGTGTCCGATCTGTCCGCCGCAATGTCGCAGTCCCGCTCAAAATCCCTGATCACCACCATTACTAGTAAAAAAAAATTAAAATGCCAAAAATCTTTCCCCTATTTTGTAGATGCTATAACTTTTGCGCAAACCAATCAATAACACTTATTGTGATTTTTTTTTTTTTTTTTTACCAAAAATATGTAGAGCAATACATATTGACCGAAACTTTTTTTGGGGGGGGGGGATCTTTATTATAGCAAAAAAGTAAAAAATATTGTTTTTCTTTTCAAAATTGTTGTTTTTTTTTGTTTATAGCGCAAAAAATTTAAAACCACAGAGGTGATGAAATACCACCAAAAAAAGCTCTATTTGTGGGAAAAAAAAGACGTCAATTTTATTTGGGTACAACGTCACACGACCGCGCGATTGTCAGTTAAAGCGACACAGTGCCGTATCGCAAAAAATGGCCTGGTAATTGAGGGGGTAAATCCTTCCAGGGCTGAAGTGGTTAAAATTGTTCCAGTTTGGGGTTTTGAGATGCTGGATCCTGGAAGTAATGTTGGTGTGCCGTGATATGTCAGGTCTACAGGAATTTCTCACCAGAGGAAGGAATGAGAAGTTTCTGGAAGCTCCGGGGTTCCTCTGTTTCTTTGTCCCAGACTTTATATTAGAGAAGTGCCCTGGGCTGCACTTCTACTCAGGTCTATCAGGTCACTTTATAAATGGAATATTTACCTCTTTGGTTTAAACATAATCATACATAAGGAATGGGAGCAGCAGATATCAGAGGAGGCTTTTAGGGACATTGGAGGTCAGCAGATCTGACCTCTCTTCTTTTTACACGGCTCGGTGTAACATGACTGGGGGATTTAAAGGTTCATTTAGCGTTGTGTAAAATGTGGTCTAACAATCCATTAGTATCTCTGCCAAATTGCTGGGTGCTTCTACCTGCAAGCCCAGTGCTGAACGCCTGCCAGAGGGCTCTCTGCTCCACCGACCTCTGGATGAGATGTAATCACAGACAGGATTTCATGCTTCAAAGAAGAATTGTTCTTCAAGAAAATGTTAACTTCCATTTGGATGAAAAACTCTCCTGCGTAACGACCCGGCCCGGCCCACCTCTATGTCTTCACATCATTGCAAAGAGACCGCATGCTGATGAAGATAATATGTCATGTTTATAATGACAGAGGAAGAAGTGCTGGAATTGTAGTGTAGCACCCATCTAGGTAGGTTCCAGGATGAGTGTAGAATCGTTTTTGGTTTCTCTGCCTAACAGAGAGACAGCTAGGTGAATGTAATTACTGTCGGCTTAACAGAGAGCTGTGATTGGCTAGTGTCGTCTGCTCAGTGAGCTCTGGTGCTGCCCATGCTGTCTTGAAGTTTCCCTACATCCAAGCAACTAAGGAACGTGATGGATAATAGGCAGAAACCATGAAGAAGGAACCATGAATGATCATACAGCCCTGGCCAATTACAAGGGGAGGTGTCCCTATGCATGCT
The DNA here is from genome assembly GCA_037953035.1 of Aquarana catesbeiana. NCBI lineage: Eukaryota > Metazoa > Chordata > Amphibia > Anura > Ranidae > Aquarana > Aquarana catesbeiana. Next base: position 47,600 of record JBBHAA010000066.1, read on the forward strand.
GGGTGCCTGTATTTATATTCTAGGAGCACATGAGCTCTTGGTCTTTCCTATCAGAAGATTCTACCAGCTAGGGGAAAGGCAGTGCCTCCCCTGGCATTTGCTGCCATGTGGCCTCGGGGGGCGACCTGAGGGTCTGGATTGGGAAAGATTGTGCTGCCATGTGGCCTCAGGTGGGAGTCCTGAGGGCCTGAAGTTAGTGAGAGTGATCCTGGTTCTATAGAGAGCTGGCTGAAGGGGCTGTATATTCATGATCTGGTCTGGTATCACTGGTATAGAGTGTCACTTGGAGGTTGGATCCATAGACCTGCTGAGGGTCTGAACAAAGGAAACACTGTCTAGTGTTCTGAAGAGCTTGTCCAACTGTTGTTACTGCATAGGACTTTGCTCAGTTCTACTACTTTTAGACTGCCAAACAGCCTGCCGTAACTGGCTTGTACTTGAGAGCTTTGCCCCTCTACTACTATTACTGAGGGACTTTGCCCCTCTACTACTATTACTGAGGGACTTTGCCCCTCTACTACTATTACTGAGGGACTTTGCCCCTCTACTACTATTACTGAGGGACTTTGCCCTCTACTACTATTACTGAGGGACTTTGCCCCTCTACTACTATTACTGAGGGACTTTGCCCCTCTACTACTATTACTGAGGGACTTTGCCCCTCTACTACTATTACTGAGGGACTTTGCCCCTCTACTACTATTACTGAGGGACTTTGCCCTCTACTACTATTACTGAGGGACTTTGCCCCTCTACTACTATTACTGAGGGACTTTGCCCCTCTACTACTATTACTGAGGGACTTTGCCCTCTACTACTATTACTGAGGGACTTTGCTCTACTACTACTATTACTGAGGGACTTTGCCCCTCTACTACTATTACTGAGGGACTTTGCCCTCTACTACTATTACTGAGGGACTTTGCCCCTCTACTACTATTACTGAGGGACTTTGCCCTCTACTACTATTACTGAGGGACTTTGCCCTCTACTACTATTACTGAGGGACTTTGCCCCTCTACTACTATTACTGAGGGACTTTGCCCCTCTACTACTATTACTGAGGGACTTTGCCCTCTACTACTATTACTGAGGGACTTTGCCCTCTACTACTATTACTGAGGGACTTTGCCTGTCTACTACTATTACTGAGGGACTTTGCCCCTCTACTACTATTACTGAGGGACTTTGCCCCTCTACTACTATTACTGAGGGACTTTGCCCCTCTACTACTATTACTGAGGGACTTTGCCCTCTACTACTATTACTGAGGGACTTTGCCCTCTACTACTATTACTGAGGGACTTTGCTCTACTACTACTATTACTGAGGGACTTTGCCCCTCTACTACTATTACTGAGGGACTTTGCCCCTCTACTACTATTACTGAGGGACTTTGCCCCTCTACTACTATTACTGAGGGACTTTGCTCTACTACTACTATTACTGAGGGACTTTGCCCCTCTACTACTATTACTGAGGGACTTTGCCCCTCTACTACTATTACTGAGGGACTTTGCTCTACTACTATTACTGAGGGACTTTGCTCTACTACTACTATTACTGAGGGACTTTGCCCCTCTACTACTATTACTGAGGGACTTTGCCCCTCTACTACTATTACTGAGGGACTTTGCTCTACTACTACTATTACTGAGGGACTTTGCCCCTCTACTACTATTACTGAGGGACTTTGCTCTACTACTATTACTGAGGGACTTTGCTCTACTACTACTATTACTGAGGGACTTTGCTCTACTACTACTATTACTGAGGGACTTTGCTCTACTACTATTACTGAGGGACTTTGCTCTACTACTACTATTACTGAGGGACTTTGCCCCTCTACTACTATTACTGAGGGACTTTGCCCCTCTACTACTATTACTGAGGGACTTTGCCCCTCTACTACTATTACTGAGGGACTTTGCCCCTCTACTACTATTACTGAGGGACTTTGCTCTACTACTATTACTGAGGGACTTTGCCCCTCTACTACTATTACTGAGGGACTTTGCTCTACTACTATTACTGAGGGACTTTGCTCTACTACTACTATTACTGAGGGACTTTGCCCCTCTACTTCTATTACTGAGGGACTTTGCTCGCTCCTGAAACAACTTTGTGCCACTTTGAAATAGAATTCTGCTAATCTGCTTTCAGAGAGGACTTCACCAGAGCTTACCTGAGAGATCAGTTAGATGTCCTCAACCGTGAATAGATCTATTTTTTGGTGTATTATCCCACTAAATGACCTTCCCTATGCAAGTTCTCCAAAAACAAAACAAAACCCCTAGAATGATTATTGAAGACATTGAGCAGAAGTGTCTGTGAATCTACCTTGTGCCTGGCTGCGGGGCAAAAGTGGGGCAGAGCCGGGCAAAATACCAGCGACTCCTACGGGGGTAGCGCTACCGTAATATCAAGCAGTGCCGGGACAAGGTCCTCTAGAGCCCAGAACGAACATGACAAATTGTGCCCCCCCTCATGTATGAACATTATGCAAACCCCCCCCCAAAAAAAAATCGAGCACTAATCTGCATGCTCACCCCCTAAGCATATATTCCCCCTCCTCCCAGTACAAATCTGCCCTCCTTCTGAAATCCCCCTTCCCAGCACAAATATTTGCCCACCCTCCCAGCTCAAATCCTCTCTCTCCCCATATGCCCCCAGCACAAACTCCCTCCCCCCCAAAAAAAAAATTCCCCCTTCTAGCACAAATCCTCTTCCCCTCAAATTTCCCCATTCAAACACAAAATCCCCCCCCCACTCCAAATTCCCCCCTTCCAGCACAAATGTCACTCACCCAATTCCCCTTATCCTAGCACAACCCCCCCCCCACCACACAAATTTCCTCACCTAGCACGAATACCCCCAATCATCCCTACTAGCACAAACGCCCCCTACACACAAATTTCCCCACCTAGCACAAATCCCCCTCCCAAAAAAAATATTTCCACACTACTATATTACGTTTAAAGCACAAACACCCCCCCCACCTTCTAGCACAAATCCTTTTTCCCATTCCCCCTCCCATCACAAATCCCCCAAATCGCCACTCCTAGCACACCTCCCCAAATTTGCCCTCCTAGAACAATTCTTACCCCCTGCCGCTCCCCAAATTCCCCTTCTGAACAGAATTACCCTCCCCCCCAATCCCCTTGTGGTGCCCCCCCTACCTCATATGATACCACAGTGCCCTGGGCAGCTGCCCCTCCTGCCCATCCCTTGTCCTGGCTCTGGTGTCAGGATTATTCCCAGGAATCATAATGAGAACACAAGATTTGAGGAAAGTGAAGCGATGCGCCGGACCCGTAGGGATATCTCACTGGTATTGATGTCGGTGATCTGGTTCCCGGACAGGCAGCTTCTACACCCTCAGAGGATCCCTGCCGTCTCCTTGGTTTGTAATATAATGTAACAAAAATAGAATTTGAAGGACCACACCACTACTAAGAGGTCCAGATACAACTTTATTCCAATAAAAGTCAGAAGGACAATCCAAAAAATATCCAACACGTTTCAGGGATCTAACTGCTCCTCCCTTTATCAGGGCTTGACTGACAACAATGTGAACAAACTACAAGTGAACTGAACCTTTAATGGTAATTCTTCCAGTGTGATTGTAAACAGGAGAATTGTCAACAGATGGTTTGGCCCCCAAACTCATTTCATACTAGACATGTGCAATTTGTTTCGTTCCGAATTAGTTTTTTAACGAACTTTGACAAATTCATCAATTCGGAAACATCCAAATTAACGAAAACTCGTTTAAAGTATTTTTCAGAATATTCGTAAATTCAGAAATTTGAACATTAGAAAATTTGTAAATTCAAAAATCTGAAAAATCCAAAAATAAGAAAGAAAATCCGCAAATTTGAAAGAACAAAATCCAAAAATTCTAAATAATTAACTAACTAATGATAACTATTAAATGATAGGTATACGAATTATCCAAAATAACGAATACCGTATCTAAACAAATGGAATGTAACGCATTAATAAGAATAAATAACAATAATAATAATAATAATAAAAATGTTTTATTTTTATTATTTTTTATTAATTTGTTCTGCTCCATTTGTTTAGATGCGGCATTCGTTACTTCAAATAATTCATAACTTTGGATAAATTTGTAATTGTTACGTTCACTAACAGGCAAATTTGAAAGGAAATTCCAATACCTAGAATTTAATAATTATTAATAGTTAGTTATTTCCTATGCCCCGTACAATCGGACATTCTGACAACAAAATCCTAGGATTTATTCTGACGGATGTTGGCTCAAACTTGTCTTGCATACACACGGTCACACAAAGTTCTGAACGCGGTGACGTAAAACACGTACGTTGGGACTATAAACGAGGCAGTAGCCAATAGTTTTCATCTCTTTATTTATTCTGAGCATGCGTGGCACTTTGTGTGTCCGATTTGTAAACACACAATCAGAATTTCCGACAACGGATTTTGTTGTCGGAAAATTTTATATCCTGCTCTCAAACTTTGTGTGTCGGAAAATCCGATGGAAAATGTCCGATGGAGCCCACACACAGTCGGAATTTCCGACAACAAGGTCCTATCACACATTTTCCATCGGAAAATCCGACCGTGTGTACGGGGCATTAGAATTTTCGGATTTCATTAATGAATCAAATTTTCAGAAGGGCCGTATTGTGACAGAGGGTTGTATTGTGATGGAGGGCCGTATTGTGACAGAGGGTTGTATTGTGATGGAGGGCCGTATTGTGACAGAGGGTCGTATTGTGACAGAGGGTCGTATTGTGACAGAGGGTCGTATTGTGACAGAGGGTCGTATTGTGACAGAGGGTCGTATTGTGACTGAGGGTCGTATTGTGACGGGGGGTCGTATTGTGACTGAGGGTTGTATTGTGACGGGGGGTCGTATTGTGACGGAGGGTCGTATTGTGACGGAGGGTCGTATTGTGACGGAGGGTTGTATTGTGACGGAGGGCCGTATTGTGACGGAGGGTCGTATTGTGACGGAGGGTCGTATTGTGACGGAGGGCCGTATTGTGATGGAGGGTTGTATTGTGACGGAGGGCCGTATTGTGATGGAGGGTTGTATTGTGATGGAGGGCCGTATTGTGACGGAGGGTTGTATTATGACGGAGGGTTGTAGGGCCATATTGTGACGGAGGGCCGTATTGTGACGGAGGGCCGTATTGTGACGGAGGGCCGTATTGTGACGGAGGGCCGTATTGTGACGGAGGGTTGTATTGTGACGGAGGGTTGTATTGTGACGGAGGGTTGTATTGCGAAGGAGGATCGTATTCTGATGGCGGGTCTGTGATAAACTCTCACTAGAAAGTAAATATTTGCCTAGTTGGTAAAACAGAAATGGAAATTCAGCGGTGCCGGGGAGCCGTAATTCCACCATTATACAAATAAGATCGAGTTTTCAGCCGAGTCTTCCCGAGCCTCCAGGGAAGTCTTCAGATTTTGGCTCCCCAAAGCGATGAAAAGACTTTGGCGCAGCTGCCGCTGTGAAGGAAGGCGGGTCTCACAGGAGGCGTCTCGCAATTCTCTCCTTCATCCACAGAACCCCCACCGCTGTTTCATTTCCTGCGCTGGAGGGAATGCCGTCATCTCACCCCGGGGAGGTGAAATAAATACATTGGATGAGGAATTGAGAGTGACTGAGTGTAACGCATATGGGGATAATCCGCGCTTCTAAATCGAATGATACAGCGAAGGAGATTGTCAGAGACGGAAGATGTGGAGAGACAACAGAAAATAGAAATGTTCTCCGTCTGGCGTAACTTTCCATGATATGAAAACTCTGCTAACACTGGGAAATGATGAGCGCTACGCGTTTGTTACAGCACGGCGAGGTCGCTCTTCTGGTGTAGTATAAAAAGCTCCCGATGTCATAGACTGTTCTCACTAAGAACATCTCCGGCCACGTTTATGACTTTACCTTGCAGGGTAAAAAAAAAAAAAGTGCTAGTATGCATCGCAAACAAGCACATTATGCTAAACTTGCCTTAAGGCCGGGTTCACACTAGAGCACGGAGCGGTTCACAGCAGGGGTCTGGTGCGTCTCCAGTCACCGGTTCAGGTCCAATTTCAGCCCGAGTTTTTGTCTGAATTCGGACCTGAAAAGGACCAGAAGACACACAGAACTCCTGTGTAAGTCACACCGGAGCCGCTCCGGAGATGTATGAACCGGCTCCATAGAACGCTCCATAGAGAGCCGGTCACAATCTCCTGACATGCGAATTGGATGCGGAGAACCCTCATCCCATCCAAAATAGTGTGAACCTGATCTAAAACCAAGCCCTCCCACTCCAAGATGTCAGAGCTGGAGGCCACTTCAATCTTCACCTGTCTTGATTCTGTGTTCGTGGGCTCCGGGTCATTGACTGGCCAGAGCCGCGATGACGTCACCGTTTACAGAACAGGGCTCTGGAGGAACGGCGTGGGTGCCAGTGATGTCACCGGCTGCATGTACAGCACTGCACTAGCCTTAGTATAGGATCACCTATAGGTAAAAGCAAAAGTTGGAAGTTTACTTCCACTAAAATAAAATAAACTACCCCAAATACACATTTTCAAAAAGCAGATTTTGTCTCAACATCTCCAGGAGCAAAATTTCGAGTTTTCCCTTCAATGAAATCTCAGCAACTGCAAAATATGGCAGAAAAGACTATTTTGTCAAAATAATTCCACTTCCACATCGTGTATTCTACTTCATTGGTCACCTTCTAATTCTGCCAACCTGGATAAATTCCTTTCCTGCCCACTGCCCTCCTGTGCTCTGTCCTCCTCGGTCCTCCTGTGCTCTGTCCTCCTCGGTCCTCCTGTGCTCTGTCTTCCTCGGTCCTCCTGTGCTCTGTCTTCCTCGGTCCTCCTGTGCTCTGTCTTCCTCGGTCCTCCTGTGCTCTGTCCTCTTCGGTCCTCCTGTGCTCTGTCCTCCTCGGTCCTCCTGTGCTCTGTCCTCCTTGGTCCTCCTGTGCTCTGTCCTCCTCGGTCCTCCTGTGCTCTGTCCTCCTCGGTCCTCCTGTGCTCTGTCCTCCTCGGTCCTCCTGTGCTCTGTCCTCCTCGGTCCTCCTGTGCTCTGTCCTCCTCGGTCCTCCTGTGCTCTGTCCTCCTCGGTCCTCCTGTGCTCTGTCCTCCTCGGTCCTCCTGTGCTCGGTCCTCCTCGGTTCTCCTGTGCTCGGTCCTCCTCAGTTCTTCTGTGCTCCATCCTCCTTGGCCCCCCTGTTCTTAGTCCTCCTGTGCCCGATCCTCCTCGTTCCTCTAGTGCTCGGTCCTCCTCAGTCCTTCTGTTTTCGGTCATCTTTGTTCGTCCTGTGCTCACTCCTCCTCGGTTCTCTTGTTACATAGTTGGTGAGGTTGAAAAAAAGACACAAGTCCATCAAGTCCAACTTGTGCTTGGTTCTCCTTAGTCCTCCTGTGCTCTGTCCTCCTGTGCTTGGTCCTCCTCTGTTCTCCTGTGCTCCACTCTCCTCGGTCCTTTAATGCTCATTCCTCCTTAGTCCTTCTGTGCTTGGTCCTCCTGTGCTCAGTCATCTTCGTTCCACTTGTGCTCAGTCCTTCTCAATTCTCTTGTGCTAGGTTCTCCTTTGCTTGGACCTCCTCGATCCTCCTGTGCTCGGTCCTCCTTGGTCCTCTAGTGCTCGGTCCTCGGTCCTCCTGTGCTCTGTCCTCCTGTGCTTAGTCCTCCTCAGTTCTTCTGTGCTCCACCCTCCTATGATCCATCCTCCTTTGCCCCCCTGTTCTCAGTCCTCCTTTGCTTGGTCCTCCTCAGTCCTTCTGTGTTCGGTCATCTTCGTTCCTCCTGTGCTCAGTCCACCTCGGTTCTCTTGTTACATAGTTGGTGAGGTTGAAAAAAAGACACAAGTCCATCAAGTCCAACCTTTGTGTGTGATTATATGTCAGTATTACATTGTATATCCCTGTATAGTTACATAGTTGGTGAGGTTGAAAAAAGACACAAGTCGATCAAGTACTTGGTTCTCCTTAGTCATCTAGTGCTTGGTCCTCCTCGGTCCTCCTGTGGCTCTGTCCTCCTGTGCTTGGTCCTCCTCAGTTCTCCTATGCTCCCTCCTCCTCGGTCCTCTAATGCTCGTTCCTCCTCAGTCCTTCTGTGCTTGGTCCTCCTGTGCTCAGTCATCTTCGTTCCACTTGTGCTCAGTCCTTCTTAGTTCTCTTGTGCTAGGTTCTCCTTTGCTTGGAGCTCCTTGGTCCTCATGTGCTCAGTCCTCTAGTGCTCGGTCCTCGGTCCTCCTGTGCTCTGTTCTCCTGTGCTCGGTCCTCCTCAATACTCCTGTGCTCAGTCCTCTAGTTTTTAATCCTCCTAACTCCTACTGTGTTCGGTCCTTTTGTGCTTGGTCCTCCCTGGTCTTCCAGACCTCCAACCCCCTAAGTTTCGGGTCTATAAAGGGTTTTCTAATTTCATGACAAGCCATTTGCTCTTTTCTGACAAATATTGGTTGTATTTCTTTATATTTCTATCTTTAAATTATTCAACATAAAATGTTATTTTCTTCCATCCGTGAATCTCTTTACCACCAGAATGGCTTCCGGAGACACACCAAGAAACAGTCTCTTCTTTAATGAAAAAACTTTCCTCAGCCAAAGCAAATCTTCCAGCCTGGAGGTATGAACTCCCCCCCCACCCCCCGGGGGGACACTTATCATTTCAGCTGAGTTGGTGAAGTTTTCTATCTTCATTCTCCATGGAGGCCTCCAGCGCCCGTTCGTCTAATATATACAATTTCTCTGGAGAAGAATGAGATGAACGGATGAGATGAATGTTCTGGAGAAATATGAAATATTGCATCGTGCTGGAGGGCTGGATGGTGTTATATATTTGGATATTTCTGTATTTATTCCCCGTATACCATGGTCAGGAATGGATGGCAATGGTGATAATCTGACAGATGTTTAGATCGGAGTATGTCCTGAATATCACTATGAAATGTGACTGACATGTGTAGAATTAAAGTGACTCTACAAGTCTACATGAATCAGTTCCTGGCCCTCACCGTACTGTATCTATGCCAAACTTTGAAGAAGTTAGGAAGGGTTTTGGGACTTTAAATGAATCCATACGCCTCCATCCCTAATTCTATATATTTTTTATATAAAAAAAGAGGGTTGGGACTTTAAATGAGGCATGTATATCATGGCTAGCAAACTAGTCAATGTTTAAAAAACTTATGTTTATTCTGCTAAAACCATGAGTAACTAGAAAACTCATTTCCTGGAGAAAATGAGTGGGAATGCTGAATAGCTGAATTGCTAAAGCTAACTGGATGAATAGCTGAAATCCGTAAGAAAAAGCTGAAGTGAGAATAGTTGGAAAAGTAGGAATGGTTTTAAAATAAACATGAATTTCATTAAAAAAGTTTAACAAACATCACTAATGTATGAAAGATGTGGAAGATTTAAAGGTTTTTTGAAAAGCTTTTTGAACATTAATCTCCACATCTAATAAGTGAGAGACAGTGTGAGAGAACCCTTCAAACAAGCCTTAAAGTGGGGTTCCACCCAGGGGGTCCATTAAAAAAAAAAAAATTAAAAGTCAGCAGCTACAAATACTGCAGCTGGTGACTTTTAATTGGACACTTACCTGTCCCTGGGTCCAGCGATGTCGGGGATCGAAGCCCCACTCGTCTCCCCCTCCGCTCATCAGCGCCGGCATTTCAACTGTGGGCGCCGGGCTGTGGCTTCACAGCCTGGCACCCACTGCGCATGCGCGAGCGGCGCCGCGTGCCGTGATTGGCCGCTCAATCACCTGGGACCTGTAATGGGTCCCAGATGATTGACAAGAGGGAGGGAGCAGAGCTGAGCCCTTCCTGTGCCGAGGGGGAAGTGATGTCACCAGCCCAGGCAAAGGAAGAGGCAGACTACGAGGGACCACCTAGCAACAGGCATTTAGAGGTAAGTAAAAAAAAAAAAAATATCCAAATGTTTTTTTGTTTTTTTTTTTTAGAATTTTTCAGGTATGTTTGTTTTTTTGGGTGGAACCCCACTTTAATAAATCCACAACAGTAAATGCTATGGAAACAGCGACTTCACCGTTAGAGACACACGGCCTTTGTGAACGTATCGGTATAAAATTTATGTTGACAAACTTAAAAATATGGGCATGTCAGCGATTTAAAAAAGAAGTTGGCTGTGTGTTTTGCTGGGAAATGTGAAGAATTTTATATAGGACAGTCAATGGAAGAAAGTGTAGAACTCTTGTCATTTGGAAGCTCAACCATCCAAAAGTAAAAGGCGTATCACAAAACTGAGCACATTGTCTGAAACTAGACAAACATACCTACGTTTTGATGTATAAATTCTGTATGACAAGTAGATCTTGTGGGCGTGAGAGCAATTTATAGAGAAGAAACTAAGATTGCTTGAAGGCTCTGTGCTCTAGCTATGACATCATCCACTCTAAGCAGCCCAGTACACTCTGTTTAATCGATAAAAATTTCCTGAAATGATCACTAAACTTAAACAGCTTTTTCACAAAAACTGTAAAAGATATCAAATTGAAAAGAGATAGCCAGATAGAGGAATATTTTGTGAACATTTTAAAGTTTGTTTGGCGTCTGTAGGTAAAATTATGAAAGAGCTGAAACTTTTGGGAGCGGAAGAAGATTTTAAGGATCTGAAGCATGCTCTCATTCACTTCAGTGTTAAAAAAAGTGTTAAAAAGCTTAATATTTTAAAAAGTATAAATAGTAGAAAAAAGTTGAAAAAGTCCTGAAAGAGCTGAACATTTTAAAAGTTGATGGTTTTAATAGCTGAAAGTATGCAGAAGTTACACAGAGCCAAAAAATGTACGGAATAATAAAATTATAATTAAAAATAAATAGAAACGAATAACAATAGTGGGACTGCTGAAGCATTCCCACTAACAAGACATATAGCAGTGAGTACATACATAGGATTGTAAACATATCAAAAACATGCTGCCAAGCCACATATTCATACCAAAACCGACATAGCACATTGCATGGCATGGTATGAAAGACTGTCCTCCACAGAGGTGGCCCGTCCATAGGGGGCGCACGGGTGAGGCCCCCACCCCAAAGCTAATCACAAAAAAAAGGTCCTTTAAAAAAATTAAATAAATAAAAAGGTTTCGTGGAGTAATACCAACTCTTCAGGGGCGGATGCATCAATAATCTACAAAAAACTAAACTAAATAACCAATATGGTCTAATAGTGTGCCCAAAGAATGGGGAGAAGATGTAGATGGAAGGGGCGGAGTTGCCATCCCTCTGAATACTCACGTCAGATGTATGTGTGAGACTGGAGGACGAGGAACATTTGAGATGTCTGTCACGGGAACTGTGGTAACAGGGGGCCCGCGGGGGGGGGGGGCCGGGAGCACATGTAGAATCCCCAAAGGAAAAAGTATCCGAATGATAGTAGTGAATATGGGCTCCAATGCTGTAGATTTAAATGTAAGGATAGAAAAGAGACCAATAGAAGCCATGTTGGCTTTAGGCTGAAGGTTTGTGTTACTTTATTTTTTGTGGCTCTTTCAATGTTATAGTTTATGAGATAAAGGGGTCTATTAGTATACAATTCACCGTCACTCCATTCACAAAACCTTCATGAATAATCCCTGTATGGTGTCTAATATGTTTATTTCCTGTGATAATCAGCTCCAACTAGTGGCCATAATGTGGTATATTCCTGATGGAGGTATTTCAAGAAAATTCTGCATTATGGCCACTAGATGGAGCTGATTATCAGAGGAAATAAATATATTAGACACCATACAGGGATTATCTGTGGCGATTGTAAAGGAAATTTGTAAGTTCTGTATAGAATTGTATTCTATTTGTATGTATTGCACACGGCACTAATAATGTTTTCATTACATGTTTGCATTTTTTCCAGTCCTGATTAGAATTAGCCTGCCTATGTTACGCCCCTTGTTACCATAAAAGTACAATTTATACAGTGATATTGAATCTTAAAATCAGCAGTGTTCTGTCAGATCAGCAGGCTTGCCGATGCTTTTAAAATTCAACATCAAAACAGCTTGATGGATTTCAAAATACTGTATTTCATGAAATAAGCTGAGTTTGGTAAAAATAAGTGTGAAATGCAAGACTTTGGTGGGCGTAAAAAGATGCCCGCTTACCGCCTTCTGACTGTAGGGTTACTGCGGACAACTATGGGTGTACCAAGATGGCCGCGGGGGAACATCACTTCGGTTGCACTTTCTGATGGGCAGCGGCTTTCTGATAGAACACTGAAGTTCCGTCAGATTAGGCGACTCGTCAAATGTTGTAACGGAAGTGACGTCCTGTCGTTGCCATCTTGGTACACGCCGCATTTAGCCGCAGGAAGCCTACAGTCTGAAGTCGCCAAGCAGACATCTTGTTACACCCACCAGAGTCCTGCATGTTACACTTATTTTTTACCAGTAAACTGTTCTTATATAATAAAATACAGGATTTAGAAATCCGTCAAGCTATTTTGATGTTGAGTCTTAAAAGCAGCGGTGTTCTGTCAGATCAGCAAACATGTGAGATCAGCAGACTCGCCACTGCTTTTCAAATTCAACATCAAAACGGATTTCAAAATCCTGTATATCACTGCATAAACTCAGATTACGGGTAAAAAGAAGTGTGTAATGCAAGACTTCAGTGGGTGGAAAAAGATGTCCGCTTGCCGCCTTCTGAGTGTAGGCTTACGGCGGACGAGTGCGGGGTGTACCAAGATGGCCGCAACAGAACATCACTTCTATTGCACTTTCTGATGGGTAGCGGCTTTCTTACAGGACACCAATCATGGCTGGGCACAGAGATGAGCGAAGGAAAGATGGCCTCCACTCATCTCTATGGCCGAGGAGGACCAGAGTGATCTCATGATATCACTTCCGGTGTAAACAAAGCCTTTTTTTTTTTTGTAAAGCAAATGATAAAAACATTTTTTTTTTGGATCTTTTGTTTTCAAAGGTAGAGGAGAGATTTGTAGAAGAGATTATAGACCCCAGATCTCTCCATAAAGAGGACCTGTCACGCTGAGTTGTTATCGCAATGGGATGTTTACATTTCTTGGGATAGCAATAAAAGTGATCAAATATTTTGTTTTTTAAAGGGACAGTGTAAAAAAAAAGTGATAAAATAAATAATAATAATAATAAAAAATGTAAAGCACCCCCCCCCCCCCCCCCCCGTGCTCACACGCAGTGGTGAACACATACGTTATTCACGCCCACATATGTAAACGGTGTTTGCACCACACATGGTGCGTTTTTGATGCGTTTTCCATTAAATGCAATGGGGGGGCTTTTTTAATAGGCAGATATTTAATGCAGCATGCAAGAAATACACCACAGCCGCACCGCACCGGTGTGAAAAGTTCTATAGGATTTAAAGGGAGATATTTTTTCATGCATTTTTCTTCCCCTTTTAAACCTCCAAAAGCGGATCAAAAACGTGTCCGTGTGAAAGGGCCCCAAATAGTTCACATTTTTCACACTTAATCTCTTCTGCCGCGTACACACGAGCGGAATTTCCGTTGGAAAAATCTTGGATGGTTTTTTCTGATGGGATTCCGCTCAAGCTTGCCTTGCCTACACACGGGTCACACAAAAGTTCTCTGAACTTTCCACCATCAAGACCGCGGTGACGTACAACACTACGACGAGCCGAGAAAATGACGTGCAATGCTTCCGAGCATGCGTCAAATTGTTTCCGAGCATGCGTAGGAATTTTGCACGTCGGAATTGCTACAGACAATCGGAATTTCTGATAGGAACTTTTTCCGACCAAAAAATTGAGAACCTGCTCTTAATCTTTTCTGGCTTGGAATTCGGGCAAGCAAAAGTCCGATACAGCGTACACACGATCGCATTTTCCAAGCAAAATCTCTCATCTGACTTTTGCGTGTGTACGCGGCATTAGTCTTCTTTTCCTGTATTTTTCTAAACCACCATGTTCTAACCGAGTCCCCGAACCCTCCCATTGGTGGCTGTGCAGTGATGTCATACCCGCCATGTGTGGTCTCCTTTCTCCCGCTGTAGTAGTGTTGCTCTTCGGTGATGTTCATTCCTCCGGTTCGTTGGTTTTCCTGTAATAAAAGGAAACGTATAATTCTGATTTCCATCAGCCGCTTCCAGTAAGTCTGTCCTGGAATTCGGCACTCGGCAGATCTGCTGCAATCTGAGACCTTTCCATAATGAGTGGCCCTAATTTCCAGAAGAACCCGTTTATAATTGAATTCTCTTTCTCTGCCTTTCCTTGACGCACTGCATGCAGAACAGAAAATACCCCGATAAGACGAGGCAGCCTCATTAGTCGCTGTGATTAGAATCGTATCTATGTATTGTTTTCACAACTCATGACATTACCGATTCTCCACCGACATTTAAAGAACATTTCTGCAGCTCTTTAAAATATATTTGTGGGAATTATAGTGGGCTACAGACTGCAATGGTGAGGTTGTGATCAAATCAGAGCTCCAATTTTATTGTACAACAATGATATATCTCATGTTATGTATTATATGAATTTGACGTGTTCGGGAATAAGATTTGTATTGGGATCGGTGAGAGAAGTGAAGGAGATACCGGGAGTGTCGAGGAGGAGATCCCGACCTCTGTGTCTACCAGTCTTTTATACTTTTCAGAAGAAGAATGGATGAAACCATGGCGGAGTGTCTGACCTCCTTCTGGCGAGTGGTTACATTATATCCGCGGAGATCAAAGAGACACTCAGAGTCAAACATGTACAAATCTGGATCAGGAGATCTGAACATCTACAAATGTTCCTCCTACTTCTCCTCCCAGATAAAAACCTTTCTTCTAACAAACCTGAGAGCGTGGCGGGGACCCTGCCTTTGTCGGAAATCTCTGGAACCTGCAGAACAAGTCCTTTGTATAGGAAATCTTCTTCTGTCTTTGTTCAGCTCATTAGAAGTCTTCCAGGGCTGGAGTCAAGGTGGATGAATCATATTGATAAATCTTCTCAGTCCTGGAAGAGGAGACATATAAAGGAGACTCGTTTTCAGGGTCCTGGAAGAGGAGTCATTGAAATGAGACTCGTATTCAGAGACCTGGAAGAGAAGACTTGTATTCAGGGACCTGGAAGAGAAGACTTGTATTCAGGGTCCTGGAAGAGAAGACTTGTATTCAGGGTCCTGGAAGAGGAGACATATAAAGGAGACTCGTTTTCAGGGTCCTGGAAGAGGAGTCATTGAAATGAGACTCGTATTCAGAGACCTGGAAGAGAAGACTTGTATTCAGGGTCCTGGAAGAGAAGGCATATAAAGGAGACTCGTATTCAGGGTCCTGGAAGAGAAGACTTGTATTCAGGGTCCTGGAAGAGAAGACTTGTATTCAGGGTCCTGGAAGAGAAGACTTGAATTCAGGGTCCTGGAAGAGAAGGCATATAAAGGAGACTCGTATTCAGGGTCCTGGAAGAGAAGACTTGTACTCAGGGTCTTGGAAGAGGAGTCATTGAAAGGAGACTCGTATTCAGGGTCCTGGAAGAGGAGACTCGTATTCAGGGTCCTGGAAGAGGAGACTCGTATTCAGGGTCCTGGAAGAGGAGACTCGTATTCAGGGTCCTGGAAGAGGAGACTCGTATTCAGGGTCCTGGAAGAGGATGCATATAAAGGAGACTTGTATTCAGTGTCCTGGAAGAGGAAATTCATATTCAGGGTCCTGGAAGAGGAGACTCGTATTCAGGGTCCTGGAAGAGGACACATGTAAAGGAGACTTGTATTCCATGCAGAGCCAGCACATCGATAGAACCTTTTTTTTGAATGACGCACACAGACAGCAATAGAGAAAGGGCTCATGTCGTCTGATTTTGGTTGCATTGTGGTCCGATTCATTTTGAATCTGCTGTCCTGACCCAGCCCCCACTCTTTTGCTGAGCAACCCACCAATACATAATCACACAGAAGAATCCAGTGGTGTCCTGTAGGGATCTGCTGCTGCACACCAAGTCCTGCACTGTCATAGTCTTCTGTGATTTCATCAGGTTCTTGCAGCCAGCCCCCTGATGATGTGAATGCATGACGGCCTGTCATCAGGGGGGCGACCGTCTCTTCCAGGTTCTTGCAGCCAGCCCCCTGATGATGTGAATGCATGACGGCCTGTCATCAGGGGGGCGACCGTCTCTTCCAGGTTCTTGCAGCCAGCCCCCTGATGATGTGAATGCATGACGGCCTGTCATCAGGGGGGTGACAGTCTCTTCCAGGTACTTGCAGCCAGCCCCCTGATGATGTGAATACATGACGGCCTGTCATCAGGGGGGCGACCGTCTCTTCCAGGTTCTTGCAGCCAGCCCCCTGATGATGTGAATGTATGACGGCCTGTCATCAGGGGGGCGACCATCTCTTCCAGGTTCTTGCAGCCAGCCCCCTGATGATGTGAATGCACGATGGACTGTCATCAGGGGAGTGACAGTCTCTTCCAGGTACTTGCAGCCAGCCCCCTGATGATGTGAATGCATGATGGACTGTCATCAGGGGGCGACCGTCTCTTCCAGGTTCTTGCAGCCAGCCCCCTGATGATGTGAATGCATGATGGACTGTCATCAGGGGGCGACCGTCTCTTCCAGGTTCTTGCAGCCAGCCCCCTGATGATGTGAATGCATGACGGCCTGTCATCAGGGGGGCGACCGTCTCTTCCAGGTTCTTGCAGCCAGGCCCCTGATGATGTGAATGCATGACGGCCTGTCATCAGGGGGGCGACCGTCTCTTCCAGGTTCTTGCAGCCAGCCCCCTGATGATGTGAATGCATGACGGCCTGTCATCAGGGGGGCGACCGTCTCTTCCAGGTTCTTGCAGCCAGCCCCCTGATGATGTGAATGCATGACGGCCTGTCATCAGGGGGGCGACCGTCTCTTCCAGGTTCTTGCAGCCAGCCCCCTGATGATGTGAATGCATGACGGCCTGTCATCAGGGGGGCGACCGTCTCTTCCAGGTTCTTGCAGCCAGCCCCCTGATGATGTGAATGCATGACGGCCTGTCATCAGGGGGGCGACCATCTCTTCCAGGTTCTTGCAGCCAGCCCCCTGATGATGTGAATGCATGATGGACTGTCATCAGGGGGCGACCGTCTCTTCCAGGTTCTTGCAGCCAGCCCCCTGATGATGTGAATGCATGATGGACTGTCATCAGGGGGCGACCGTCTCTTCCAGGTTCTTGCAGCCAGCCCCCTGATGATGTAAACGCATGGTGGCCTGTACAGGGGCGGCTGCAAGTACCAGTAAGAGACAGCCCACCTTCTAATGATGTACAATGCTGCATGCGCAGTAGAGTACCCGATGGCCTCCTTGGATGCATGACATGGTTATGCCAGGAGGCTACAGGAAGTGTCACATCATTCCCAACTAGGAAATACCAAGGAAGTGTAGGAAGAAGTCCTCAAAAAAGTTCTAAAATAAATTAAGGAAAACTATTTGTTATTTTAAAGGAGGCAAGGCTGAGATGGCGGAAAGTGGCCGGGGAAGGTGAAGGTCTACTTTAAGATGAAAAATAATAATTCATACAGTTCACCCAGGAGGGACTGCAGGCTCCTGTCCCTTTAATTGGTAAAGTGCACCATATTTATCATGCTCCTTGAGGCCAGGACATTTTGGAAGGAGGGAGGGGCTAGACCCTGGGAACACTAAAGCTGGAATTTTCACTGGTTCTGATTTAGGAACTTTCGGATGATAAGCAATTGGACTTCCAGCGGTACAAGATGGTAATGTCTGAATGGAGAGTCCCTTTTAAGAATGGAAAATGTATTTATGGAATGGAGAGTCCCTTTAATGAATGGATAATCCCTTTTAGGAATAGAAAATCCCTTTAAGGAATGGAGAATCCCTTTTAGGAACGGAGAATCCCTTTTAGGAACGGAGAATCCCTTTTAGGAATGCAGAATCCCTTTTAGGAATGGATAATCCCTTTAAGGAATGAATAATACCTTTAAGGAATGGAGAATCCCTTTTAGGAATGGAAAACCTCTTAAAGGAATGGACAATTCTTTTAATGAATGGAGCGTCCCTTTAAGGAATGGATAGTTTCTGGAAGGAATGAGAGTTCCTATAAGGAATGGAGAGTCCCCATAAGGAATGGAAAGCTCCTATAAGGAATGGAGCATCCCTTTAAGGAATGGGGAGTTTATTTAATGAATGGAGAGTTTCTGGAAGGAATGGAGAATTCTTTTATGGAATGGAGAGTCCCTATAAGGAATGGAGAGTCTCTATAAAGAATAGAGAGTCCCTATAAGGCATGGAGCATCCCTATAAGGCAGTGGTTCTCAACCTGGGGGTCGGGACCCTCTCGGGGGTCGATTGATGATTTTTCCAGGGGTCACTGAATCCTGGGTTGTTCCTGAAGCCTGCACTACTCTTCCAGCCTTTTTGTGGCTGCCCAGCAAAGCTGTCCCTGGAGCCTGTGGACGCCCAGCTGGGTTGTTTTCCTGGAGCCCGCAGCCGCCCACTCAGCCTCTTTGCAGCCGCCCATTCAGTTCACAGCATGGCTGGGGGGCAGAGACTAGAGGTCTGGTGAGGAATACCATGTGGGAGGGGCTGGAGGAGACTCTCCTGATTTCGGCATAGGTGTCACTGCTATGAGACACCACAAAGTCAGAGACACAGTGAGTAACACTACCTGTGATTATAGTTGCCATTAAAAGTTCCCACTACAGTTCTCAGATCAGCAGATGACCTTCATCAAGAGCACCTAAGTTGGCTCATCAGAACACCCCCCAGCACTGCCACTGATTCCATTCCCCCCACCCCCCCACCAAGAAATAAGAGAAGGAATAAAAATTAAGAATACATAGAAGGGAGAGGAAAAGAGGGGGGGGGGCAGGAAAAAGAGAGAGAAAGAATAAGAGAAAGAACAAGAAAGATGGCTGGGGGAAAAAAAACAATAAATTAGGATAGAGAGAGATAAAAGGGAAAGAAAGGAGAACCAAATAGAAAGAGTCGTACATCCCGAAATGTACCAAAAGGGGTTTTAATACTGTATGAGTGGAAGGGACTCGGAGTGCTAAATGTTCGTGGGTTAGGGGCGCAAATTAATTGTCTTGCCTTGGGTGCTGACAACCCAGGCTAC
Organism: Aquarana catesbeiana; assembly: GCA_037953035.1. Taxonomy (NCBI): domain Eukaryota; kingdom Metazoa; phylum Chordata; class Amphibia; order Anura; family Ranidae; genus Aquarana; species Aquarana catesbeiana. The sequence goes on from JBBHAA010000066.1 coordinate 66,647, forward strand.
GAAAATAATTTTACTGTTAGGGGTCCCCACAACTTGGGAAATGTTATCAAGGGGTCACAGCACTAGAGGGTTGAGAACCACTGCTATAAGGAATGGAGCGTCACTTTAATGAATGGAGAGTTTCTTTAAGGAATGGAGAGTTTATAGAAGGAATGGAGAATTCTTTTAAGGAATGGAGAGTCCCCATAAGGAATGGAGAGTCCCCATAAGGAATGGAGAGTCCCTTTAAGGAATGGAGAGTCCCTTTAAGGAATGGGGAGTTTATTTAATGAATGGAGAGTCTCTGGAAGGCATGGAGAATTCCTTTGAGGAATGGAGAGTGCCTTTAACTAATGGATATTTTCTTTAAGGAATGGAGAGTTTCTGGAAGGAATGGAGAACTATTTTAAGGAATGGAGAGTCCCCATAAGGAATGGAGAGTCCCCATAAGGAATGGAGAGTCACTTGAAGGAATGGAGAGTTTCTTTCAGGAATGGAGAGTCTCTGGAAGAGATGGAGAATTCCTTTAAGGAATGGAGAGTCCCCATAAGGAATGGAGAGCTCCTATAAGGAATGGAGCATCCCTTTAACGAATGGGGAGTTTATTTAATGAATGGAGAGTTTCTGGAAGGAATGGAAAATTCCTTAATGGAATGGAGAGTCCCTTTAAAGAATGGAGAGTCCCCATAAGGAATGGAGAGTCCTTATAAGGAATGGAGAGTCCCCATAAGGAATGGATAGTCCCCATAAGGAATGGATAGTCCCCATAAGGAATGGATAGTCCCCATAAGGAATGGAGAGCCCCTAGAAGGAATTGAGAGCCCTATAAGGAATTGAGAGCCCCCATAAGGAATGGAGAGAATGGAGAATCCCTATAAGGAATGGAGAGTCCCTGTAAGGAAGTAGCCTCCGGCATCTCTTGATGAAAAGGCTCACATGTCTCCGATGAATTTGGACTCATCACAGAAATGGAGCAGACGGATGGTGAATCAGTCTCGTATTTCTATTAGTCAACCGATTGATTAATTCTTCTCCAAGTCCTCGGACGTAGAGGGAGCATGGCGGAGCAGGAATTTAGTGCTTATTCCAGGTTTTACCCAACGCCGCTATCGGTGATTCCAATAACGGCTGATTTATGGAGTGTACCCAACTTCCATTAACAAGGACCACAAATCTCCACACATTAGACTCTCAGAGGAAGAGAAAGGAAACAAAGTCCTGAAAGTCGTAAAGATGGATGAAGACGTTATAGTACACTTGTCAGACGAGGATATAAATTTAATGAACCAGCTCCGGCGAAAGTAATCCGTGACACCGCGATTCATTCTGATCAATATGAAACATCGAGCAAATTTACAGGGATGGTCCCTCCCTATAGCTGAACGCCAAAATGGACGTTCTTACATTTTGTTACAGTGTACAGTCCTTTTAAATGTATTAATAGTATTATAATTTTTATTATAAATGTTTTATAAAATGTAACTATGGACTGAATAAGAAAATTGACCGATGACCCCAATAACAGCTGAGAGATTTGAGGTGCATTTTCCCAAAGACAACGTTCAGCATCAAGATTCCCATCATACTCAATGGCACCCGTTCACACCACAGAAATTTTCATTGCATTTTACTCCATTTCCCTCCTAAGTTGCTCCTCTTTGTGGACTGATAGGTATAGATATAGACCTCTACAATAAATGGACTATTTAACTACCAAAAAAAGGTCTATTTATAAAAAAAATGCAAAACTGTTATCTGGTCAAACTGGGATGCACATTCATTCTGTGCAAATGGGGAGAAATTTGAACTTTAATGTATCTATATCATGAAAAACGAATGGTTCCAGTAAATGCCACATTGTGGTCACTAGGTGGGGCTGAAGAACTTAGGAAATAAGTAATTATTTTCTATGATCATCAGCACCATCCAGTGGCCAAAATGCTGTATTTCTCAGAACCCTTCCTTTGTCATGAATTGCTACTTTTACGAGATGGAATGGAACGTGCCACACTCCACTTGAGTGCTTCCGTCATAAACCACTTCCTCCGGTCTGAATATAGATATCTGATATGACAGCCGCATATTGCAACCAAGAACTAGGCAGGACTCATTTGGCTGAAAAGCTGGAGCATGAACTGTTTATGTGAACAAAGGCACACAGAGATATACACTCAGGGGACAATCCCCCCTCCTTTGCATAATGACACAGGGCGGGGTAGACTTTACCTCCACCAGTAGCATGACACAGGTATATTCAAACTTCTCATCAGTAGACTGTATTTGGGAGGGGCTGCTGGAGAAATCCCCCCTCCCCACCTCCCCTCTCACAGCTAATCCACAGAGACATATACATCCCATAATAGGTTGCTCCCAATGCAGACACAAACAATAGAACAATGGGATACAGCCACACCTCAAACGATCTAGTAAAGAGTCTACAACAGTATATGAGACAATATACAATATAATATATATATATACACACACACACAATATTCCAGTGTAGTTATACAGTGAGTCTGATTAGTGCAGATTAGGGATGAGCTGAACACCCCCCGGTTCGGTTTGCAGCAGAACATGCGAACTTCAAAAAAATGTGTTCAAACACACAAACCCTATTAAAGTCTATGTGACACGAAAATGAAAAATCTAAAGTGCTCATTTTAAAGGCTTATATGCAAGTTATTGTCATAAAAAGTGTTTGGGGACCCGGGTCCTGCCCCAGGGGACATGTATCAATGAAAAAACAAGTTTTTTTGTGAGCAGTGATTTTAATGCTTAAAGCGAAACAATAAAAATGAAATATTCCTTTAAATATCGTGCCTGGGGGGTGTCCTTATTATGCCTGTAAAGTGGTGCATTTTTCCCATGTTTAGCACAATACCACAGCAAAATGACATTTCTAAAGGAAAAAATGTCATTTAAAATTACTCGCGACTGTAATGTATTGTCGGGTCGTGGCAATATAGATGAAAATCATTGAAAAAAAACGTCATGCCCCCCCCCACCAGTCCATTAGCAGGCCCTTTGGGTCTGGTATGGATATTAAGGGGAACCCTGCATCCAAATAAAAAAAAATGGCATGGGGGTCCCCCAGGCACTATATACTCTGAACAGCAGTATATATATTATACAGCCTGCCCTATATACTCTGCAGAAAATTGGGCCTTTGGTGGTGGTGGTACCAGCACACTGTAAGTCCTCACAGTTAATCTTGTTAGGCGCTGGAATGGGCCCTGCTGTGAAATATTATGTCAAGAATTTTAATTACATGCCTCTGTTAAAGAGGGGCAGAAAAATTGGGCCTTGGGTGGTGGTGCCCTAAACCAAAAATATTGTTGGAAGCTGGTATCATCAAGATTGAGGAGGAATAGGATAGTCAGCATAGGCAGTCTTCAAGGGATCCCACACCCATAGAAAAATCAATCAGTTACATCAGCATCAGGTGCTTGATAGCTGCTGATCCAAGACTGATTCATTTTTATGGATGTGAGCCTATCAACGTAGTCTGTGGACAGACGCACTCTATGATCCATTACAAACCCTCCAGCAGCACTGAATGTGCGTTCAGAAAGAACGCTGGATGCAGGACAGGCCAGTAGCTCAATTGCATACTGTGCAAGCTCTGGCCAGTGGTCCATCCTCAAGACCCAGTAACCCAGTGGATGGTCTGTTGGAAAGGTCTCCAAGTCTGCTCTTGGCCCTAGGTATTCCTGCACCATGTAATGCAGACGCTGGTGATGGTTGCTTGAACCGATCAGACCTTGGCGCTGAAAGACTGAAAAATTGTTTAAAGGCATTGGTCAGCCGGCTCTTCCTCTGACTGAACGAAGCCTCAGCGACACGTTGTCCAGCACCAGGAAGTTGTAACCTCCCAGTCTCTGGGAACGCGTTGCACAAACCTTTCTTCAAGGCCTCCTGAAGATGTTTCATCCTCTGATCCCTCTGCGAAGGCAGGATGAGTTTTGCAACCTTACCCTTGTAACGTGGATCAAGAAGGGTTGCCAGCCAGTAATGATCCCTCGCCTTGATACCACGAATCCTAGGGTCCTTTCGCAGACTTTGCAGAATCAGGGAGGCCATGCAGTGTAAGTTTGCAGAGGCCTTCGATTCTGAGTCCTCTGGGTCACTAAGGATCACATGACCTGTAACTTCCTCCTCCCAGCCATGTACAACTCCTTGGGTTTCCTGGGGACTGAAAACCATCCCTTAAAGACTGCTGCTGAGTGTTATCCGCTACATTCATGCTGAAACAATCCTCCTCCTCTTCCTCTTCTTCCTGTGTGTTTGACTGGCCTGTAGGAATGCTATCTGGATAAAGAGGGCCTTGAGAGGTAAGGAAGTCCTCCTCTTCCTCTCGCTGTTCTGCCTGAAGTGCCCTGTCCATTATTCCACGAAGCGTGTGCTCCAACAGGAAGACAAGAGGGACATTGTCACTGATGCATGCATTGTCGCTGCTCACCATCCTTGTGGCCTCCTCAAATGGTGACAGGACAGTGCATGCATCCTTGATCAGTAGCCACTGGCGTGGCAAAATAAAGCCAAGATCCCTGACCCTGTCCTGGTGCCATACTCACACAGGTACTCATTGATGGCCCTCTGCTGTGTGTGCAGCTGCTGCAGCATTGCCAACGTTGAGTTCCACCTGGTGGGCATGTCACAAATGAGGCGGTTGGTGGGCAGGTTGCATTCCCTTTGAATGTCAGCCAGCTGAGCACTGGCATTGTATGACCGGCGGAAATGACCACAGACTTTTCTGGCCTGCCTCAGGAGATCCTGTAAGCCCGGGTACCTGCTCAAGAACCTCTGCACCAACAAATTCAGGACATGTGCGAAACATGGAACATGGGTCAAGTGTTCCTGTCGGAGGGCGGAGAGGAGGTTGGTGCCATTGTCGCAAACCACCATTTCTGGCTGAAGCTGGCGTGGCGTCAACCACCTCTGAGCCTGCCCCTGCAGAGCTGACAGAATTTCTGCCCCTGTGTGGCTCTTGTTCCCTAAGCAGACCAACTCAAGCACCGCATGGCATGTTTTTGCCTGAGTGCTTGCATAGCCCCTTGAACGCTTACGGAGCACCGCTGGTTCAGAAGACAAATCTGCAGAAGAGGCCATAGGGGAAGAAGAAGAGGAGAGGGTGGAGGAGAGAGCTGTGGCAGAATCACCACTAGCATTTTGGAAGCATGGTGGCAGAACAAGCTCCAACAATACTGAACCCTGTCCTGCATCCTTCCCTGCCAGCAGAGTTACCCAGTGTGCCGTGAAGGAAAGGTAACGTCCCCTTGCCTGCTGGACCATGAGTAAGTGGTAATCTGCACCTTACTGCTGACCGCCCTGACCAACGAGGCCAAAACATTGCCTTCCACATGTCGTGAGAGAGCCGGAATGGCCTTCCATGAAAAGAAATGGCGTTTTGGAACCTGCCACTGTCACGTCCCTGAAGGGAGACTGAAACGACGAGGTCGGCCTCTCTTGTATCTTCAGCCCAGGTCCTGCTGAGAGTGAAACAGAAGGAGCCGAAAGACAGGAGGCACACGGGTGCCTGCAGATGAAGACCCGGAAACTTACAGCAGGAAGTCGCAGCTGGTCGCAGGACTGTAGTTGCAGAGCAGGAAGTCGCAGCTGGCTGCAGGACTGTAGTGACAGACACTCAGATAGTAGTGCTGAGCCAAGCAGGGCACAGGAGCAAGGTCACAGGAATAGCCAGGTTCATTAACAGGTGGGCAGCAGGGTACCAGAACATCAGGCAGAGACAGGTCAGAGAGGAAGCCGGGATTGTTAACAGATGGGCAGCAGGGTACTGGAGCATCAGGTAGAGACGAGTCAGATGGGAAGCCGGGATCAGAAAACAGAGATCAGATAAGCAGAATCCAAAAGTAGGGTCAACAGGAGCCAAGGTCAGCAATGGGAATCAGACGGGACAAACACAGGTTTCAGGGTAACAGGAGCACAGCTGAAGACCAGTCAGCACAGATCAGTGGTTGGGACCCTCTTTAAGTAGGCCGTCTGGCGCCAATTGGCGCTGCCGGCGATCTCCTGCGCGTGCACACTGGACGCCACGCATGCGCATAAGCGCACACGGGCATTTGTAGTTGCCCGGTAGCGCATGCATGTGCACCAGTGCGCGCCAGGCGATTTCTACTGGTTTCCTTTCAGCCACTGAGGTATAGCACATTCCACAAATTCACGGAAGGTGGCAGAGTCTACCAGCTGAAAAGGCAGCAGTTACAGTGCTAGCAATTTGGCCAAGCTAGCATTTAGACGATGAGCATGTGGATGGCTGGGACTGAATTTCTTTTTACGGTTTAGCAACTGGGGTAGGGAAATTTGGCTGCTAAAATCAGATGGAGGTGTACTGATAGCAGATTGACTGCAAGTACTTGGGACACCTATTGCTATACTTTCATTCCTCTCAGTGCAGGTTTTTGAGAGGACTGGAGGTATAGTGGGGTTGGAGATCCCAGATGGGGAGCAAGGAGAAGTCCGCATTTTTCTTTGGTGTGGGTCTTTCAAGTGCTGTTGCCAACAGACTGCATGGGAGGTCGTCATATGTCTGGTCAAGCATGTGGTGCCCAAGCGGCTGCTGTTCTGGCCACTTAAGACATAGGTTGTAAACAGCAATGGTGCGATCTGCTGCACACGTGTTCAAAAAGGCCCACACCAAAGAACTTTTCAAAATCAGCAGGGAGTCAGCAGCACCCTGCACCTGCGGAGCTCTGCAGTGTGATGCAATAGGGTGGCTGCCCTTAAGCTGCCCCCTAGAGGACATCCTGCCTCATTGGAGTTGTGCCTCCTCCTCCTCTCTTCTCTCAGGCATCCAAGTACAGTCAGTGGCCTCATCATCCCCTCCCCAGTATGCTGCAGCTGGGGGAACATGACTGCCAGATTCTTGTCCTTCTTGGGCACCCCCTCTCTCTGGGGCTCACGTTACTCCCTTCCTCAACCTGGGAACCAACATCGGAGCCTTCAAATCGCTGCGCATCCTCCAGCAGCATGTACCCAACACTGTGGTTGAATAGTTTGGGGGACTCCTCCTTGCATGATGGTGGGGCTAGGGAAGGAGTAACTGTTGACATGGAGCCGGTGGAATAGGCCGCTTTGGCAGCTGCATTGGAAGGCAAACTACTCTGAGCCTGGGTGACAGAGGATGAGGAGGATGAGGAGGGCTTTGTTATCCACTCCACCAACTCTTCTGCATGTTGTGGCTCAACACGGCCAGCAGCAGAAAAAAAGGACAAGCGTGACCCATGGCCACCTCCAGAGGATGCACCGTGTCCACAACCAGCACTGTTGACTGTAGACACAGAGCCTGCTTGCCCCCTTTTAGTGCCCTGTGAGGGTCTGCCTCTCCTTGGTGGCCTTCTGGACATGATATATATTTTGTTTGGCAACATCACACTGCACTGTATTGTGTACACCACCAGAAGTGTAGTAGAAACAGTACACAACAGAATGCACTGTAGATATAGGCTACGCTGGATGCAGAGTATATATATATATATATATATATATATATATATATATATATATATATATATATATATATATATATATATATATATATTTATTTATTTACAGTATCTCACAAAAGTAAGTACACCCCTCAGTGACATTTGTGTAAATCTTTTCTTCTATCTTTTCATGTGACAACACTGAAGAAATGACACGTAGTGAGCTTGTATAACAGTGTAAATTTGCTGTCCCCTCAAAATAACTCAACACACAGCCAATAATGTCTAAACCGCTGGCAACAAAAGTCAGTACACCCCTAAGTGAAAATCTCCAAATTGGGCCCAATTAGCCATTTTCCCTCCCCGGTGTCATGTGACTCGTTAGTGTTACAAGGTCTCAGGTGTGAATGGGGAGCAGGTGTGTTAAATTTGGTGTTATCGCTCTCACTCTCTCATACTGGTCACTGGAAGTTCAACATGGCACCTCATGGCAAAGAACTCTCTGAGGATCTGAAAAAAAGAATTGTTGCTCTACATAAAGATGGCCTAGGCTATAAGACGATTGCCAAGACCCTGAAACTGAGCTGCAGCACGGTGGCCAAGACCATACAGCGGTATAACAGGACAGGTTCCACTCAGAACAGGCCTCACCATGGTCCACCAAAGAAGTTGAGGTCACGTGCTCAGCGTCATATCCAGAGGTTGTCTTTGGGAAATAGACGTATGAGTGCTGCCAGCATTGCTGCAGAGGTTGTAGGGGTGAGGGGGAGGGTCAGCCTGTCAGTGATCAGACCATACGCCGCACACTGCATCAAATTGGTCTGCATTGCTGTAGTCCCAGAAGGAAGCCTCTTCTAAAGATGATGCACAAGAAAGTCCACAAACAGTTTGCTGAAGACAAGCAGACCAAGGACATGGATTACTGGAACCATGTCCTGTGGTCTGATGAGACCAAGATAAACGTATTTGGTTCAGATGGTGACAAGTGTGTGTGGCGGCAACCAGGTGAGGAGGACAAAGACAAGTGTGTCTTGTCTACAGTCAAGCATGGTGGTGGGAGTGTCATGGTCTGGGGCTGCATGAGTGCTGCCGGCACTGGGGGGCTACAGATCATTGAGGGAACCATGAATGCCAACATGTACTGTGACATACTGAAGCAGAGCATGATCCCCTCCCTTCAGAGACTGGACCGCAGGGCAGTATTCCAACATGATAACCACCCCAAACACACCTCCAAGACCACCACTGCCTTGCTAAAGAAGCTGAGGGTAAAGGTGATGGACTGGCCAAGCATGTCTCCAGACCTAAACCCTATTGATCATCTGTGGGACATCCTCAAACGGAAAGTGGAGGAGCACAAGGTCTCTAACATCCACCAGCTCTGTGATGTCATCATGGAGGAGTGGAAGAGGACTCCAGTGACAACCTGTGAAGTTCTGGTGGCCTCCATGTCCAAGAGGGTTAAGGCAGTGCTGGAAAATAATGGTGGCCACACAAAATATTGACACTTTGGGCCCAATGTGGACATTTTCACTTAGGGGTGTCCTGACTTTTGTTGCCAGCGGTTTAGACATTAATGGCTGTGTGTTGAGTTATTTTGAGGGGACAGCAAATTTACACTGTTATACAAGCTGTACACTCACTACTTTACATTGTAGACAAGTGTCATTTCTTCAGTGTTGTCACATGAAAAGATAGAAGAAAAGATTTTTAAAAATGTGACTGAGGGGTGTACTTACTTTTGGGAGATACTGTATTATGATAAATTAAAATGCGCTCTCACTAAAAATAAAGAAAACGTTCCCTTTCCCAAATGACGCAAACACACATTATTCATACAAGTCCTGGACTTCATCAATGACACAAATGTAATGAAACGCGATGACTCCGCAAATATCTGAAATCTGATTTATGGAGATTTGTTGGTAATCCCCAGACGATCGTCCTAATTCGATTTTCAGGCCGTTCTGTTTTGTTAGCTGTAATTGTTGCACCAATTTCTTCCAATTATTTATTATGTGTGTTTTCGCAGTCCTGGAATTAGCGCAGACCAAACCGCGGCCCTTGGCAATCTGTTGCGGCGTTATCTCTGCGATGATTGGCTCTGATTGGAGTCCCGATAATGTTGTTTGGAATTCTCTCTATCAGAACGAGGAAATAATTTCTATAATTTTAACGTGATTTGTCTCCTGAACAGAAAACAGACGCCTTTCCTCTCCCAGTTATTATTTTCTATTGGATTTACCAGATACGCGTTTTCTGTTGTTAACATAACGAGCTTTACGGCGTCTGCCGGGAAAATCGCAACACGCCGATATATTATTGTCCGTAAACCGGCAATTTGAAGAGACGGAAGCCTTTTTCTGCTCAGATTCTCATTTATTTCTAAGAGGCTCCTGAGCACAACTCGGCTCTCCTTCATATGTTACATTTAAACTTTCTATTAAAGAGACCCTGTGAGGTTCAAATAAAATAAAAGGTAATAGAAGAGGTATTATACCCCCCTCTACGGTGTCCTGTGTCTCCTACCTCCCCTCCATTCCCTGTAATAGAAGAGGTATTATACCCCCCTCTCCGGTGTCCTGTGTCTCCTACCTCCCCTCCATTCCCTGTAATAGAAGAGGTATTATACCCCCCTCTCCGGTGTCCTGTGTCTCCTACCTCCCCTCCATTCCCTGTAATAGAAGAGGTATTATACCCCCCTCTCCGGTGTCCTGTGTCTCCTACCTCCCCTCCATTCCCTGTAATAGAAGAGGTATTATACCCCCCTCTCCGGTGTCCTGTGTCTCCTACCTCCCCTCCATTCCCTGTAATAGAAGAGGTATTATACCCCCCTCTCCGGTGTCCTGTGTCTCCTACCTCCCCTCCATTCCCTGTAATAGAAGAGGTATTATACCCCCCTCTCCGGTGTCCTGTGTCTCCTACCTCCCCTCCATTCCCTGTAATAGAAGAGGTATTATACCCCCCTCTCCGGTGTCCTGTGTCTCCTACCTCCCCTCCATTCCCTGTAATAGAAGAGGTATTATACCCCCCTCTCCGGTGTCCTGTGTCTCCTACCTCCCCTCCATTCCCTGTAATAGAAGAGGTATTATACCCCCCTCTCCGGTGTCCTGTGTCTCCTACCTCCCCTCCATTCCCTGTAATAGAAGAGGTATTATACCCCCCTCTCCGGTGTCCTGTGTCTCCTACCTCCCCTCCATTCCCTGTAATAGAAGAGGTATTATACCCCCCTCTCTGGTGTCCTGTGTCTCCTACCTCCCCTCCATTCCCTGTAATAGAAGAGGTATTATACCCCCCTCTCCGGTGTCCTGTGTCTCCTACCTCCTCTCAATTCCCTGTAATAGAAGAGGTATTATACCCCCCTCTCCGGTGTCCTGTGTCTTCTACCTCCCCTCCATTCCCTGTAATAGAAGAGGTATTATACCCCCCTCTCCGGTGTCCTGTGTCCCCTACCTCCTCTCCATTCCCAGTAATAGAAGAGGTATTATACCCCCCTCTCCGGTGTCCTGTGTCCCCTACCTCCTCTCCATTCCCTGTAATAGAAGAGGTATCATACCCCCCTCTCCGGTGTCCTGTGTCCCCTACCTCCTCTCCATTCCCAGTAATAGAAGAGGTATTATACCCCCCTCTCCGGTGTCCTGTGTCCCCTACCTCCTCTCCATTCCCTGTAATAGAAGAGGTATTATACCCCCCTCTCCGGTGTCCTGTGTCTCCTACCTCCTCTCCATTCCCTGTAATAGAAGAGGTATTATACCCCCCTCTCCGGTGTCCTGTGTCTCCTTCCTCCCCTCCATTCCCTGTAATAGAAGAGGTATTATACCCTCCTCTCCGGTGTCCTGTGTCTCCTACCTCCCCTCCATTCCCTGTAATAGAAGAGGTCTTATACCCCCCTCTCCGGTGTCCTGTGTCTCCTACCTCCTCTCAATTCCCTGAAATAGAAGAGGTATTATACCCCCCTCTCCGGTGTCCTGTGTCTCCTACCTCCTCTCCATTCCCTGTAATAGAACAGGTTTTATACCCCCCTCTCCGGTGTCCTGTGTCTCCTACCTCCTCTCCATTCCCTGTAATAGAAGAGGTATTATACCCCCCTCTCCGGTGTCCTGTGTCTCCTACCTCCCCTCCATTCCCTGTAATAGAAGAGGTATCATACCCCCCTCTCCGGTGTCCTGTGTCTCCTACCTCCTCTCCATTCCCTGTAATAGAAGAGGTATTATACCCCCCTCTCCGGTGTCCTGTGTCCCCTACCTCCTCTCCATTCCCAGTAATAGAAGAGGTATTATACCCTCCTCTCCGGTGTCCTGTGTCCCCTACCTCCTCTCCATTCCCTGTAATAGAAGAGGTATTATACCCTCCTCTCCGGTGTCCTGTGTCCCCTACCTCCTCTCCATTCCCTGTAATAGAAGAGGTGTTATACCCCCCTCTCCGGTGTCCTGTGTCTCCTACCTCCCCTCCATTCCCTGTAATAGAAGAGGTATTATACCCCCCTCTCCGGTGTCCTGTGTCTCCTACCTCCCCTCCATTCCCTGTAATAGAAGAGGTATTATACCCCCCTCTCCGGTGTCCTGTGTCTCCTTCCTCCCCTCCATTCCCTGTAATAGAAGAGGTATTATACCCTCCTCTCCGGTGTCCTGTGTCTCCTACCTCCCCTCCATTCCCTGTAATAGAAGAGGTCTTATACCCCCCCTCTCCGGTGTCCTGTGTCTCCTACCTCCTCTCAATTCCCTGAAATAGAAGAGGTATTATACCCCCCTCTCCGGTGTCCTGTGTCTCCTACCTCCTCTCCATTCCCTGTAATAGAACAGGTTTTATACCCCCCTCTCCGGTGTCCTGTGTCTCCTACCTCCTCTCCATTCCCTGTAATAGAAGAGGTATTATACCCCCCTCTCCGGTGTCCTGTGTCTCCTACCTCCCCTCCATTCCCTGTAATAGAAGAGGTATCATACCCCCCCTCTCCGGTGTCCTGTGTCTCCTACCTCCTCTCCATTCCCTGTAATAGAAGAGGTATTATACCCCCCTCTCCGGTGTCCTGTGTCCCCTACCTCCTCTCCATTCCCAGTAATAGAAGAGGTATTATACCCTCCTCTCCGGTGTCCTGTGTCCCCTACCTCCTCTCCATTCCCTGTAATAGAAGAGGTATTATACCCTCCTCTCCGGTGTCCTGTGTCCCCTACCTCCTCTCCATTCCCTGTAATAGAAGAGGTGTTATACCCCCCTCTCCGGTGTCCTGTGTCCCCTACCTCCTCTCCATTCCCTGTAATAGAAGAGGTGTTATACCCCCCTCTCCGGTGTCCTGTGTCTCCTACCTCCCCTCCATTCCCTGTAATAGAAGAGGTATTATACCCCCCTCTCCGGTGTCCTGTGTCTCCTACCTCCCCTCCATTCCCTGTAATAGAAGAGGTATTATACCCCCCTCTCCGGTGTCCTGTGTCTCCTGCCTCCCCTCCATTCCCTGTAATAGAAGAGGTCTTATACCCCCCTCTCCGGTGTCCTGTGTCTCCTCCCTCCTCTCCATTCCCTGTAATAGAAGAGGTATTATACCCCCCTCTCTGGTGTCCTGTGTCTCCTCCCTCCCCTCCATTCCCTGTAATAGAAGAGGTATTATACCCCCCTCTCTGGTGTCCTGTGTCTCCTCCCTCCCCTCCATTCCCTGTAATAGAAGAGGTATTATACCCCCCTCTCTGGTGTCCTGTGTCTCCTACCTCCCCTCCATTCCCTGTAATAGAAGAGGTCTTATACCCCCCTCTCCGGTGTCCTATGTCTCCTCCCTCCTCTCCATTCCCTGTAATAGAAGAGGTATTATACCCCCCTCTCCGGTGTCCTGTGTCTCCTTCCTCCTCTCCATTCCCTGTAATAGAAGAGGTCTTATACCCCCCTCTCCGGTGTCCTATGTCTCCTCCCTCCTCTCCATTCCCTGTAATAGAAGAGGTATTATACCCCCCTCTCCGGTGTCCTGTGTCTCCTGCCTCCCCTCCATTCCCTGTAATAGAAGAGGTCTTATACCCCCCTCTCCGGTGTCCTGTGTCTCCTCCCTCCTCTCCATTCCCTGTAATAGAAGAGGTATTATACCCCCCTCTCTGGTGTCCTGTGTCTCCTACCTCCTCTCCATTCCCTGTAATAGAAGAGGTATTATACCCCCCTCTCTGGTGTCCTGTGTCTCCTACCTCCCCTCCATTCCCTGTAATAGAAGAGGTCTTATACCCCCCTCTCCGGTGTCCTGTGTCTCCTCCCTCCTCTCCATTCCCTGTAATAGAAGAGGAATTATACCCTCCTCTCCGGTGTCCTGTGTCTCCTACCTCCCCTCCATTCCCTGTAATAGAAGAGGTATTATACCCCCCTCTCCGGTGTCCTGTGTCTCCTACCTCCTCTACATTCCCTGTAATAGAAGAGGTCTTATACCCCCCTCTCTGGTGTCCTGTGTCTCCTACCCCCCCTCCATTCCCTGTAATAGAAGAGGTATTATACCCCCCTCTCCGGTGTCCTGTGTCTCCTACCTCCCCTCCATTCCCTGTAATAGAAGAGGTATTATACCCCCCTCTCCGGTGTCCTGTGTCTCCTGCCTCCCCTCCATTCCCTGTAATAGAAGAGGTATTATACCCCCCTCTCCGGTGTCCTGTGTCTCCTTCCTCCTCTCCATTCCCTGTAATAGAAGAGGTATTATACCCCCCTCTCCGGTGTCCTGTGTCTCCTTCCTCCTCTCCATTCCCTGTAATAGAAGAGGAATTATACCCCCCTCTCCGGTGTCCTGTGTCTCCTACCTCCCCTCCATTCCCTGTAATAGAAGAGGTCTTATACCCCCCTCTCCGGTGTCCTGTGTCCCCTACCTCCTCTCCATTCCCTGTAATAGAAGAAGTATTATACCCCCCTCTCCGGTGTCCTGTGTCCCCTACCTCCTCTCCATTCCCTGTAATAGAAGAGGTATTATACCCCCCTCTCCGGTGTCCTGTGTCTCCTACCTCCTCTCCATTCCATGTAATAGAAGAGGTATTATACCCTCCTCTCTGGTGTCCTGTGTCTCCTACCTCCCCTCCATTCCCTGTAATAGAAGAGGTATTATACCCCCCTCTCCGGTGTCCTGTGTCTCCTGCCTCCCCTCCATTCCCTGTAATAGAAGAGATCTTATACCCCCCTCTCCGGTGTCCTGTGTCCCCTACCTCCCCTCCATTCCCTGTAATAGAAGAGGTATTATACCCCCCTCTCCGGTGTCCTGTGTCCCCTACCTCCCCTCCATTCCCTGTAATAGAAGAGGTATTATACCCCCCTCTCCGGTGTCCTGTGTCTCCTGCCTCCCCTCCATTCCCTGTAATAGAAGAGGTATTATACCCCCCTCTCCGGTGTCCTGTGTCTCCTACCTCCCCTCCATTCCCTGTAATAGAAGAGGTATTATACCCCCCTCTCCGGTGTCCTGTGTCTCCTGCCTCCCCTCCATTCCCTGTAATAGAAGAGATCTTATACCCCCCTCTCCGGTGTCCTGTGTCCCCTACCTCCCCTCCATTCCCTGTAATAGAAGAGGTATTATACCCCCCTCTCCGGTGTCCTGTGTCTCCTGCCTCCCCTCCATTCCCTGTAATAGAAGAGGTATTATACCCCCCTCTCCGGTGTCCTGTGTCTCCTACCTCCCCTCCATTCCCTGTAATAGAAGAGGTCTTATACCCCCCTCTCCGGTGTCCTGTGTCCCCTACCTCCTCTCCATTCCCTGTAATAGAAGAGGTATTATACCCCCCTCTCCGGTGTCCTGTCTCCTACCTCCTCTCAATTCCCTGAAATAGAAGAGGTATTATACCCCCCTCTCCGGTGTCCTGTGTCTCCTACCTCCTCTCAATTCCCTGAAATAGAAGAGGTATTATACCCCCCTCTCCGGTGTCCTGTGTCTCCTACCTCCTCTCAATTCCCTGAAATAGAAGAGGTATTATACCCCCCTCTCCGGTGTCCTGTGTCTCCTACCTCCTCTCAATTCCCTGAAATAGAAGAGGTATTATACCCCCCTCTCCGGTGTCCTGTGTCTCTTACCTCCCCTCCATACCCTGTAATAGAAGATGTATTATACCCCCCTCTCTGGTGCCCTGTGTCTCCTCCCTCCCCTCCATTCCCTGTAATAGAAGAGGTATTATACCCCCCTCTCCGGTGTCCTTTGTCTCCTACCTCCTCTCCATTCCCTGTAATAGAAGATGTATTATACCCCCCTCTCCGGTGTCCTGTGTCTCCTACCTCCCCTCCATTCCCTGTAATAGAAGAGGTATTATACCCCCCTCTCCGGTGTCCTGTGTCTCCTACCTCCCCTCCATTCCCTGTAATAGAAGAGGTATTATACCCCCCTCTCCGGTGTCCTGTGTCTCCTACCTCCCCTCCATTCCCTGTAATAGAAGAGGTATTATACCCCCCTCTCCGGTGTCCTGTGTCTCCTGCCTCCCCTCCATTCCCTGTAATAGAAGAGGTATTATACCCCCCTCTCCGGTGTCCTGTGTCTCCTACCTCCCCTCCATTCCCTGTAATAGAAGAGGTATTATACCCCCCTCTCCGGTGTCCTGTGTCTCCTGCCTCCCCTCCATTCCCTGTAATAGAAGAGGTCTTATACCCCCCTCTCCGGTGTCCTGTGTCTCCTACCTCCCCTCCATTCCCTGTAATAGAAGAGGTATTATACCCCCCTCTCCGGTGTCCTGTGTCCCCTACCTCCTCTCCATTCCCTGTAATAGAAGAGGTATTATACCCCCCTCTCCGGTGTCCTGTGTCTCCTACCTCCTCTCAATTCCCTGAAATAGAAGAGGTATTATACCCCCCTCTCCGGTGTCCTGTGTCTCCTACCTCCTCTCAATTCCCTGAAATAGAAGAGGTATTATACCCCCCTCTCCGGTGTCCTGTGTCTCTTACCTCCCCTCCATACCCTGTAATAGAAGATGTATTATACCCCCCTCTCTGGTGCCCTGTGTCTCCTCCCTCCCCTCCATTCCCTGTAATAGAAGAGGTATTATACCCCCCTCTCCGGTGTCCTGTGTCTCCTACCTCCTCTCCATTCCCTGTAATAGAAGATGTATTATACCCCCCTCTCCGGTGTCCTGTGTCTCCTACCTCCCCTCCATTCCTTGTAATAGAAGAGGTATTATACCCCCCTCTCCGGTGTCCTGTGTCTCCTACCTCCCCTCCATTCCCTGTAATAGAAGAGGTATTATACCCCCCTCTCCGGTGTCCTGTGTCTCCTACCTCCCCTCCATTCCCTGTAATAGAAGAGGTATTATACCCCCCTCTCCTGTGTCCTGTGAGGGGGGAAAGAGGTGGGGAGAGAGGGGGGGGTGAAGGAGAGAAGGGGTGTGAGACAGGGAGGGGGGATGAGAGAGAGGGGGGCTCCCCTATCCCCCCCATACTACACCAAGGCAGATCACAGCCCAGGAATTGGGGGCTGCAGCCACCGCCGCCTCCTGCTACCGCTTTGCTCACCTATCACTGAACAGTCAGTCTGTGGACGCCCCTGGTGTCACCCCTCTGGCAGGTGTCACCCCTCTGGCAGATGTCACCCCTCTGGCAGGTGTCACCTTTGTGTGGTCCACACCCCCGTAGAGGCACCACTGCTCATAGTGTCTGTTCTGCCTGAAAAAATGCCGCCTAAGGCAAACGCCTTGTTTGCCTCTCAGGTAGAGGAAATTATTATATGGGGTACGATCTGCCTCAGTGACAATGAATGTGCGGAGAGGTAGGTGGTCGGACAGAAGTGTGAGGAAATCTCTCTAATGGAGCGCTGGACAGGAGGAAACCCAACCGAAGCTCTGACCCCTCCCCCACACTCTCTATCCTAAACTTATAGAAGAAGTTGTGTCTGGATGTAAACTTTCGGCTCCTTTCGATTTTCATTTCCTCCATTTATTTCCGTCATCCCAGAACAGACACAGATCTGCAGACTGACAATCAAACTGAACATTTAATTCCTAAGATCAGATTAATTCCTCTCCATCCAATCATCTCCGATACAGAAGACAGTATGAGAAGATGAGGGCGTATTATTCCCGTCATTGACGATCACACGGTACGGTGAGGAGATCGAAGAGCCAAATTCCCGGGGATGAAATGATTTGTGTCCATAAAATGAAAGGAACTGTTTTCTTAAAATCTCGACACATTTCAGATTTGTCCCGAAAGTGAATGGATCTCAGCATTCCAAAGACAATGACAGTGAGCGATGAATCGGCCATATTCCCCTTTAGGAATCGATCCTTGTGGGCCATTACTATTATCAATAATCAGAATCAATCGCGTATAAGTCGTGTTTTCCCCAAATGTTCGATTTTATGGCACGCGGTCCAGTATAGAAGATTCTACGATTTTTATGGAACGATTTAATTTAGTGTCAGGGTAGTTAGTTGGCGGGAAAATCACTTTTATAAGAGGGATTGAGATTGCTGGGGGGGGGGGCAATGAGGGCGTGCCGATCGGTTATGAAGAAGGCCGGAGAAGCCGCTAATCTCTATAAAAACTCTGCAAATCGGAGCGATTCAGCCGGTGATAGAAAGTATTACGGGGAAAACGCTGGGACCAAAGAAAACTGATACTAGTCTTACAGGGGGCTGGAGTTTGGGGCCCCCCGGTGTACGCCATCTTATATTCATTATATATATATATTTGGTGAATGAGGAGGGTTGGAGATTTAACAAACTCAGAAATCAGCACACAATCTATTACATCGATCCCAAAATATTATATAGAAATGTTTATGAATTTTTCATCTTTTATACTTTGGTGACACTGAAAGTCTTCGGATATTTCTCTCTGTAATTATCCCCCATCAATCGGAATCATCGCCAAACACAATGAGGATTTCTGTTCCCGGTAGCGCAGCTCACATGTACAGAGGGGGGAATATAATGATCGCCTCCCCTGCAGATTGTGTAAGTTTTGCCCCCTTACATAGAAATGAAGGGTCTATCATTTTTATCATAGGTGTATTTTATATGATAGAGACAGAATATCAACCAAAAATCCAGAAAAATCACACAATACAAATGTTATAAATGGAGTTGCAGTTCAGTGAGTAAAATAAGTATTTGATCCCCTTAGTAGTTGGTGGAGAAACCCTTGTTGGTGATCACAGAGGTCAGACGTTTCTTGTAGGTGGTGATCAGTTTCCACACATCTCAGGAGGGATTTTGTCTTCTTTACAGATCTTCTCTAAATCCTGAAGGTTTCTTGGCAACTCAAAGTTTCAGCTCCTCCATACATTTTCTATAGGATTAAGGTCTGGAGACTGGCTAGGCCATTCCATGATCTTAATGTGCTTCTTCTTGAGCCTCTCCTTTGTTGCCTTGGCGGTATGTTTTGGGTCATTGGGTCATTGTGAGGGGCCCACCCAACGCGTTTCTGCTAAATAGCCGTCATCTCACCCCAGATGACAGCTCTTTAGCAGAAACGCGTTGGGTGGATCCCTCACACTTACCGCTATTTTAACTTTGTGCCTTTGATGATCTTCTAACATGTGAGTCTATTTTTGTATTTCTTAAAATAAACCAGTTTTACAGTATTATGCTATGTGAGTTTTCTATCCATTTCTCGCATGGGTTATGATTATCCGTTCGTGGCATTATTGGAATCTAATTTCTATATCGTATGGATAACTGTGGAGGTTGAATTGCCATTTCTATTTGGAAGCCATTGAGGATATTTGAGAAGATCCATCATCTTGACCAGTTGGTCATTAAGCTTTTTTGACTTTTATGACGTAAGTCTTTTCAAGTCAACAACCTCTGGTAAGCCTCTTGTGTCTTCGGTGATGACTCTTGACCCATCAACAGCTCTTCTGTTCACCTTTGCTGTTCCCACACTTCCATTTACCTGTTTTGGTCCAGTTGGTCGCTTAATCTCAATGTCTAGGTGGACATTGGTCCCTTCTAATTATTTTGCCTTGGCAAGCCCCCTAAGACCCTTGGTGGTGGCTTCCTCGCTTTTATTTGTTTCAACAAACATTAGTGGACTTTACTGTTCGAATTTTGAATGGTTTCAACTCCGGTTGGACCTTCTGGACTTTATTTACTATTATTTATTTTTATTTTTATCACCATTTTTTGTATTCTATTATGTATATAGTGCACTATATTTAGTTTGCAAGCACTTTGTATTGTTTTTTACTTTGGTTTCAATATGTATATAGTAATTGTACCTTTTAGAGTACATCATAGTTCTTGATGCTAGGTGTTTGTCACATAATTCACATTGTGTCCAACGACATTTACTTATTTTTTGGGGGGTTTATAGCGCCACACTTTTTGTATATATTAGCATAGCAAAATAGTTTGGTTTCCTTTCTTTTCCTCTCATGTCATTTATTTCAGTGCCTGCCCATCAATGCCAGCCACATGTCAGTGCCAGCCATCAATCAGTGCCAGCCACCAGTCAGTGCCAGCCATCAGTGCCACTGCCAGCCATCAGTCAGTGCCACCTATCAGTGCCAGCCATCAGTGCCAGCCATCAGTGCATGCCACCTATCAGTTGTCATCAGTGTTACATAATCAGTGCCACCTATCAGTGCACTGCTCATCGGTGCTGCATCAGTGCCACCTATCAGTGCTCATCAGCCAGTCCCAGCCATCAGTCAGTGTCACCTTTTAGTACCCATTAGTCAGTGCCATCTATCAGTGCCAGCCATCAGTGCGTCACTGTCACATGACATTAAAAAAAAAGTATCAGTATCAGCGAGTACTTTAAAAAAGTATCGGTACTTGTACTCGGTCTTAAAAAAGTGGTACCGGGACAACCCTAGTTTTGCCAACCACCCACAGCAATTTTTACTATATTCCCCTTGCACCCTGTATTCTCTCCCTGCACCCTGTATTCTTTCCCTGCACCCTGTATTCTTTCCCTGCACCCTGTATTCTTTCCCTGCACCCTGTATTCTCTCCCTGCACTCTGTATTCTTTCCCTGCACTCTGTATTCTCTCCCTGCACTCTGTATTCTTTCCCTGCACCCTGTATTCTCTCCCTGCACCCTGTATTCTTTCCCTGCACCCTGTATTCTCTCCCTGCACCCTGTATTCTTTCCCTGCACTCTGTATTCTCTCCCTGCACTCTGTATTCTTTCCCTGCACCCTGTATTCTTTCCCTGCACTCTGTATTCTTTCCCTGCACCCTGTATTCTTTCCCTGCACTCTGTATTCTCTCCCTGCACTCTGTATTCTTTCCCTGCACCCTGTATTCTTTCCCTGCACCCTGTATTCTTTCCCTGCAACCTGTATTCTCTCCCTGCACTCTGTATTCTTTCCCTGCACTCTGTATTCTCTCCCTGCACTCTGTATTCTTTCCCTGCACCCTGTATTCTTTCCCTGCACCCTGTATTCTCTCCCTGCACTCTGTATTCTTTCCCTGCACCCTGTATTCTCTCCCTGCACTCTGTATTCTTTCCCTGCACCCTGTATTCTCTCCCTGCACTCTGTATTCTTTCCCTGCACTCTGTATTCTCTCCCTGCACTCTGTATTCTTTCCCTGCACCCTGTATTCTTTCCCTGCACCCTGTATTCTCTCCCTGCACTCTGTATTCTTTCCCTGCACCCTGTATTCTCTCCCTGCACTCTGTATTCTTTCCCTGCACCCTGTATTCTCTCCCTGCACTCTGTATTCTTTCACTGCACCCTGTATTCTCTCCCTGCACTCTGTGTTCCCCTGGCATACTGTATTCCCACCCTGCACCCTGTATTCCCCCTGGCATACTGTATTCCCTCCCAGCACCCTGCATTCTCTCCCAGCATCCTGTATTCCCTCCCATCACCCTGTATTCCCTCCTGGAGCCCTGTATTCTCTCCCAGCATCCTGTATTCCCTCCCAGAATCCTGTATTCCCTCCCAGAGCCCTGTATTCCCTCCCAGCATCCTGTATTCCCTCCCAGCACCCTGTATTCCCTCCCTGCACCCTGTATTCTCTCCCATCACCCTGTATTCCCCCCGGAGCCCTGTATTTCCTCCCGGAGCCCTGTATTCCCTCCCAGCATCCTGTATCCCCTCCCAGCATCCTGTATTCTCTCCTATCACCCTGTATTCCCTCCCGGAGCCCTCTATTCTCTCCCTGCACCCTGTATTCTCTCCCATCACCCTGTATTCTCTCCCTGTCCCTCCAGCTCGGTGGTGACATTGTTACTGAAGTCTAGTTTGATGGAGCCGGTAATAGGAATCCGGCTGGCAGTACAATACAATGATTCTTATTCACAGAACTGCGTTGTAATATAAGGAAATGGCATTTCATGGATGTGTTTAATGATCAAAATGCAATTTGGGAGAATTCCCTCCATTCCTCCTAAGCGACCAAAGTGTGACCTTTGGAATTTACCGATATTTCTTCCCTTCCGTCTAATCCCCCGATTGTCATTTCAGAGCCGATGCAGCGGCCTTGTGTAATTAGACTCTTATGTAAAGGTGAAAGAACTCACATAGAGATGGTCGGTATTACCGGGACGGCGGCCAGCTTCAGATTGGAGAGGAAAGAAAATTGCAGCGGGTTTCCCACTCGAAAGGTCGCATTTTCACTTTCCACATTCTGGAAGTTTAAAGTGAATCTCAAGTTTTGTCTAAAATAAATAAAATAACATCTTTACACTGACTCTGATTCAGTGTCTTCAGAGGACCTCGAGGAGTTTGTGAAGAGTTCACCTTTCTTATCAGAACCCTACAGAGACCTCCTGGAAAAGGAGATGACTGCTGAAGACATGAAACATTCTAATGGAGAGTATTCACTGCGTTTGGGTTCTAAGGAGCAGCGAGCATGAAAATGTTGGTAACAATAAGAACACAGAAAAAAATGGATGTATGCAACATTGAAAATAAATATGTACATTCATAAATATCCACAAACACTGGCACAAAAGTCCATGTTTCTTTTCTGGAGTCACCCAAGGTGTAAATCAGACAGACTAGAGTGAATAATGATATCCTCTACCCAACATCAACACACTGGGCCTCTTACCCCAAATAGTGGACCACTAGATTATAGGGGGTCAAACAGGCATAATGTATATCTCACAGGCTGGTCACATCTCCACTAAGACAACAAGCAGCTGGATCTTGTAAAGCCCTCATGGGTGGTGAATCCACAGGTTCATGCATTGAAATAAGAAAAAACGACTTCTCGTGGTGCTGTATATCAAGCCAGTGTATAAGTTATTCCAAAAAGAATTCCAGAGTACTCGCATTTAAAACGATAAGAACGAGCATGTCATAAGGTACGAGCAGATGTTTCCAACCCACAAGATGGCTGCGGTCAGCACATGTAGCATCGTCACATCAGATCCCAGACTCCACCCTACGTGTTTCGTCCAACGACAACGTTTTTCATTGGACAAAACGCATGGGGTGGAGCTTGGGATCTGATGTCATGAGGCTACACGCGCTGACCATGGCCATCTTGTGGGTTGGAAATATCTGCTCATTTTATACCTTATGACATGCTCGTTTTTATCGTTCTAAATGTGAGTACTCTGGAATTCTTTTTGGAATAAATGATACACTGGCATAATATACTGCACCATGAGGAGTTGTTTTCTCTTATTTCAATGCATGAACCTGTGGATTTACCACCTGTGAGGGCTTTACAAGATCCAGTTGCTTGTTTTCTTAGTGGAGACGTGACCAGCCTGTTGATATACACTATGCCTGTGTAGCAAAGTCCCGGGGGCCCCTGAAGCCCAATGGTGACCTCCAGAGTTCAAAACAGCTGACATCCTTCAGTGTAGAGGGGGTTACAAGGCATGGTGGGTGTAGTGCAAGATGAAGAGATGGGCACCAGACACTTTTTGAATGCAAATAAATGTATTGCCTCTTAAACAGAACCGTGGGAGAGAGGGTTAGGGCCAGGAAACCCTTTGGTAGATGCAATGTTAATTGGCAGACTCCAAGATTTCTATAGGTAAACAGCTATACAGGTGAAGGCCTCCAGCCGGACACCACTTCTGTATAGGTAGGACCGCTTTCTTCTGTGACAACAATCTTGTAGCTGTTACTAACGGTAACCGTATTCAACTATCTGCAAAGCGAACAGTTCTCTTTTTCCCACACTCACTCATTGAGGGTCTTCACTCAATGAGCTCCCCGTCTCTCTTTCACTAGACTTCCAATCCACTGGATACCCTGAGCTCTTCTACTAGTAGCACTCAGTATCTTCCTCAAGTGTCACCTCCACTTCCCTGCAGGGTCCTTGGCTTGGCACTCACAGATACTCCTCAAGCGTCACCAATACTGACATGTTAGGTCCCTGGTTTGGCACTCCCCAAGCGTCACCTCTGCTGTCCCACTGGGTCCCTGACTTGGCACTTGCTGATGCTTTCCCACTTCTTCACCGTTCCCGGTTGGTGAGATATCTGCTCTGGTATTGGCCTCAGCTCACTCACTGTGGTCTCCGGTAGCAAGGTGGATGGTCCCTTTGTGGCGACAGCTTCCCCTCTACCTCCCCTCTACCTCTGGATAGGCTCTCAGACAGCCTAGCAGCCAGATGTCCCCGGGATAGGCTTTAGGTTTCTGGCCTAGCAGCCCAGGGCAATACGACACACATCCACCCAGACAGCTGTCCAGGTGGCACAGAACACCAATCACCTGACTCCACCCAAATAAATAGGTTCTACCAGCAGGCCAAGGGACCCAAGAAAATCCCTGCCCATTGGCTGAGACACCCCATCCATTCCTAATCTGTCCTTGCAATGCCCTTGTCTTATCTAATGTCACCAGATACCCGGCCACCTAGTCTCAGAAGAGAGAAGTGCAGCAATTCCAGAATTAGGGCGAAATCAATTGACCTCCTAACTATTGGCCAAGGTGACTATCACTTGGCAAATAAATGTAATAGCAACCCTGCCTAACCATCAGGGTGCTACACCTGTTTGACCACCTATAACCTAGTGATCCACTATTTGGGGTAAGAGGCCCAGTGTGTTGATGTTGGGTGGAGGATATCATTATTCACTCTAGTCTGTCTGATTTACACCTTGGGTGACTCCAGAAAAGAAACATGGACTTTTGTGCCAGTGTTTGTGGACATTTATGAATGTACATATTTATTGTCAGCGCTGCATATACCCCTGCTGCATATACCCCCGCTGCATATACCCCCGCTGCATATACCCCCACTGTATAAACATTCTAAGCCCATTAAGGCCCATGGACGAGCATGTCATAACGTATAAAATGAGCAGATGGTATAAAAAGGACTGAACTCAGTCCTTTGGAGGGGTCTCCATTGTTCAGGTGTCTCCAGTGAAGGGTCCCGGTAATCCTTCATCATACACAGACATTGTAGACAATTGTGCTCTTCCAGCCTTGTGGTAACAGTTTGAGGTCAAGGCTCAGTGTAGACCACTCCAGTTTATCCCAAAGGTGTTCAGTAGGGATGAGGTCAGGGCTCTGTGCAGGACACTCGTCCCTCCACACCAGACTGGTCACACCATGTCTTTATGGAGCCAGCTTTGTACACGGGGGGGGCACAGTCATACTGGAACAGAAAAGGGTCTTCACCAAACTGTTACCACAAGGTGACTACTATGTCTTTTTGGAGGTACCCTCCTCCCCCCATGACCAATAACATGAAGTTGTCCCCTTTGTGACTATAGCAGCCTCTTCTGGGAAGAATATTTCCACAAGATTTTGGAGGGTGTCTGTGGGAATCTGTCCTCCTTTGTGAGGTCAGGTACTCATGTTGAATGAAAAGACCTGGCTCACACATTGCACCTCACATTGGGCACAAAAAAAGACCTGGCTTGCAGTCAACGTTCCAGTTCACCCCACTGGTGGTCAGTATGTATGTGGTCAGAGCTCTGTACAGGACACTGGAGTTCCTCCACACCAATGTGGTCACACCATGTCTCTATGGAGCTGGCTTTGTACATGGGGGGGGGGGGGGGGCACAGTCATGGTGGAACAAAAAAGGGTCTTCACCAAACTGTTACCACAAGGCTGGAAGAGCACAATTGTCTACAATATCTTTGTATGATGGAGGATTACCGGGACCCCTCACTGGAGACACCTGAACGCCATCATTGGAGGTGGGCTCACATACATTTGGCTTTCTTCATGATGAAACAAGAGTTGGGACTTAGTCTGGGACCTGTTGTCTCTTCTGCCTCCATCTGCCTATCATCTGCTCTACAATAGAAGCCCATCATTGCGATGCACAGTATCCTCTACATGTTCAGATGGATTGATGTGCACCGATCACGGTAAATGTAGAAAGATTTGGGCTGCGAATTTGTTGCTGAATGAACGTCACAAATAGGAGTTCCTGCGTCTTGCTAAAAAGCTGCATTTGCATAAAAGGACTTTTAAGTCTTGCGGATCCCGAACTTCTTCTGTTTGTTTGTTGACTCTCCGATGATTTATCTTATAACGCGATTGTTGGGTCTTGTTAGCATAAAGAGCCATACATTGCCCAATAACGTCTAAATCCAATCATTGAAAAGCACCTTAGAGAAGACCCGTCCCCCCCCCTTCACTCTTCTGTTTTTATATTCTATTACACAATTATATATCCTATCATCTAGGACACGTGTCAAACACGAGGTCCGTGGGCCGACTCTGGCCCCCCAGGCTATTTCTTGTGGCCCTCGCACCCAGGGCTTTTTTTTTTTTAGACGGAACATGGCGGAACTCCACTCCTCCACTCCTCTGGCTCTCGCCCTCTGCTCTGCCCTCACCACTGCCACTTCTGTGTTTACATGGACAACTTTCCTCTCGGCGGCTTGTGCTTCTCTCCCTGCCCTCAACGCACTCACAGGGGGGACAGATGCCAACCAATGATCTCCCTACAAGTGGCAAAGAGAGGCGGAGCCACCTACACTGCCAGGAGGAGGGGTGGAAGTGAGATGTGGACAGCCTGTAAAAGAGAGCTGAACCATTCATACTGTACATTGCACGCCCCTAAACCCTGCACTCTGTACATCGCACACCCCTAAACCCTGCACTCTGTATGTAGTGCACCCCTAAACCCTGCACACTGTACATCGCACACCCCTAAACCCTGCACACTGTATATCGCACACCCCTAAACCCTGCACACTGTACATCGCACACCCCTGAACCCTGCACACTGTACATCGCACACCCCTGAACCCTGAACACTGTACATCGCACACCCCTTAACCCTGCACACTGTACATCGCACACCCCTGAACCCTGGACACTGTACATCGCACACCCCTGAACCCTGGACACTGTACATCGCACACCCCTGAACCCTGCACACTGTATATCGCACACCCCTAAACCCTGCACACTGTATATCGCACACCCCTAAACCCTGCACACTGTACATCGCACACCCCTGAACCCTGCACACTGTACATCGCACACCCCTGAACCCTGAACACTGTACATCGCACACCCCTTAACCCTGCACACTGTACATCGCACACCCCTGAACCCTGGACACTGTACATCGCACACCCCTGAACCCTGGACACTGTACATCGCACACCCCTGAACCCTGCACACTGTACATCGCACACCCCTGAACCCTGCACACTGTACATCGCACACCCCTAAACCCTGCACACTGTACATCGCACACCCCTGAACCCTGCACACTGTACATCACACAACCCTAAACCCTGCACACTGTACATCGCACACCCCTGAACCCTGGACACTACATCGCACACCCCTGAACCCTGGACACTGTACATCGCACACCCCTGAACCCTGGACACTGTACATCGCACACCCCTGAACCCTGCACACTGTACATCGCACACCCCTGAACCCTGCACACTGTACATCGCACACCCCTGAACCCTGGACACTGTACATCGCACACCCCTGAACCCTGGACACTACATCGCACACCCCTGAACCCTGGACACTGTACATCGCACACCCCTGAACCCTGGACACTACATCGCACACCCCTGAACCCTGCACACTGTACATCGCACACCCCTGAACCCTGGACACTACATCGCACACCCCTGAACCCTGGACACTGTACATCGCACACCCCTGAACCCTGGACACTGTACATCGCACACCCCTGAACCCTGCACACTGTACATCGCACACCCCTGAACCCTGCACACTGTACATAGCACACCCCTGAACCCTGGACACTGTACATCGCACACCCCTGAACCCTGGACACTGTACATCGCACACCCCTGAACCCTGCACACTGTACATCGCACACCCCTGAACCCTGGACACTGTACATCGCACACCCCTGAACCCTGCACACTGTACATCGCACACCCCTGAACCCTGCACACTGTACATCGCACACCCCTGAACCCTGGACACTGTACATCGCACACCCCTGAACCCTGGACACTGTACATCGCACACCCCTGAATCCTGCACACTGTATACAGCGCACTTCTTAACCCTGCATTCTGTATGTAGTGCACCCATAAACCCTGCACTCTGTACATCACACAACCCTAAACCCTGCACTCTGTATGTAGTGCACCCCTAAACCCTGCACTCTGTACATCGCACACCCCTGAACCCTGCACACTGTACATCGCACACCCCTGAATCCTGCACACTGTACATCACACACACCCCTAAACCCTGCACACTGTACATCGCACACCCTTGAACCCTGCACACTGTATGTAGTGCACCCCTAAACCCTGCACACTGTACATCGCACACCCCTGAACCCTGCACACTGTACATCGCACGCCCCTAAACCCTGCACACTGTATACAGCGCACTTCTTAACCCTGCACTCTGTATGTAGTGCACCCCTAAACCCTGCACTCTGTGTGTAGTGCACCCCTAAACCCTGCACTCTGTATGTAGCGCACCCCTAAACCCTGCACTCTGTATGTAGCGCACCCCTAAACCCTGCACTCTGTATGTAGCGCACTCCTAAACCCTGCACTCTGTATGTAGTGCACCCCTAAACCCTGCACTCTGTATGTAGCGCACTCGTCAACCCTGCATTCTGTATGCAGCGCACCCCTGAACGCTGTATTTTGCACATAGTGCACTCCTGAACTCTGCACTCTGTACGTGGCGTACTCTTCAACCCTGCACTCTGTACACAGCTTACTTCTGAACTCTGCACTCTGTACATGGCACACTCCTCAACCCTTCAGTCTGTATACAGCACATCCCTGAACACTGTGTTTTGCACATAGTGCACTCCTGAACTCTGCACTCTGTACATGCATACTTCTCTGCACTCTGTACGTGCCATACTCCTCATCCCTGCACTACACAGCGTATTTCTGAACTATGTGCTTTGTACATAGTAATTTCCTGGACTGTGCACTCTGTACACAGCGTATTTCTGAACTCTGCACGTAGTATACTCCTCATCCCTGCGCTCTGTACACAGCACACTCCTGTACTCTGCACTCTCTATGTAACGACTCCTCAACCCTGCACTCTGTACACAGTGCACAGTATTACAGATACAACAGGCCCTTTGAGTGCCACCATAATGCTGATGCGGCTGCGATGAAATTGAGTTTGACACCCCACTCCGGGATATTTCTATTATTGAGGATGAGATGATATAACTAGGACAGGGGGATTCCGCAACTTTCACACCTCACATCCGGATCTTGGACAATCAGCATCTGCCTTGACACATTCCATGATGATTGAGCTAAACATCTTCAACTTTATAAAACACATCAAATACTACTACTACTAACTACTACAACTACTACAACTACTACTACAACTACTACTACTACCCAACAACTGTACATTTATCTTCTCAATCAGCACATCTCCCATAGTTATTACCTCTTGTATCTCTTGCCCTTCCCTCTTAGATTGTAAGCTCTAAGGAGCAGGGCCCGTCAGCACTTTCAATCGATGGGAACAGAAGGGTAAGGAAACCAACGACTGAGCGTCTCTCTAATTGTAGATCTTTCCATCAGCGAGCCGCTCGCCTTTTCCGGCAGAATAATATTCTTCTGTCTGCGGAACGCGTCGCGGTGATTGTGTCGCTCACATCTCATTACCTCTCAGAGCTTCGCGCAGAATTACATTGTGTCCTTTTTTTCTTCTTCCCGTTTTCTTGCTTTTTATTACATTTCATTTGTATTGAGTGATTGGCTTATTATAAGGAGCGCGGGGCGCGATGGCGGCGGGGAGTCGAGAGGCCGATGGTGTGCGCGCCGCATCCTAATGACTAATAAGAGGCGGCCCCGCCCTGACAGGTCCGCATCCTTCACCCGTCATCAGCACTTCATTAAACCACAATACATATATATAATATATATATACGGTGCGGCTTTGAAGTGGTTTAGCGCAGTTATGGATGGCGATTCTGTTTCTAATAAAAGTGATCCAAGTGGCCGGTTAGCCTCTGATCACCTCTATGATCTAGGAGGACTGGAGCAACGTTATGACGTCACTTCCGGTCTAGGGCTGAAGTAAACGATTTTATTATTATTATTATTTTATTTTTTAAAGCATCAATTTCTTTTTCTTTTTTTTTTTTTTGATTTTTTGCTTTTAATGAGAGAGATTTGGGGCTTATTTTCTCAGAGAACAGGCGCTGGACCCCCCCCCCCTTCTGAGTTACCCTTCGTTTCTGCCCCCTACCCCCCTCTGAGCACTGTCCCTTGGTTCCACCTCCTACCCGCCTCCCAGTACCGCCCCCTCATAGAGACTACAGAACATTTGTGCTACTAAGTGATTTGCATGGAATTTGTTAATGATACCAAGAAAAAAAATACCAAGAAAAAAAATCACCTGCAGTGAGCAACAATAGACCCCACTCCAGAAACAGTAGAAGACCCCACCCAGCAACAATAGATCTTCCAGCAGCAACAACAGATCCCCCAGCAGCAACAGCAGATCTCCCAGCAGAAAATCTCCCAGCAGCAACAACAGATCTCCCAGCAGCAACAACAGATCTCCCAGCAGCTATAACAGATCTCCCCACAGCAACAACAGATATCCCAGCAGCTATAACAGATCTCCCCACAGCAACAACAGATATCCCAGCAGCTACAACAGATCTCCCCACAGCAACAACAAATCTCCCAGCAGCAACAACAGATCTCCCAGCAGCAACAACAGATCTCCCAGCAGCAACAACAAATCTCCCAGCAGCAACAACAGATCTCCCAGCAGCTACAACAGATCTCCCCACAGCAACAACAAATCTCCCAGCAGCAGCAACAGATCTCCCTGCAGAAAATCTCCCAGCAGCAACAACAGATCTCCCAGCAGAAAATCTCCCAGCAGCAACAACAGATCTCCCAGCAGAAACAACAAATCTCCCAGCAGCAACAACAGATCTCCCTGCAGAAAATCTCCCAGCAGCAACAACAGATCTCCCTGCAGAAAATCTCCCAGCAGCAACAACAGATCTCCCAGCAGAAAATCTCCCAGCAGCAACAACAGATCTCCCAGCAGAAACAACAAATCTCCCAGCAGCAACAACAGATCTCTCCCTCAACAGTATAGGTGCTTTGGGGCAGGGGGGGTGCAGGGCCCCCCTGCCCCAAAGCACCCACCCCCCATGTTGAGGGCATGCGGCCTGGTACGGTTCAGGAGGGGGGGTGGGGGGCGCTTGCTTGTCCCCACCCCCTTTCCTGACCTGCGGGGTTGTGTGCTCTGATGAGGGTCTTTTTTCGGCGTAGGGGGTTCTCCTTAAAATCCACAGCAGACTGAAGGGCCTGGTGTGCTCTTGGAGGGGAACCCATGCTGGTTTTATTTTTAATTTGGGGTGGAGTTCCCCTTTAAGATCATCAGAACACAAGTCACATGTCAAAGTCGGATCACTTAGGACTTCGATCGGACTTCAGTGATAATCAATGGGCTATAGTCGGATCACTTAGGACTTCGATCGGACTTCAGTGATAATCAATGGGCTGAAGTCGGGTCACTTAGGACTTCGATCGGACTTCAGTGATAATCAATGGGCTGAAGAAGGATCACTTAGGACTTCGATCGGACCTCAGTGATAATCAATGGGCTGAAGTCGGATCACTTAGGACTTCGATCGGACCTCAGTGATAATCAATGGGCTGAAGAAGGATCACTTAGGACTTCGATCGGACTTCAGTGATAATCAATGGGCTGAAGTCGGATCACTTAGGACTTCGATCGGACCTCAGTGATAATCAATGGGCTGAAGTCGGATCACTTAGGACTTCGATCGGACCTCAGTGATAATCAATGGGCTGAAGAAGGATCACTTAGGACTTCGATCGGACTTCAGTGATAATCAATGGGCTGAAGTCGGGTCACTTAGGACTTCGATCGGACTTCAGTGATAATCAATGGCCTGAAGTCGGGTCACTTAGGACTTCGATCGGACTTCAGTGATAATCAATGGCCTGAAGTCGGGTCACTTAGGACTTCGATCGGACCTCAGTGATAATCAATGGGCTGAAGTCGGGTCACTTAGGACTTCGATCGGACTTCAGTGATAATCAATGGGCTGAAGTCGGGTCACTTAGGACTTCGATCGGACTTCAGTGATAATCAATGGGCTGAAGTCGGGTCACTTAGGACTTCGATCGGACCTCAGTGATAATCAATGGGCTGAAGTCGGATCACTTAGGACTTCGATCGGACCTCAGTGATAATCAATGGGCTGAAGTCGGGTCACT
Source organism: Aquarana catesbeiana (assembly GCA_037953035.1). Classification (NCBI taxonomy): domain Eukaryota; kingdom Metazoa; phylum Chordata; class Amphibia; order Anura; family Ranidae; genus Aquarana; species Aquarana catesbeiana. The sequence continues at coordinate 98,597 of JBBHAA010000066.1, forward strand.
TAGGACTTCGATCGGACCTCAGTGATAATCAATGGGCTGAAGAAGGATCACTTAGGACTTCGATCGGACTTCAGTGATAATCAATGGGCTGAAGTCGGATCACTTAGGACTTCGATCGGACTTCAGTGATAATCAATGGGCTGAAGTCGGATCACTTAGGACTTCGATCGGACCTCAGTGATAATCAATGGGCTGAAGTCGGGTCACTTAGGACTTCGATCGGACTTCAGTGATAATCAATGGGCTGAAGTCGGATCACTTAGGACTTCGATCGGACTTCAGTGATAATCAATGGGCTGAAGTCGGATCACTTAGGACTTCGATCGGACTTCAGTGATAATCAATGGGCTGAAGTCGGGTCACTTAGGACTTCGATCGGACCTCAGTGATAATCAATGGGCTGAAGAAGGATCACTTAGGACTTCGATCAGACTTCAGTGATAATCAATGGGCTGAAGTCGGATCACTTAGGACTTCGATCGGACTTCAGTGATAATCAATGGGCTGAAGTCGGGTCACTTAGGACTTCGATCAGACTTCAGTGATAATCAATGGGCTGAAGTCGGATCACTTAGGACTTCGATCGGACCTCAGTGATAATCAATGGGCTGAAGAAGGATCACTTAGGACTTCGATCGGACTTCAGTGATAATCAATGGGCTGAAGTCGGGTCACTTAGGACTTCGATCGGACCTCAGTGATAATCAATGGGCTGAAGTCAGATCACTTAGGACTTCGATCGGACTTCAGTGATAATCAATGGGCTGAAGTCGGGTCACTTAGGACTTCGATCGGACTTCAGTGATAATCAATGGGCTGAAGTCGGGTCACTTAGGACTTCGATCGGACTTCAGTGATAATCAATGGGCTGAAGTCGGATCACTTAGGACTTCGATCGGACTTCAGTGATAATCAATGGGCTGAAGAAGGATCACTTAGGACTTCGATCGGACCTCAGTGATAATCAATGGGCTGAAGAAGGATCACTTAGGACTTCGATCGGACCTCAGTGATAATCAATGGGCTGAAGTCAGATCACTTAGGACTTCGATCGGACTTCAGTGATAATCAATGGGCTGAAGTCGGGTCACTTAGGACTTCGATCGGACTTCAGTGATAATCAATGGGCTGAAGAAGGATCACTTAGGACTTCGATCGGACCTCAGTGATAATCAATGGGCTGAAGTCGGGTCACTTAGGACTTCGATCGGACTTCAGTGATAATCAATGGGCTGAAGAAGGATCACTTAGGACTTCGATCGGACCTCAGTGATAATCAATGGGCTGAAGTCGGGTCACTTAGGACTTCGATCGGACTTCAGTGATAATCAATGGGCTGAAGTCGGGTCACTTAGGACTTCGATCGGACCTCAGTGATAATCAATGGGCTGAAGTCGGATCACTTAGGACTTCGATCGGACCTCAGTGATAATCAATGGGCTGAAGTCGGATCACTTAGGACTTCGATCGGACCTCAGTGATAATCAATGGGCTGAAGAAGGATCACTTAGGACTTCGATCGGACCTCAGTGATAATCAATGGGCTGAAGAAGGATCACTTAGGACTTCGATCGGACTTCAGTGATAATCAATGGGCTGAAGTCGGGTCACTTAGGACTTCGATCGGACCTCAGTGATAATCAATGGGCTGAAGTCGGGTCACTTAGGACTTCGATCGGACTTCAGTGATAATCAATGGGCTGAAGTCGGGTCACTTAGGACTTCGATCGGACCTCAGTGATAATCAATGGGCTGAAGAAGGATCACTTAGGACTTCGATCGGACCTCAGTGATAATCAATGGGCTGAAGTCGGGTCACTTAGGACTTCGATCGGACTTCAGTGATAATCAATGGGCTGAAGTCGGGTCACTTAGGACTTCGATCGGACTTCAGTGATAATCAATGGGCTGAAGTCGGGTCACTTAGGACTTCGATCGGACCTCAGTGATAATCAATGGGCTGAAGAAGGATCACTTAGGACTTCGATCGGACCTCAGTGATAATCAATGGGCTGAAGAAGGATCACTTAGGACTTCGATCGGACCTCAGTGATAATCAATGGGCTGAAGTCGGGTCACTTAGGACTTCGATCGGACCTCAGTGATAATCAATGGGCTGAAGTCGGGTCACTTAGGACTTCGATCGGACTTCAGTGATAATCAATGGGCTGAAGTCGGATCGAAGTAGTACAGGGAGGATTTCTATGTCGGACGGACTTGTGTCAGATCAGTTCCCATAGGAGACATTGATTATCACAGGTCATGTGACACGAGCTCCCGATGTCCGAGCGTTTGTCGTTCCCGTGTAAACCCCGCCTCATACACGCTAATTACACACAGATCACATGTGAGGAGGTTCCCTTTAATAGACATTCAAACCCCTTTGTGTCCCCTTGTGTTATCAGGACAAAATCACCGGGGTATGTAAACTTTTGATCAGGGTCATTGGGGTCGTTTCTGTTCTGATTATGATATAAAAAGAGTAAAAACAGAAGATCGATAATAAATGTCTTCAGACAAACACCAATCATGAGTGAGAGAGAAGATCTCTACAAAGAAGCTCTTCGCCGGGATTCCTTCTGATTGGAGGGAAATTCGTCTTCATTTGAAAATTTAAAACGAGAAAAATGTGATTATTGTTGTTTCCGGTGAAACTTTACAAGGAAATGTTTTTGGTCAAGTTTCTGTAAAGCCCGATGGCTCCAATACTCACCTCTGAAGGTTTCCCCTGCAGTACTTCTTTTTGGCCACAAGATGTCCTCAGTCCTCCAGGTTGAATGGAGTCCATAGAAGACTGAGGACATACTGTGAGTTCAGGGCATCATGGGCCCATCCCCTCCCCCCCCCAGGGGACATCACCATGGAGACCTTCATTCACAGTATAATGATGCAGAGAGCGGTGAAATGTTGGCTCCATTCTCAGCATCATCCAGGACTGTCCAATGAAATCAGGGGATCAGAAGGAGAATAGGAATCTGCGTGTCATGTGACCACATTTTATTCTTTAACAATTCCCATAACCCCGTATTTTTCTCAGCTGGTACCCCTTCCCGGGGGAGGAAGTTCCACATGTGTAATGCTCTAACAGTAAAGAACCCTTTCCACAATCTAAGGTTACATCTCTTTTCTTCTAACCTCAGATTGTGACTTTGTGGCCTCATTCGGGACCTTCGAGAAAATCGCTTTTTTTACAATTACTGATGTCATCTGTGTGACTAATTTATATTTATTATCCTTAAAAATCATCAGATAAATACCTTTTATATTGTGTATAGTGGTGATCACATGACCTCAAACCCTCCAGATATTGTGTAGTTCTGTGGGGGATGGGCAAACACTAAGCAAGCCCGACATAATACCAGTTCTCATTACAACCCCATCTGCTGAGAAGGAGAGGAGAGGATCTACAGGGGCAGAAGAGAGGAGGAGAGGAGGAGAGGAGCTACAGGGGCAGAAGAGAGGAGGAGAGGAGCTACGGGGGCAGAAGAGAGGAGGAGAGGAGCTACAGGGGCAGAAGAGAGGAGGAGAGGAGGAGAGGAGCTACAGGGGCAGAAGAGAGGAGGAGAGGAGGAGAGGATCTACAGGGGCAGAAGAGAGGAGGAGAGGAGGAGAGGAGCTACAGGGGCAGAAGAGAGGAGGAGAGGAGCTACAGGGGCAGAAGAGAGGAGGAGAGGAGGAGAGGAGCTACAGGGGCAGAAGAGAGGAGGAGAGGAGGAGAGGATCTACAGGGGCAGAAGAGAGGAGGAGAGGAGGAGAGGATCTACAGGGGCAGAAGAGAGGAGGAGAGGAGGAGAGGAGCTACAGGGGCAGAAGAGAGGAGGAGAGGAGCTACAGGGGCAGAAGAGAGGAGGAGAGGAGGAGAGGATCTACAGGGGCAGAAGAGAGGAAGAGAGGAGGAGAGGAGCTACAGGGGCAGAAGAGAGGAGGAGAGGAGCTACAGGGGCAGAAGAGAGGAGGAGAGAATCTACAGGGGCAGAAGAGAGGAGGAGAGGATCTACAGGGGCAGAAGAGAGGAGGAGAGGAGCTACAGGGGCAGAAGAGAGGAGGAGAGGAGCTACAGGGGCAGAAGAGAGGAGGAGAGAATCTACAGGGGCAGAAGAGAGGAGGAGGGGAGCTACAGGGGCAGAAGAGAGGAGGAGAGGAGCTACGGGGGCAGAAGAGAGGAGGAGAGGATCTACAGGGGCAGAAGAGAGGAGGAGAGGAGCTACAGGGGCAGAAGAGAGGAGGAGAGGAGCTACAGGGGCAGAAGAGAGGAGGAGAGAATCTACAGGGGCAGAAGAGAGGAGGAGGGGAGCTACGGGGGCAGAAGAGAGGAGGAGAGGAGCTACGGGGGCAGAAGAGAGGAGGAGAGGAGCTACAGGGGCAGAAGAGAGGAGGAGAGAATCTACAGGGGCAGAAGAGAGGAGGAGAGGATCTACAGGGGCAGAAGAGAGGAGGAGAGGAGCTACAGGGGCAGAAGAGAGGAGGAGAGGAGCTACAGGGGCAGAAGAGAGGAGGAGAGAATCTACAGGGGCAGAAGAGAGGAGGAGGGGAGCTACGGGGGCAGAAGAGAGGAGGAGAGGAGCTACGGGGGCAGAAGAGAGGAGGAGAGGATCTACAGGGGCAGAAGAGAGGAGGAGAGGAGCTACAGGGGCAGAAGAGAGGAGGAGAGGAGCTACAGGGGCAGAAGAGAGGAGGAGAGAATCTACAGGGGCAGAAGAGAGGAGGAGGGGAGCTACGGGGGCAGAAGAGAGGAGGAGAGGAGCTACTGGGGCAGAAGAGAGGAGGAGAGGAGAGGATCTAAAGGGGCAGAAGAGAGGAGGAGGGGAGCTACGGGGGCAGAAGAGATGAGGAGAGGAGAGGATCTACAGGGGCAGAAGAGAGGAGGAGGGGAGCTACGGGGGCAGAAGAGAGGAGGAGAGGAGCTACGGGGGCAGAAGAGAGGAGGAGAGGATCTACAGGGGCAGAAGAGAGGAGGAGGGGAGCTACGGGGGCAGAAGAGAGGAGGAGAGGAGCTACAGGGGCAGAAGAGAGGAGGAGAGGAGCTACAGGGGCAGAAGAGAGGAGGAGAGAATCTACAGGGGCAGAAGAGAGGAGGAGGGGAGCTACGGGGGCAGAAGAGAGGAGGAGAGGAGCTACAGGGGCAGAAGAGAGGAGGAGGGGAGCTACGGGGGCAGAAGAGAGGAGGAGAGGAGCTACGGGGGCAGAAGAGAGGAAGAGAGGAGGAGAGGAGCTACTGGGGCAGAAGAGAGGAGGAGAGGAGCTACTGGGGCAGAAGAGAGGAGGTGAGGAGCTACAGGGGCAGAAGAGAGGAGGAGAGGAGCTACAGGGGCAGAAGAGAGGAGGAGAGAATCTACAGGGGCAGAAGAGAGGAGGAGGGGAGCTACGGGGGCAGAAGAGAGGAGGAGAGGAGCTACAGGGGCAGAAGAGAGGAGGAGAGAATCTACAGGGGCAGAAGAGAGGAGGAGGGGAGCTACGGGGGCAGAAGAGAGGAGGAGAGGAGCTACGGGGGCAGAAGAGAGGAGGAGAGGATCTACAGGGGCAGAAGAGAGGAGGAGGGGAGCTACGGGGGCAGAAGAGAGGAGGAGAGGAGAGGATCTACAGGGGCAGAAGAGAGGAGGAGGGGAGCTACGGGGGCAGAAGAGAGGAGGAGAGGAGCTACGGGGGCAGAAGAGAGGAGGAGAGGATCTACAGGGGCAGAAGAGAGGAGGAGGGGAGCTACGGGGGCAGAAGAGAGGAGGAGAGGAGCTACGGGGGCAGAAGAGAGGAGGAGAGGAGAGGATCTACAGGGGCAGAAGAGAGGAAGAGAGGAGGAGAGGATCTACAGGGGCAGAAGAGAGGAGGAGAGGAGCTACAGGGGCAGAAGAGAGGAGCTACGGGGGCAGAAGAGAGGAGGAGAGGAGCTACAGGGGCAGAAGAGAGGAGGAGAGGAGCTACAGGGGCAGAAGAGAGGAGGAGAGGAGCTACAGGGGCAGAAGAGAGGAGGAGAGGAGCTACAGGGGCAGAAGAGAGGAGGAGAGGAGCTACTGGGGCAGAAGAGAGGAGGAGAGGAGCTACAGGGGCAGAAGAGAGGAGGAGAGGAGCTACAGGGGCAGAAGAGAGGAGGAGAGGAGCTACTGGGGCAGAAGAGAGGAGGAGAGGAGCTACAGGGGCAGAAGAGAGGAGGAGAGGAGCTACAGGGGCAGAAGAGAGGAGGAGAGGAGCTACAGGGGCAGAAGAGAGGAGGAGAGGAGCTACGGGGGCAGAAGAGAGGAGGAGGGGAGCTACGGGGGCAGAAGAGAGGAGGAGAGGAGCTACGGGGGCAGAAGAGATGAGGAGAGGAGCTACAGGGGCAGAAGAGAGGAGGAGAGGAGCTACTGGGGCAGAAGAGAGGAGGAGAGGAGCTACAGGGGCAGAAGAGAGGAGGAGAGGAGCTACAGGGGCAGAAGAGAGGAGGAGAGGAGGAGAGGAGCTACTGGGGCAGAAGAGAGGAGGAGAGGAGCTACAGGGGCAGAAGAGAGGAGGAGAGGAGCTACTGGGGCAGAAGAGAGGAGGAGAGGAGCTACAGGGGCAGAAGAGAGGAGGAGAGGAGCTACAGGGGCAGAAGAGAGGAGGAGAGGAGCTACAGGGGCAGAAGAGAGGAGGAGGGGAGCTACGGGGGCAGAAGAGAGGAGGAGAGGAGCTACGGGGGCAGAAGAGAGGAGGAGAGGATCTACAGGGGCAGAAGAGAGGAGGAGGGGAGCTACGGGGGCAGAAGAGAGGAGGAGAGGAGCTACGGGGGCAGAAGAGAGGAGGAGAGGAGAGGATCTACAGGGGCAGAAGAGAGGAAGAGAGGAGGAGAGGATCTACAGGGGCAGAAGAGAGGAGGAGAGGAGCTACAGGGGCAGAAGAGAGGAGCTACGGGGGCAGAAGAGAGGAGGAGAGGAGCTACAGGGGCAGAAGAGAGGAGGAGAGGAGCTACAGGGGCAGAAGAGAGGAGGAGAGGAGCTACAGGGGCAGAAGAGAGGAGGAGAGGAGCTACGGGGGCAGAAGAGAGGAGGAGGGGAGCTACGGGGGCAGAAGAGAGGAGGAGAGGAGCTACGGGGGCAGAAGAGATGAGGAGAGGAGCTACAGGGGCAGAAGAGAGGAGGAGAGGAGCTACTGGGGCAGAAGAGAGGAGGAGAGGAGCTACAGGGGCAGAAGAGAGGAGGAGAGGAGCTACAGGGGCAGAAGAGAGGAGGAGAGGAGCTACTGGGGCAGAAGAGAGGAGGAGAGGAGCTACAGGGGCAGAAGAGAGGAGGAGAGGAGCTACTGGGGCAGAAGAGAGGAGGAGAGGAGCTACAGGGGCAGAAGAGAGGAGGAGAGGAGCTACAGGGGCAGAAGAGAGGAGGAGAGGAGCTACAGGGGCAGAAGAGAGGAGGAGGGGAGCTACGGGGGCAGAAGAGAGGAGGAGAGGAGCTACGGGGGCAGAAGAGAGGAGGAGAGGAGCTACAGGGGCAGAAGAGAGGAGGAGAGGAGCTACTGGGGCAGAAGAGAGGAGGAGAGGAGCTACAGGGGCAGAAGGGAGGAGGAGAGGAGCTACAGGGGCAGAAGAGAGGAGGAGAGGAGCTACAGGGGCAGAAGAGAGGGGCAGAGTATCTACAGGGGCAGAAGAGAGGAGGAGAGAATCTACAGGGGCAGAAGAGAGGAGCCACAGAGGCAGAAGAGAGGAGGAGAGGAGCTACAGGGGCAGAAGAGAGGAGGAGAGGAGCTACAGGGGCAGAAGAGAGGAGGAGAGGAGCTACAGGGGCAGAAGAGAGGAGGAGAGGAGCTACAGGGGCAGAACAGAGGAGGAGAGGATCTACAGGGGCAGAAGAGAGGAGGAGAGGAGCTACAGGGGCAGAACAGAGGAGGAGAGGATCTACAGGGGCAGAAGAGAGGAGGAGAGGATCTACAGGGGCAGAAGAGAGGAGGAGAGGAGCTACAGGGGCAGAAGAGAGGAGGAGAGGAGCTACAGGGGCAGAAGAGAGGAGGAGAGGAGCTACAGGGGCAGAAGAGAGGAGGAGAGGAGCTACAGGGGCAGAACAGAGGAGGAGAGGATCTACAGGGGCAGAAGAGAGGAGGAGAGGAGCTACAGGGGCAGAACAGAGGAGGAGAGGATCTACAGGGGCAGAAGAGAGGAGGAGAGGATCTACAGGGGCAGAAGAGAGGAGGAGAGGATCTACAGGGGCAGAAGAGAGGAGGAGGGGAGCTACAGGGGCAGAAGAGAGGAAAAGAGGAGCTACAGGGGCAGAAGAGAGGAGGAGAGGAGCTACAGGGGCAGAAGAGAGGAAAAGAGGAGCTACAGGGGCAGAAGAGAGGAGGAGAGGATCTACAGGGGGAGAAGAGAGGAGGTGAGGAGCTACAGGGCAGAAGAGAGGAGGAGAGGAGCTACAGGGTTGAAAGGAGGAGGGGAGTAGGTCAGAATTCTAACCTAACCCTATCCTACCCTATCCTATGTATTCTTCTACATATTTTTTGTAAAAAAAAATCGCAATAAGTGTATATTGATTGGTTTGCACAAAAGTTATAGCGTCTACAAAATAGGGGATAGATTTATGACATTTTTTTAATTTAAATTTTTTTTTTGCTAGTAATGGCAGTGATCAGCGATTTTTAGTGGGACTGCGACATTGCGGCGGACAGATCGGACACTATTGAGCTATAAATAGCCACTGATTACTGTATAAATGTCACTGGCAGGGAAGGGGATAACACTAGGGGGGCGATCAAAGGGTTAAATGTGTGTCCTAGGGATTCTAATTGTAGGGGGGGAGGGGCTCACTGGAACATGACCGAGATCACTGGGAACAGAAGACCTCTGACATGACACTAGGCAGAACAGGGAATCGCCTTGTTTATGGGAGTTCCCCATTCTTCCTCTCCTCTCCTCGATCGCGGGTCGCCAGTGGATATCAAATCACGCTCCCAGGGCGCGCGGCGAGAGCGCGTGCGCTCGCTAGCCTAGCTGCACAGACGTACACGTATGTCGGTTTGCACAGGAGAGCCAATCTGACGGCGGCTGGTCAGCAAGAGGTTAATGTAATTTTATATTAATATATTTTAATTTAATTAATTTAAATACTTTATTATTACATTTATATTTTTATTATTATCACCACATTTTATTTTTTCATTATTACATTTTTTTTTGGCCACATTTTTATTAAAGTGATACTAAACACACGCTGTTTCCTTTCCAGTCTCCCTTCTATTTCTCTATGGGGATAACGGCGCTGTAATTATTTAATTAACAAAAAAAACAAAACCTCCAACTCCCTTTTTTCCTAATGGATATCCAGCTGTCACATGACCCAGTGTCTTGCCGAATAAGTTCCTTCGGCGGATAGGTTCCCCCCCTGTACTGCGCAGGCGCAGCGCCTGCGCAGTACGTACTACTGTCGGCCGCCGGAGATAGCCGAAGCTCAAAAGCTTCAATCAGCTGTACACGGCGCCTGCGCTCTGGGTCCAGGTTCCTTCCCCTCTATCCAAGTGGACCTAGAGGGGGAATCTAAAAGTGCCGAGCGCAGCGAGGCCGTGCCCGAAGCGTGGCGAGCGAAGCGAGCCTGCGAGGGGCCCTCTTACAGGCGCCGTGTACAGCTGATTATCAGCTGTTCCGCTTCGGCTATTTCCGCCGGCTTCTACTGCGCATGCGCAGTAGGGGGGGAACTAATCCGCCGAGCGGAACTTTCTCGGCAGAACACCGGCTCTCTCCCAGCCTGTCACATGACCCGGCTCTCTCCCAGCCTGTCACATGACCCGGCTCTCTCCCAGCCTGTCACATGACCCGGCTCTCTCCCAGCCTATCTACGGGGAAACATAAGCAGGAGGAGCTTCTAGTCCTCTGTTGCTGGTCACATGTTCAAAAAAAAAACAGCCTTTGGAATACAGAGTAAAAATAAATAAATAAAATATAATAAATAATATATAAAATAAATAATATCAATACATTGTCATACAAATATATTTGAAATTAAATCTTTATTGTTTTTTGTCAATAACACGGTGTGGGCGGATTTCTGCCAGTCACAGGCTGTGTCACGCCCCTCCAGCCTGTGTCTTAGAATAAGAGGGGAGGTGAAGCTTCCATCAATCTACATGTAAGGTCCCGCCCCCATTGTGTTTAGTGGGCATGGAGGAGGAGGGGGGAGTGGCCTGTCATTGTGTATACGCCTACATGTGTGACTCTATAGTCACATGGGCCGCTCAGATGTGATAGGGAGGAAATGCTCAGCATATAAACTCACTGAGAACTGAGCATGTGCAGAGCTGCCACCACAGCTGCAAAATCTCTAAACTGCATTGGGGACATGGACAGGAGGGGGAGATAGAGAGCAGAATACAGAAGTGGAATGTCATAGTGATGAGTATGACCAGCATGGAAGACGCCATTTATTGATCGTTTTATGAAGGGGGTGACACTTGAATACTCATGAATGACGTCTTCGCTGTGTTTGTGTTTTAGGTCACTTCTTGTTCTTCGGCTCTGGCGGTGATCGCAGTCCTGCAGTGATGAGCCCCTGGCTGCGCAGTAACAGCGCCACCTGCAGGGTGGAGGTCGCCGTGTTCCTGCAGAAGACCGGGAGATATTTCCTCCGTCTGCAGCCGGAAAACCTGCCGATTTCTGTTGTTGAAGCTTCGCAGACGCTGGAGAAAAGTCGGTGAGTGATGAAACGCCCGGCGCTGCTGTTCACTCTACAAATAAGGGGAAATTAGCGATCGATTGCCTAAAAGTACAACTAAAGGCAAAAAATGTTTTGTTTTTTTTTCCTTTTGTATGCTCAGACATGGGCGGAGCCGATTTTAAAAAATGTGACAGCGGGAGCAGGGAAAGGATCCCTCCCGCTTGCTGTCACAGCTCTGGAGGCGGGTCCATAGGGGCGTGTTACACATTACACCCTAAATACGGGTAGAACTCTCTCCTAAAGGTGAACTTCTCCTTTAAGTCTCAGATAGTAAATCTGATGTATAAATCCGGTTCTATTGTTGATCAGCATTGAGCTGCGTTCTGGGTAGTGGGTTGCACTATATTTTAAGCCACATGATTAGAGCCCGAGGCTCTAATTGGCTTTAAAAAGGTTCGGCTCTGCTACCCCAACCCACCCACTTGTGACACTAGCGCATCAGTATCCGGCTTCTCCTCCCGGCCAATCAGGACAGGAGGCGGATTGGGTTGGCTAAGAGGAGAAGCTGAGGAAGCCACGGTGCCGGGGTTTTGTCGGATTAGGAGACCCGTCAGAATGTGTAACGGAAGTGACGTTCCCTCGCCGCCATCTTGCTACACCCCACACTCCTCTATAATAAGGATACACTGAGAAGGGGAAAAGTGGACATCTTGTTACACCCACCGGAGTTTTGTATTTTACACTTATTTATAACAGTAAAGTGAGTTTATATCGTGAAATACGGGACTGAGAACTCCGTCTGACTGGTTAGATGTTGAAATTTAAAAGCAGTGTCAGCCCTGCTCATCTCACAGGTTTGATAATCGGACAGAAGTTTGCTACTTTTAAAATTCAACATCTAACCAGTCAGACGGAGTTCTCAGTCCCGTATTTCACAATATAAACTCACTTTACTATTATAAATAAGTGTAAAATGCAAAACTCCGGTGGGTGTAACAAGATATCCGCTTTCCCCCTTCTCACTGTATCCTCACTATGGAGGAGTGTGGGGTGTAGCAAGATGGCGGCGAGGGAACGTCACTTCCGTTACACATTCTGACGGGTTGCCTAATGTGGCAAAACACCGTGACCGTGGAGGGGTGAGTGCGGACCTGGGGGAGGTTTGTTTGCCCCGCCCTCCACTGCTTATACACAGGTTCAGCACCATGGATAGCGAAGAAATAGTACAACCGAATGTAAGGCGGAGAAGAAGACTAATGCCCCGTACACATTGATCGGACATTGATCGGACATTGATCGGACATTGATCGGACATTCCGACAACAAAATCCTAGGATTTTTTCTGACGGATGTTGGCTCAAACTTGTCTTGCATACACACGGTCACACAAAGTTGTCGGAAAATCCGATCGTTCTGAACGCGGTGATGTAAAACACGGACTATAAACGGGGCAGTGGCCAATAGCTTTCATCTCTTAATTTATTCTGAGCACTTTGTGCATTGGATTTGTCTATACACGATCCGAATTTAAAGGATCGGATTTTGTTGTTGGAAAATTTTATATCCTGCTCTCAAACTTTGTGTGTCGGAAATTCCGATGGAAAAAGTCCGATGGAGCCCACACACGATCGGTATTTCTGACAACACAATCCGATCGCACTTTCTCCGTCGGAAAATCCGACCGTGTGTACAGGGCATTAGAAGGGGGAGGAGTTCATGGAAGCCGGTATAAATCTGCAATGAAAATTGGAGTCCTTTGATATAAATGATATAGAAGGACGCTCACTTTGTCGCTGTCGCTGCGCATTTCATTTACTGCCATTTTCATGGCACAACGACATCATTGGGTAGCACATTACACTGAGAAGTGATAGGAAGTCATCATTCACAGCGCCTCATAAAACAAGAATATCGATCGCGTCCAGCCAATCCTTTGATGGTTTACAGCGTTATGATCGGCGGTTCCATCGTCTGCAGGTCCCGGGTGGTGACAGTTATCGAAAAGTTCCTCTTATTGTGAGAAAAACCCCAAATCATTCTCTTGTGTTTCTCTTTCCCCCTTTTTTATGTTTATTGGTTTCAGCAGATTTTCTTTACTATAATATTTTTCTTTTACAAGGTTTATATGTTTGTACACTTTATATATTCTTTGTATGATTGTGTTTTTATAAACAAATGTTGCCGTTCCAAATGGAAGTGCCACCAACCTCTGTAACAGGAAGTGCCTGAACAAAGACCTTCATGGCAGGATCACCCAGGGTAAATTTGACAAGGTGACAACACAGGAGAAAAATTGGGAGAAGGTTGTCACCGTATAACAGGAAGTGCCTGAACAAAGACCTTAATGATGGCAGGATCATCAGAAATATATTTAATGAAAGCTGCAGATTAGAAAAAAGAAATAAAAAAAAAAATTAAACTAGCAAAGTAGACCTTATATAAATACTGAAAATGAACCCCTTCCCACCTAGCCCCAGCCAGCCACCCCCACCCCCCCCCAGCCAGCCAACCAACCACTCCACACCCCCAACCCCCCCCCCCCCAGGCGCTTGCTTGCTCACTTGGCGCTCCCCCCCCCGTTGCTCTAACGCCCCCCGCCAGCCATGCACTTACCCCATCCAGGTCAGGACTTTGGCAGCTTCCCCCCCTGCGTCTCCTCCCGAACCTTGGCTGTCACTTCTCCTCCAAGCCAATCGGGACTTAGAACTCCCGGCCAATCAGGTCTCAGGACCCGCTTCTTGATTGGCCGGAAGGAGAAACAGGAAGACATTAATGAATATTAATTTGCTGGGCGGGCTCAGGGCGCAATGCTCTGCACCCTTTTTGAAGACAATTAGACAGGCTCTAACCACATACTTCCAAACCACCCCCCAAAAAACCCCATTGAAATCTATGTGTCCGGCACCCTGCATATAGATCAGGGGCCGGGCGCATGGATTAGGGGGGCGGTGCCCCTGCACACTGCATGTAGATCAGGGGCCGGGCACATAGATTAGGGGGGCGGTGCCCCTGCACCCTGCATATAGATCAGGGGCCGGGCGCATGGATTAGGGGGGCGGTGCCCCTGCACCCTGCATGTAGATCTGGGGCCGGACACATAGATTAGGGGGGCGGTGCCCCTGCACCCTGCATGTAGATCAGGGGCCGGGCGCATGGATTAGGGGGGCGGTGCCCCTGCACCCTGCATGTAGATCAGGGGCCGGGCACATGGATTAGGGGGGCGGTGCCCCTGCACCCTGCATGTAGATCAGGGGCCGGGCGCATGGATTAGAGGGTCGGTGCCCCTGCACCCTGCATGTAGATCAGGGGCTGGGCACATAGATTAGGGGGCGGTGCCCTGCACCCTGCATGTAGATCAGGGGCCGGGAACATAGATTAGGGGGGCGGTGCCCCTGCACCCTGCATGTAGATCAGGGGCCGGGCGCATGGATTAGGGGGGCGGTGCCCCTGCACCCTGCATGTAGATCTGGGGCCGGGCACATAGATTAGGGGGGCGGTGCCCCTGCACCCTGCATGTAGATCAGGGGCCGGGCGCATGGATTAGGGGGGCGGTGCCCCTGCACCCTGCATGTAGATCAGGGGCCGGGCGCATGGATTAGAGGGTCGGTGCCCCTGCACCCTGCATGTAGATCAGGGGCCGGGCACATAGATTAGGGGGGCGGTGCCCCTGCACCCTGCATGTAGATCAGGGGCCGGGCACATAGATTAGGGGGGCGGTGCCCCTGCACCCTGCATGTAGATCAGGGGCCGGGCACATAGATTAAGGGGGGGGGCGGTGCCCTGCACCCTGCATGTAGATCAGGGGCCGGGCGCATGGATTAGGGGGGCGGTGCCCCTGCACCCTGCATGTAGATTAGGGGCCGGGCGCATGGATTAGGGGGGCGGTGCCCCTGCACCCTGTATGTAGATCAGGGGCCGGGCGCATGGATTAGGGGGGCGGTGCCCCTGCACCCTGCATGTAGATCAGGGGCCGGGCGCATGGATTAGAGGGTCGGTGCCCCTGCACCCTGCATGTAGATCAGGGGCTGGGCGCATGGATTAGAGGGTCGGTGCCCCTGCAACCTGCATGTAGATCAGGGGCTGGGCACATAGATTAGGGGGCGGTGCCCTGCACCCTGCATGTAGATCAGGGGCCGGGCACATAGATTAGGGGGCGGTGCCCTGCACCCTGCATGTAGATCAGGGGCCGGGCACATAGATTAGGGGGGGCGGTGCCCTGCACCCTGCATGTAGATCAGGGGCCGGGTGCATGGATTAGGGGGGCGGTGCCCTGCACCCTGCATGTAGATCAGAGGCCGGGCACATAGATTAGGGGGGGCGGTGCCCCTGCACCCTGCATGTAGATCAGGGGCCGGGCACATAGATTAGGGGGGGGGGCGGTGCCCTGCACCCTGCATGTAGATCAGGGGCCGGGCGCATGGATTAGGGGGGCGGTGCCCCTGCACCCTGCATGTAGATTAGGGGCCGGGCGCATGGATTAGGGGGGCGGTGCCCCTGCACCCTGCATGTAGATCAGGGGCCGGGCACATAGATTAGGGGGGCGGTGCCCCTGCACCCTGCATGTAGATCAGGGGCCGGGCACATAGATTAGGGGGGGGGGCGGTGCCCTGCACACTGCATGTAGATCAGGGGCCGGGCGCATGGATTAGGGGGGCGGTGCCCCTGCACCCTGCATGTAGATTAGGGGCCGGGCGCATGGATTAGAGGGTCGGTGCCCCTGCACCCTGCATGTAGATCAGGGGCTGGGCACATAGATTAGGGGGCGGTGCCCTGCACCCTGCATGTAGATCAGGGGCCGGGAACATAGATTAGGGGGGCGGTGCCCCTGCACCCTGCATGTAGATCAGGGGCCGGGCGCATGGATTAGGGGGGCGGTGCCCCTGCACCCTGCATGTAGATCAGGGGCCGGGAGCATGGATTAGGGGGGCGGTGCCCCTGCACCCTGCATGTAGATCTGGGGCCGGGCACATAGATTAGGGGGGCGGTGCCCCTGCACCCTGCATGTAGATCAGGGGCCGGGCGCATGGATTAGGGGGGCGGTGCCCCTGCACCCTGCATGTAGATCAGGGGCCGGGCGCATGGATTAGAGGGTCGGTGCCCCTGCACCCTGCATGTAGATCAGGGGCCGGGCACATAGATTAGGGGGGCGGTGCCCCTGCACCCTGCATGTAGATCAGGGGCCGGGCACATAGATTAGGGGGGCGGTGCCCCTGCACCCTGCATGTAGATCAGGGGCCGGGCACATAGATTAAGGGGGGGGGCGGTGCCCTGCACCCTGCATGTAGATCAGGGGCCGGGCGCATGGATTAGGGGGGCGGTGCCCCTGCACCCTGCATGTAGATTAGGGGCCGGGCGCATGGATTAGGGGGGCGGTGCCCCTGCACCCTGTATGTAGATCAGGGGCCGGGCGCATGGATTAGGGGGGCGGTGCCCCTGCACCCTGCATGTAGATCAGGGGCCGGGCGCATGGATTAGAGGGTCGGTGCCCCTGCACCCTGCATGTAGATCAGGGGCCGGGCGCATGGATTAGAGGGTCGGTGCCCCTGCACCCTGCATGTAGATCAGGGGCCGGGCGCATGGATTAGAGGGTCGGTGCCCCTGCAACCTGCATGTAGATCAGGGGCTGGGCACATAGATTAGGGGGCGGTGCCCTGCACCCTGCATGTAGATCAGGGGCCGGGCACATAGATTAGGGGGCGGTGCCCTGCACCCTGCATGTAGATCAGGGGCCGGGCACATAGATTAGGGGGGGCGGTGCCCTGCACCCTGCATGTAGATCAGGGGCCGGGCGCATGGATTAGGGGGGCGGTGCCCTGCACCCTGCATGTAGATCAGAGGCCGGGCACATAGATTAGGGGGGGCGGTGCCCCTGCACCCTGCATGTAGATCAGGGGCCGGGCACATAGATTAGGGGGGGGGGCGGTGCCCTGCACCCTGCATGTAGATCAGGGGCCGGGCGCATGGATTAGGGGGGCGGTGCCCCTGCACCCTGCATGTAGATTAGGGGCCGGGCGCATGGATTAGGGGGGCGGTGCCCCTGCACCCTGTATGTAGATCAGGGGCCGGGCGCATGGATTAGGGGGGCGGTGCCCCTGCACCCTGCATGTAGATCAGGGGCCGGGCGCATGGATTAGAGGGTCGGTGCCCCTGCACCCTGCATGTAGATCAGGGGCTGGGCGCATGGATTAGAGGGTCGGTGCCCCTGCAACCTGCATGTAGATCAGGGGCTGGGCACATAGATTAGGGGGCGGTGCCCTGCACCCTGCATGTAGATCAGGGGCCGGGCGCATGGATTAGGGGGGCGGTGCCCTGCACCCTGCATGTAGATCAGAGGCCGGGCACATAGATTAGGGGGGGCGGTGCCCCTGCACCCTGCATGTAGATCAGGGGCCGGGCGCATGGATTAGAGGGTCGGTGCCCCTGCACCCTGCATGTAGATCAGAGGCCGGGCACATAGATTAGGGGGGGCGCTGCCCCTGCACCCTGCATGTAGATCAGGGGCCGGGCACATAGATTAGGGGGGGCGGTGCCCTGCACCCTGCATGAGTGGCCTCCACTGGTACAGTGGTCACATGATTAGATGCTCCCCTCATTACCAGAGATGGGGAGTGGTCTATGACAGCGCGATCACTGTGCTGGGAGCTCATACTCAGTACCTCAGCCACCCAGAGACACATATGTGCAGTGTGTGGGGGGAGCGTCCGCCATCTTTCCACCACATACAGTACATACATTGGATGGGTGGCAGGAGGTTAAAGATTTTAGCCATTGGGTTTACGTATCCTGGTTCCTCCGGTGTCCGGAATGTTGATGCAAAAATGGCTCTGACGACCAAAGCATTAACATGGCGAAAAAAAAAAGGATAAAAACGGACATGTCATATTTTTCATAATGTGCAGCGCCGCTCCACTGTGCAGAGATGGAGACAGACACTGTTTTGTTACGGGGAAGTTGGATACTTGTGTTCCGTCGTGTTGTAATGCGCGTGCTAAAATGCAACATTGTAACCCGGTCCTTTTAAGGACATCACCGGAAGACCAAAATGCAGAACTCCACCATAAGTTGCCGTTTCATGGCTGCTGGTGAAAAAAAGGAAATTCCGCTCAGCCTTCCAAGATGGGAGGCAGCAGAGAAAGGGTTGGTGAAGTCCATCTTCTATGCAGTACATTCTCCCTCTATTACGGCTGTATTAATATATTATCAGGTCATTCAGCGCCGCAAAGAACACCACCAGGGACTCCGGGGGCAATTCCTGCCCGTGGTCTCATGTTATATTTAGTATATAAACCTGAATAACACGGCTGGCGTTTCTCTCTTCTATGTTCCTCGGCTCCCTCATCAGTATTTCTTTAGAATGGTGACGATATGTGGTGACGGTGACTCTACTCTCAGAGGTATATTATAGATGAGGGATCATTTCCCTCTCGGATGGAGGATGAGAGCCTCTGACTCAGAGAAGAGAAGAGTCACGATCAGCGTTATGAATAATAATCGTTAGGACATGCCGAACAGGAGAGCTTTAAAGGAAACCGGCTCAGAGGAGAACATGGAGGTCACGACCTCTCCTTCTGAAAACGCAGAACGGTTGGCTGACTCTTTTCCTTCAACTCTAAAGGCTCAATTCACACAGCTATCACACAAGGATAAGGATCTTTATTTTATGGAACTGTAATGTGTAGATCTCATTGGACTGAAAATAACTGTCCTGTTTTTGTGGTTAAGGATCTACTGAACCTGGTGGTGGTTTGCTGTGACGGTACATGTGGTTGGAGGTCCTGGAGGCTGCTCGCCAACAAATGTAGATCCTGCTGGACCCTCTCAGGAGTTTGGTAAATAGTTGAAAAGTTGGGCACGTCAACACTAGTTTGTAAGTCCATTAGATATTTTATTCTGCAGCAAAAGCCAACATTTTTCGGAGGCTCAGCACTACCCCTTCATCAGGGCCTTTAGATTGATGACCAGAGGATGGGGGGATACCGTCCTGGACTGTAAGTTGGATTTTTAAAACGAAAGAACCTTTTTTCCAGAGTGTGATCTTTGTGAATTAAACCTTTTGTGGTCTGGTGGAGGAAAATATACAGGCCAGGTGCAGGCGTTTGCTTGCTTCCACCCACTGTTCATGAACGGTGCTGGTAGACAAGGGGTTAAATAGGCCGTCTGGCACCAAGGTTGGAATTAAGCGTGCGTACCGGTGTGCCCATAGGTGCGTACATTCATGCCCTCAATAATCGGCGTGTCAGCGTAAATTTAAATGCGCACACAAGCTGGCAATTAGATATATGCAATTCGAATTTGGATCTTTGAAAAATGATCAACTGATTTGAATACTGTGTGAAGATAAGCTGCTTGTTAAGGAGTTAAAGCCGGCCGCTGCATCCTTAACAACCAATGGCTTGTCAGCTGTCAGCGGGCTTCCCCACTGACAGCTGAAATGTAAACAAAAGACTGCCGGCAGTAAAAAATTCAGAAAAAAACCCGACCCAAAAGGCCCCAGTCCATAGCAGGCCTTTTGGGTCGGGTCTGGTATAGATTTAAAGGGGCTTCCAGATTCCAATAAGCCCCCCCGCCCGCACACCCATACAACCACTGGCCAGGGTTGTGGAGAAGAGGCCCTTGTCCCGGCCCAATCCTTAAAGCGGAGTTCCGCCCTGAAATTTTTTTTCAGAATCTGACTCCTCTAAACCTATAAAAAAAATTTGGAAAAAATTTTTTTATACTCACCAGAATCGCCCTGTTGCTATGTAGTCCTCCTAATCTGCCACTTCCTGGTCTGTGGAGCTCCTCGTCACTTCCTCCCTCGCCTGTGCTCCTGGGAAATAATGTGTCATCATTTCCCAGGAGTATGTGTGCAGTACTGTGATCATTATTTCCTGGCAGGAAATTACGTGATTTAAGTCGGATCACAGCGCCGAGATGTGTTTATCTATGTTGCCATAACAACAGGGCGGGGCCTTCCTCCGTCGCCGCCCGTTGTTATGGCAACTTTAGTAACAATCGGCGCTACGGGCGCCGGTAAATCGCGCATGCGCGAGATCAAGAGGTGCATGCTGGGTAACCAAAGCTAATACAGGAAGAGATATCGATTGGGCTTCACACGCCCACAATCATGATGGCAACGGCCACACCAGGAGGAAGAAAATATTGAGTAAGAAATGTATATTTTTGCTTAATCAATAATGAACATTGTATACTCGTTTTTGCATTTAATTAGTAATAATGCTAGAATCAATTTAAAAAAAAAAAAAAAAACTCCGGAACTCCGCTTTAACAACCAACTATTCTTCACACAGAATTTGAATGGGTCAATCATTTTTCGACCGAATTCGAATCGTTCCAAATTCATTAGAAAACTAATGAAAAACAAAATTAAACTTAATGAATTCCGAAACAAATAAAGGAAACTAAACACATTTTTCCGTTCCGCACATGTCTCCTGGCAATGATCCTTGTTCACCATAATGACCCCCCCCCATGCCACCCTGACAGCTGGGCATTTCAAATTCAGCAGGTAATGAGAAGTGGGTTACCTTAAGAGAAAACTTCATGTAAAAAGAATTAATATATCAAGACTTATAAGCAGCAAAACTCAATGCAGAGCTTGACTTCTTCTATAAAAGTCAAGCTTGGCCCCACCCTTGCCACCTTCTTCTTGGTCAGTGAGACTTCCCATCATCTAAAAACCAAGAGCAAGTCTTTGGGGGCTATTAAAGGGATGGAACCGAGCTCGACTTTTACCAGAAAAATTGTGATTTCCATATAACTTCAGCCGCCTGTCTTGCTGGATGTTGGGATGATTTATACAAGCAGCTTTCACTAGATGTAAACCTCTGTCTGTGTATTTTTTCATCATTTTCCGGTTTGTCCATTTCAGTGACACTTCACTTTAAAAACCCATTCATGCGTCTGCCGCCCATTCCCATCCTTAAAATCACCTTTTTTTTGTCAGGTCACCAGGCGATGCCCTGAGAAAAGTTGCCTATGATTTCTCGGAGTCACGTCAAGCAGCTTAGCACCCCCTTGCAGTCCCCGCGCCTTTCTGAATGTCAGGAGCCACCCGATTCCCTGGCCACATTAACCTCCTGCACCTCGCCTGGCAGTCCGAAGCCAATTACTCTTCCCTCACTCTGCCTCTACGACACACCATCCATCATTATGCTTTACCTTCAACCTCAACTGCGTAAAAACCTCTTTTATGAGGAACACCGCCAAATACTGCCTGCCTCTAAACCATCCAGATAAAAAAGTACAATTTCAGAAAAACAGCAACTTCTTCTGTGAAAAAAATAAAATTCCTAAAAATGAGCCACAATCTGGAAGAGTAGCGACTAACTTCACATACAGGGTGCCTAACCTCCCGTACAGGGTCCCAGCCTAGATAACCAACTCCTAACCTCCTATATAGGGTCCCAGTCTAGATAACCAACTACTACCCACCTATACAGGGTGCCAAACCTCCTGTACAGGGTCCCATTCTAGATAACCAACTCCTAACCTCCTGTACAGGGTGCCAAACCTCCTATATAGGGTCCCAGTCTAGATAACCAACTACTACCCTCTTATTCAGGGTGCCTAACCTGACCCATACAGGGTCCCAGTCTAGATAACCAACTCCTAACCTCCTATACAGGGTGCCAAACCTACTATATAGGGTCCCAGTCTAGATAACTAACTCCTATCCTCCCATACAGAGTCCCAGGTTAGATAACCAACTACTATCCTTTTATACAGGATGCCCAACTTCCCATATGGGTCCCAGTCTAGATAACCATTTGCTACCATCCTATACAGGGTGCCTAACCTGACCCATACAGGGTGCCTGAAGTCCACCTCCTGGCCATCTGTTTAGAATACATTCTACTCCTTGTGTCATTAAGTTTTTTTAGTAAAAACAAGGACTACAATGTGTTATTGGGGGCAGCATCTGCTTTTAAACAGAGATACTTTTAAGCTGTACAGACCATTATTCAAGAGAGTGGATCCCATCACCAACAAAATCCTGAAGTGTAAGAGCACAGTCAGAGTTTTGGAAGTCATGCCCTTACATGAGCCCATTGTTTTACACCCTCAGCAGGAGACACAAGTCTGACATCCATTGCCCCCTCCAGATTTCCACCAGCAGACCTGGTGCTGCCCCTTATGGAGGTATTTTGTCACTTCTGGTTTGAACACCCTCCCATTGTTTATAACATCCTCTGTCTGTCTTTAGGAGTATATTAACACTTTGCCATTTCACCCAGCTCTGATGAAGCAGGATTGCGTCGTCCTCGAAAACACATTGGCTGTTTTTTTGCCCTGCTTGTTGTAACCAGTTGTACAATTAAAATTTGGACTCTTAAGGGTTTTTCATTTGGCACTTTAAACTATTACACTTAGATTTCTTAAATCAGATGAATGTCCTCTCCTGGGGGGTCCCGGCCCTGGAGAGGGATGGTTCTTAGACCAGAACAAGTGACACCATCAGTGTGCAAACTTCGTGTTTTCTGATGGAGTTTCCATGGAGTGTGGACAGGCTCATATGGCAAGCCACAGAGAGGATTTGATATTGAAGATTTTCTTGGACCCAACAGTGTGTCACCTCTATCATAGACACTTTTCTTTAGGCCTCAGTCTGGTACGGCATTGGAGGCCTTTTGGTCTTTGGAGCTGCCAACCTCGGGTTCTGCACACCCCTACATCCAACGTCAACTGTCTATGTTTGTGACCAAAAAAATATTCATTGTTCCAATTTCAAGTTTGAGAAAAAGGATCTATTTTCCCACCTGAAAGTGTATGTCTGGGTGCTTTAAACCCAAACTTCAGGTTGGGCAGACCCCTCAACCCCTCCCTCCACCTCTCTCTGGATGTTGTTCGACTATGAGGCGGATCATTACTTGACCATTGAGTGGTGAGTGTGCAGGGGACATGACCAGGGCAGAGACTAGGATTACATTGAATGCTGGGCTACTCCATTCTTCCCTCTCTCAATTCTCAGAGTCGGGCTGTAAGAGTGTTAACATTCTGTAGATGCTCCTCATCATCCGGTGGAGGGCTGCTGTTCCGGTTCTTCAGTTAGGAGAATGGACAATTATTTTTTATTCTCTCCGAGGTGGCAAACACAAAAACAGCTCTTTTATTTCCGAAAACTTCTTTGCCTTTCGACTCGCCGAAACACAAAGTGTCGGAAGAATAACATAAGAAGAATAGGCAGTAGACCTAAAGAGGACAGCGATGTTGCTCGTTTGTTTTGAGGTTTGCTCCTACCATCTACTTTCACCATCCTCAACCGCGTATTTAACTTTAAATGCTTTCAACCTTCACCTGTGGTAGGGCAGAGGTGGCCATTCCCTAACTAAACAAACCCAAAAACTCGTAGTTGGCTTAAAATAAATGTTATTATTTGAAATGAAGGTACGTCACAGCATTACAATATGGTTTAAAATAATAAATTAAATTATAATCATAACATAAAATATGTAAATAATAAATAGATCCAAAATAAAAAAAAAAATGCAGACCAAGCACATATCCTAAAACAAATAGTTTAAATAAATCAAATCAGGAAACATAACCTGAAATAAAAAATAAGAGAATAAAACGCCATGTAAAAATTACTCAAGTCCATAACATTATCATACCCTACTCCTACCATTGGAGTAAACCACCTGATACCAACCCCTTCAAATTAACACCTTGTCAACATTGGGCAAGTCCATCATACTACATGGTCATTAGTAGACCTAGCCTTCAACCAACTACCAAAACCATACCCCTCCATCACTTTCCAAATCTTCTTCATGATAAAAAAAAAAAAAATTGGCATTGTTAGGAGAGCACCAACCTGAAGCATGAAGCCAAGAACACAAAGCAAAAACCCAACTCCAACACCTAGCTAAGTTATCTAACTAAATTTGGCAAGTGAAAATGGCTGCTGCCGCCTCTTACAGCTCCACCCACCAACCAGAAACCCACCTATCCTGAGCTCTTTGACAAACTATCTACACCCACCACAACTACCACTTCCCCCTTTTCAAACGGCCCACCCCAGTCAAGCCTCTCCTCCACAGTAATCTCCTGGAAGTTACAGGATCTCAGCTTGTTCTTTGGGGATTTTGTACTTCACTACGGTATTTAGTCACTTTGTTAGCTGTTGCCAGTGGAGCAAATCTGAGGGCTGCGACCAGAGTGTCTCATGCAGGGAGACCAAAATTTCAGTCCTTCTCAACCTTTTTACCCCAGAGCAGGGTTCCTCCAGAGGGAGCTAGGGGTTCCTTGAGCAATGAGCAATTTCTGCCTATCAGCTGCCCCAGACATGTGTGAACTGGCTTCATTGAGAGATCACACTTGCCTGTAATGCGAATTGGTTGCATTCAATTGGCATATGTGTGAACTCGGTCTAATAGATCATTTTCTGCTGGCCCCTTTCAGCAGGTTAAGCTGTGTAAAACATTTTAAATAAGTGTCTATACTGCGTAATAAACCCCCCAAGGCACGGCCTCACCCTGCTCTCCACAGCCTCAGTTGTCCTGTATTCTCTTGCCGATGATCACTGAGTCACTAGAGGCTGATCTGCTGACAGTCTAAAGCAGAGTTCCTCAACCAGGGTTCCTCCAGAGGTTGCTCGGGGTTCCTTGAGCAATTTCTGCCTCTCAGATAAGTTCCCACTGACACCATTCATCTTTTTAGCTATCTGTAAGGGGGAATTCTTTCCAATGACCACCAATGTAAGAAGCATTCTTGCTACTGACAATCACACTAATGTATCATTGTAGATATAGTAATTTTTAGTTGGGTTCCCTGAGACCGGAAAGTTATTTCAAGGGTTCCTCTATGTTGAAAGGGTTGAGGAAGCCTGCCTTAGAGCAGCGGTCATGTGATTGTGATGGTGAAAAGAAAATTTTGGTGGTCCCCAGAGGTTCTGCCGCAAATCAACATTGTGGCGAATGTATACCGCTCAGTGTTGTTTCCAGTGTTGTTCTCAAAGCGCATTGATACCTGATGCCTCCTGTGTGGTCCCGGCTTCTGTGAACCTAGAGGGAGGCGCCGGGAGTAGTGCAGAGAGTGGGAGTTGAAGAAGGAGGGGACTTCCAATGGCAGCGCTGATCACAGGCTGTGAGAGGGAGCACAGAGCTCCAGCACATGGCTGGATAAGGAGATGAGATCCAATGATGAGTCTGCGTAAGGCAGCAGTGTGATGTAGAGTGCAGGGTGGGGCAGAGAGCCGGAGCATTGTGTGTATAAGGCATGTAAACTTCATGTTAGTGGTCCATGGGAATTCAAAATTATGAATTTAGTGGTCCGTGAGGTCTGGAAGGTTAGCGACCCTACCCTAGAGGAACCTTTGAAATAACGTTTTCATGGAACCCCTGCCAAAATCAGTTCATTGGATCCAGAGTGAAAAAGAACACTCTAATGTCTGCGGTTAGTAGGAAAAAATGGCCCCCTTACAGAGGTGGTCACAATGCCACTGTTTACCAACTCTTACAAAGATCATCGGTGTGAAGCTGCTGCCTCTGCCACGTGGCATTGGACACCTGACGCTCCAGGCGCCATCAAGATGGAAGTTCAAGAAGACCCAACCCAAGGAACCTCTAGAGGAACCCTGGTTGAGAATGGCTGCCTTAGATGATGCTTCTCAGGGTATCCACCCATTAATATTGGTGTCATCAGCCACCGCCCAGCATCCCCTGCCGATAGTCACACAATGAATGACGGGCACACTAGAAGTGCTGGTGTGTGATCGGAATTCCTTCACTTCCAGCTGCTCCTTGTCTAATAAGTAGAATTCCTATTACCTTTCATGGAGGAGAACTCCCATAAGGTTCTCATCTGATTGGAGGACTTCAGTTTAATCCCTCCACTTATGGCGCAGAGATCTCTCCCGTCTCCGGAGTGCTCTTAGCTTGCACAGAGTAATGAAAGCTTCCATGTTTGTTCGGTAAATCTTAATCATTTTCAATTTACTTTGACGCAAAAGCAGATCTTAACGTTCCGTAGCATCTGCTCATATAATATTGTGCTTGGAGTTTAATTCAAACTTATTCTCTATCACTTTTCTCCAAAAGACAATTCAGATAATATACCTTACCGGCTGACTCTGACTGGCTTAAAGGAAAGAGGCCGCGTTTTTCTACTTCTTTTCTTTCAGGACTAAAAAATACAATTTGACAAACTTTTTTTTTTTTTGGTTATCAGGTATCTCCTAAACAGCCATTCCTAACCAGAGTTCCATGAAGCCCAGGGTTCCTCCAGAGGTTGGGTTCCTCCAGAGGTTGGGTTCCTCCAGAGGTTGCTCGGGGTTCCTGAGCTGTGGTTGATTGTCCTCCCATTAGATGATGATGGGACTGTTACCAATTGGCAGAGCCAGCCAAATGACACCAATGATCTCTTTAGCTGTCTGTATGGGTGGCATTCTGATCAATGAAAGAGACAATTGTCCTACTGACTCCCAATGAATTGGTTTTAACATGGGATCCGTGTTACCTGAACATTATTTTATGGTAAAAAGGTTTCTGTAGAACATGTCAGAATATCAGACTTACATTCTCAGCCAAGCTGACGGAGCTTCCTTTAGCACGTTTACCTGGCTATTTATAGCTGCTATGTGGTAAAATGCTTATTATTTACAGAGCCAATCTTAGATGTATGCTCAGAAATGAACGAGGAGCGACTGCTCTGGTTTATATTGACTCTTGATATTTCCACTTTTAGAGTGACATGACTGGGATTGGCAGTAGCAATAGATTCCTATATATAGAGCCCGGAAAAACTATTCATACCCCTTGAAATTTCCCACATTTTGTTACAACCAAAAATGTAAATGTATTTTATTGGAATTTTATGTGATAGACCAACACAAAGTGTCACATAATTGTGAAGTGAAAGGAAAATGATAAATGATACAAATAAATATGTGAAAAGTGTGGGGGGGGGGGGGACATTTGTATGGCACCCCCCGGAGTCAATACTTTGTAGAACCCCCTTTCTCTACAAGTCTTTTTGGGGATGTCTCTACCAGCTTTGCACATCTAGAGAGGACATTTCTGCCCATTCTTCTTTGTAAAATATCTCAAGTTCTGTCAGATTGGATGGAGAGCGTCTGTGAACAGCAATTTTCAAGTCTTGCCACAGATTCTCAATGTGATTTAGGTCTGGACTGTGACTGGGCCATTCTAACACATGAATATGCTTTGATCTAAACCATTCCATTGTAGCTCTGGCTGGATGTTTCGGGTCGTTGTCCTGCTGGAAGGTGAACCTCCGCCCCAGTCTCAAGTCTTTTGTAGACTCTAACAGGTTTTCTTCTAAGATTGTCCTGTATTTGTCTCCATCCATCTTCCCATCAACTCTGACCAGCTTCCCTGTCCCCGCTGAAGAAAACCATCCCCACCACATGATGCTGCCACCACCATGTTTCACGGTGGGGATGGTGTGTTCAGGGTGATGTGCAGTGTTAGTTTTCCCCACACATAGCGTTTTAGTTTTAGGCCATAAAGTTGAATTTTGGTCTCATCTGACCAGATCACCTTCTTCCACATGTTTGCTGTGTCCTCCACATGGCTTCTCACAAACTACAAACAGGACTTCTTATGACTTTCTTTCACCAATGTCTTTCTTCTTGTCACTCTTCCATAAAGGGCAGATTTGTGGAGAACACGACTAATAGTTGTCCTGTGGACAGATTCTCCCACCTGAGCTGTGGATCTCTGCAGCTCCTCCAGAGTTACCATGGACCTCTTGGCTCTTCTCTGATGAATGCTCTCCTTGCCCGGCCGGTCAGTTTAGGTGGACGGCCATGTCTTGGTAGGTTTGCAGTTGTGCCATACTCTTTCCATTTTCCGATGATGGATTGAACAGAGCTCCGTGAGATGTTCAAAGCTCGGGAGATTTTTTTATAACCTAACCCTGCTTTATACTTCTCCACAACTTTATCCCTGACCTGTCTGGTGTGTTCCTTGGCCTTCATGATGATGTTTGTTCACTAAGGTTCTCTAACAAACCTCTGAGGGCTCCACAGAACAGCTGTATTTATACTGAGATGAAATGACACACAGGTGGACTCTATTTACTAATTAGGTGACTTCTGAAGGCAATTGGTTCCTCTAGATTTTAGTTAGGGGTATCAGAGTAAAGGGGACTGAATACAAATGCCCCTCCCCCACACTTTTCACATATTTATTTGTATCATTTATCATTTTCCTTCCACTTCACAATTATGTGACACTTTGTGTTGGTCTATCACATAAAATCCCAATAAAATACATTTACGTTTTTGGTTGTAACATGACAAAATGTGGGAAATTTCAAGGGGTATGAATACTTTTTCAAGGCACCGTGGGGGAGATTTACTAAACCAAAGTTTAATTGAAGAAGCTGAAGTTAGGAGCTGATTGGCTCCCGTGCACAGCTTCACCAGATTCCAAGTTCTCCAGTTTTAGTAAATGAACTCTTCCTGTATCTGCTATGTGGTAAAATGACAATCATTCACAGAGCCAATCTTCGATCGATGCTCAGAACTGAACGAGGAGCGACCTCTCTGGTTTATATTGACTCTTCCTATTTCCACTTATAGAGCGACATGACTGGAATGGATAGAAATGAGTCTGATTTTTATAAAGCACATTGAGGGAGAGTAGAGAACACTTTGGATACAATGTAGATTGTTCATTTCCCGGGTTTTATATTTTGGACGGGTTACAATTATAATATATTTAAGAGGGAAATCTTTTTATTGTTTTCCTGACCTATTCCTGTCCTCAGGTCCTTGTCCTCCTCCCCCACCCCGGAGGCATTGCCGGGACTCCGAGCTTCTAGAGAAATGCTTTGTATTAACCACTTGCTTACCGGGAGCTTATACCCCCCACTCTGCCCAGGCCAAGTATCAGCTTTCAGCGCTGTCACACTTTGAACGACAATTACGCGGTCCTGTAACACTGTACACAGAGGACATTTTTATTATTTTGTTACCACAAATAGAGTTTTCTTTTGGTGGTATTTCATCACCTCTGGGGGGGTTTTATTTTTTGCTAAAAAAAATTAAAAAAGAACGAATTAAAAAAAAAAAAACAAAACCGTTTATATTTTGTTATTACATTTTGCAAACTGGTAATTTTTCTCCTTCATTGATGGGCACCAATAGGCTGCATTGATGGGCACTAATGAGGTGGTACTGGTGGGCCCTGATAGGTGGCAGTGATAGGTGGCAGCGATGGGCGGCAGTGGTGGGCACTGATCGGCCCTGGTAGGTGGCACTGATGAGGCACCACTGGTGGGCATTGATAGGTGGCACTGTTATGCACTGGTGGGCATTGATAGGTGGCACTGTTATGCACTGGTGGGCATTGATAGGTGGCACTGTTATGCACTGGTGGGCATTGATAGGTGGCACTGTTATGCACTGGTGGGCATTGATAGGTGGCACTGTTATGCACTGGTGGGCATTGATAGGTGGCACTGTTATGCACTGGTGGGCATTGATAGGTGGCACTGTTATGCACTGGTGGGCATTGATAGGTAGCACTGTTATGCACTGGTGGGCATTGATAGGTGGCACTGTTATGCACTGGTGGGCATTGATAGGTGGCACTGTTATGCACTGGTGGGCATTGATAGGTGGCACTGTTATGCACTGGTGGGCATTGATAGGTGGCACTGTTATGCACTGGTGGGCACAGATGAGATGGCTGTGAATCCTCCTCTTCGGGACCGATGTCCCTTACACAGAAGACGGTGATTGGCTTTTTTTTCTCCTTGTGATGTCAGTGTGAGAAGAAGAAAAAGATGATTACTGATCTTCTGTTTACATTATGTGATCAGCTGTCATTGGCTGACAGCTGATCATGTGGTAAGGGGCCGGGATCGACTTCCCAGCAAAGTAGATGGCAGTGAAGCCTTTCGCCTTTCAGACGGTTCCCTACTACGCATGCGCAATGCGAGCTGCGCTGTCTCATTGGCCCAGCGGCGGAGGAAAGAGGAGAGGGCCAAACTTCAGAGGGACGGTGCTGTGGGGCTGTCCCTCAGAGGTGGGGACAAACGAGGTACCTGATGGGCCCCTCCCACAGCTCTGCCCTCTCTCCTTGTGCAGGGGGGTGGTTGGTCTTGTCGCCGCCCCCTTCTGTAGTTTCTGCAGGTAGCCTGTAGTGGGTGGAGCCTGATGGGCCCCTCCCACAGCTCTGCCCTCTCTCCTTGTGCAGGGGGGTGGTTGGTCTTGTCGCCGCCCCCTTCTGTAGTTTCTGCAGGTAGCCTGTAGTGGGTGGAGCCTGATGGGCTCCTCCCACAGCTCTGTTCTCTCTCCTTGTGAAGGGGGGTTGGTCTTGTCTCCTCCCCCTCCTGTAGTTTTCTGTAGTGGGTGGAGCCTGCTGGCCCCTCCCACAGCTCTGCTCTCTGCACAGGCCATGTACAGCACAGAGATACAACTTTTACAAGGTAATATCTGGGTTTGCAGAATCACTTGGTGCTCAGAGCAGATTTCTATCCTTTATGACGGTGGAGGAAGAGATGGAAATGGAAAGGTTTGGTGCCCGGAGTTCACCTGTAGATCTGTCCCATGCAGTACTTTTTTCTGCCACCAGATGTCCTCAGTCTTTCAGGTTGAATAACGAACCAGATCTTCCCACCCACATCCTCTGAGCCCCGACTATTAGACATGTGCAATTCGTTTCGTTCCAAATTCGTTTTTTAACAAATTTCAACAAATTCGTTACTTCGGAAATATCCAAATTAATGAAAACCCGTCTAACGAAGTTTTACGAATATTTGAAAATTTGTAAATTAGTAAATTAGTGAGTCTGAAATAATAGTTAACTAATAATAACTTAATGAATTAATAATAATAAATAACAATAATAATAATAAAAACTTTTTATTGTTATAATTTATTATTATTAATTTGTTATTTCGGATAATTCGTAACTTCGGATAAATTCGTATTTGTTACGTTCACTAACAGCCAAATTTGAAAGGAAATTCCAATACCTATCATTTAATATTTAGTTACTAGTTCAGATTTTCAAAATTTCGGGTTTTTGGATTTTCAAATTTCGAATTTACAAAATCCAGAATTTTCTAATTTACAAATGTACAAATGTACGAATTTATAAATTTACGAATATACGAATTGCGATCATAATGAATGACCTGAAAAACAAAAAGAGAATAAACGAACGAAACGAAACCGAAAACAAACAAATTTTTTGGCAGTGCACATGTCTACCGACTATAATGGATCTGCCCCCGTCCTGTGATTGGACAGTGATGGGATAAGCAGCACAGAGATGACCTCATTACATTGATTATTGGTGAGACATTTGTCCAGTCCTCACCAATAGTCCCTGTAATGTGTCTAATATGTGTATTTCCTATGGTAGTCAGCGCCACCTAGTGGCCATAATGCAGTTTTTCCTGAAATACCGCAATTAGGAAAATGCTGCATTATGGCCACTAGATGGAGCTGACGCTCATAGGAAATACACATATTAGACACATTATGGGAATTATTCATGAGGGCCGTGTGACTGCTGGTGACATCCAAGCAGCAAGTTTTCTATAAATAGACCCCATAATGTGCGTTTTACCGTCCGCAACGCACTGCAGTGGAAAAAAGTGTGTTCACATTATATTTTTGTCCTGAAGGTGGGATAATGGGGTCTGACACGGCTGTTTCCAATCCCTCTTCATCCCAGGTGGTCATTGTATCCGTGAAATGCGCTGCTCTGGTTTTCTGCACCACTTTCACGCTCGGCGTTGACTCAAAATTGTCTTCAGGCTTCATAAAGGAAATAAGTGACCTTTGGGGATGCGATTAGTAAATCTCATATAATGGCGGATATTAGTCATCATTTGTCGGATGGTAATGGCTCTGCTCCTCCCAGCGCGGTCCCGCCCAGCAGAGATGACGTCATTATGGTAATGTAGCGATACAAGAACTCATTTGTGTCGCTGCGTTGCCTGCAGAAGACGCACGTGATGATAGCGGATCAGAATCTTGAAGGTTCTACTCGCCAGATATTCCCAGCGATGAAAGTGGCCGACACCTGGAGCAAGAGCGCCCCCTTCCTCAGGGCATGACTGATAACAATGTGAATGGACTAGAAGTGGACCGGACCTTTAATGGACCTTTAATGGTTTTCCTTCCAGTGTGATGGCACAGGTCTCGGTTTGGCAGCCGGGGGGGAGGGGGGGGGGTTCTCGGGTCTGGGGTGCCGACATTGTTGGATTCCAGGACAAGTAAATGTCATTAGAATTCAGCAGCTCCAGGATTTGTTTCAGATTTGTAGCTGCTGAATTTTCATTTCTTCTGAAGGGGCCCGGAGATCCTCTTTAGTCACCACTGGGGGGGGGGGGGGATTTTACCTTTTGTTAAATAAACTAAAAAAGACTCAAAATTTTAAAATAAAAAACACATTTTTCTTTGTTTCTGTTTTACAATTTTGCAAATAAATAATCTTTCTTCATAAATTTATGTCGGAATGTTATTCTGCTCCATTTCCTCAATGAAAATCCCCCAAATCAGTGAATATTATTCAGTCTGTAGGAAAGTTATAGAGACCACACACTATGGTGTAGATGTGATCAATCGATCGATCCTGATGTACTGACAGCCGATCTCATTTCTTCAGGCCTGAAAAAGCCAGGACAGCACAAATACCCCCCCAAATCACCCCTCAGTACAAATACCCCCCAAATCACCCCCCCAGTACAAATACCCCCCAAACCACCCCCCCAGTACAAATACCCCCCAAATCACCCCCCAGTACAAATACCCCCCAAACCACCCCCCCAGTACAAATACCCCCCAAATCCCCCCCCCAGTACAAATACCCCCCAAATCACCCCCCAGTACAAATACCCCCCAAATCACCCCCCGGTAAAAATACCCCCCAAATCACCCCCCAGTACAAATACCCCCCAAATCACCCCCCCAGTACAAATACCCCCCAAATCACCCCCAGTACAAATACCCCCCAAATCACCCCCCAGTACAAATACCCCCCAAATCACCCCCCCAGCACAAATCCCCCCCCAAATCACCCCTCAGTACAAATACCCCCCAAATCACCCCCCCCAGTACAAATACCCCCCAAACCACCCCCCCAGTACAAATACCCCCCAAATCACCCCCCCAGTACAAATACCCCCCAAATCACCCCCCCAGTACAAATACCCCCCAAATCACCCCCCAGTACAAATACCCCCCAAATCACCCCCCAGTACAAATACCCCCCAAATCACCCCCCCAGTACAAATACCCCCCAAATCACCCCCCCAGTACAAATACCCCCCAAATCACCCCCAGTACAAATACCCCCCAAATCACCCCCCAGTACAAATACCCCCCAAATCACCCCCCCAGTACAAATACCCCCCAAATCACCCCCAAGTACAAATACCTCCCAAATCCCCCCCCCCCAGTACAAATACTCCCCAAATCACCCCCCAGTACAAATACCCCCCAAATCACCCCCCGGTAAAAATACCCCCCAACCCCCCCCGTATAAATACCCCCCAAATCACCCCCCAGTACAAATACCCCCCAAATCACCCCCCGGTATAAATCCCCCAAGTATAAATCCCCCCCAAATCACCCCCCAGTACAAATCACCCCCCAGTACAAATACCCCCCAAATCACCCCCCGGTATAAATCCCCCCAGTATAAATACCCCCCAAATCACCCCCAGTACAAATCCCCCCAAATCACCCCCCCAGTACAAATACCCCCCAAATCACCCCCCCAGTACAAATACCCCCCAAATCACCCCCCCAGTACAAATACCCCCCAAATCACCCCCAGTACAAATACCCCCCAAATCACCCCCCAGTACAAATACCCCCCAAATCACCCCCCCAGTACAAATACCCCCCAAATCACCCCCAAGTACAAATACCTCCCAAATCCCCCCCCCCAGTACAAATACCCCCCAAATCACCCCCCAGTACAAATACCCCCCAAATCACCCCCCGGTAAAAATACCCCCCAACCCCCCCGTATAAATACCCCCCAAATCACCCCCCAGTACAAATACCCCCCAAATCACCCCCCGGTATAAATCCCCCCAGTATAAATCCCCCCCAAATCACCCCCCAGTACAAATCACCCCCCAGTACAAATACCCCCCAAATCACCCCCCGGTATAAATCCCCCCAGTATAAATACCCCCCAAATCACCCCCAGTACAAATCCCCCCAAATCACCCCCCAGTACAAATACCCCCCAAATCACCCCCCAGTAAAATACCCCCCAAATCACCTCCCAGTACAAATACCCCCCAAATCACCCCCCAGTACAAATACCCCCCAAATCACCCCCCAGTACAAATACCCCCCAAATCACCCCCCGGTATAAATCCCCCCAGTATAAATCCTCCCCAAATCACCCCACAGTACAAATCCCCCCAAATCACCCCCCGGTATAAATCCCCCCAGTATAAATACCCCCCAAATCACCCCCAGTACAAATCCCCCCAAATCACCCCCCAGTACAAATACCCCCCAAATCACCCCCCAGTACAAATACCCCCCAAATCACCCCCCAGTAAAATACCCCCCAAATCACCTCCCAGTACAAATACCCCCCAAATCACCCCCCAGTACAAATACCCCCCAAATCACCCCCCAGTACAAATACCCCCCAAATCACCCCCCAGTAAAATACCCCCCAAATCACCTCCCAGTACAAATACCCCCCAATTCCCCCCCCGGTATAAATACCCTCCAAATCACCCCCCAGTACAAATACCCCCTAAATCACCCCCCAGTACAAATACCCCCTAAATCACCCCCCAGTATAAATCCAGCCGCTATATTGTTAAAGATTGGGCGGGAAACGGTTAAAGTGGACATAAAGTCAAAACCTAACAAACTCTAAACCTCCCCTCAGCCACATTCTAAGACTAACTGTCAGAAACCATGAATTAGACTGAGACAGAAGTACAGTTAAATCACACTTGTTTAATAATAATAAAAAAAAGGTAAACAGAGTAAATGTAGTAAAAACATAGCCAGGGTTCAGGAACCGGAACGGATAGTCAGACAAGCCAAAACGTCAGGGAGCCAGAGATGAGCGTAGAAGAACAGCAAGCAGGATCTGGAGCCAGAAGGAATGTCAGCCAAGCAAGTCTTTAACAGGAACACAGGAGAGCATCTCTAGAGATGTGACCAAGGCGAGGGCAGAGATTTTGATCCCCTTTAAATCCCGCCACGTGTCACTCATCACCTTATTACATCGGACTGTTGCTGACACTTCAGGAAACAAATTGGCATCTTTGTAGCGAGTTGGGATGTGACGTCGCGGTAAATAACTGTAAATTTCACGGGACGTCTTTAGAATTAATGAAGAAAAACAGTAGATGAGGAAATGAATCCATCAGGAGATGACTTCCTAGAAGTTTATGGCGTTACTGACGGCTCAATAACAATATATTGTCAATCTTCTCCGGGAACAAAGCTCTAATGTACCCCCCCCCCCCCCCACACCCCCCCCCCAGTGCCACCTTCTTATCTCCAATCATTTCATGTCAGAAGCTTTTATAAGAACCACAAGAACATTCTAGAATGAATTACGGGCTTCTCTACGCAGACACATAAGAGGAAATCGACATTCAACTTTAAAGGGCAGATTTATAAAGAAGTGGATGCGGCTTTTACCGAACATTCACCGGCGGTGAATCAGTCACTGTCATTCAAAATGCATCCACATGCAAAAAAGATTCACCTGCAGAGAATGTTTGCTGAATATCACATTCACTGTATTATAGATAAACTCATCGATGTGTGCAGACTACTGCATTAGGGGGTGCACCCCAAAACATGAATGGTGTCAGTAGAGCAGTGGACGGTGTCAGTACAGCAGTGGACGGTGTCAGTAGAGCAGTGGACGGTGTCAGTAGGGCAGTGGACGGTGTCAGTAGGGCAGTGGATGGTGTCAGTAGGGCAGTGGACGGTGTCAGTAGGGCAGTGGATGGTGTCAGTACAGCAGTGGACGGTGTCAGTAGGGCAGTGGACGGTGTCAGTAGAGCAGTGGATGGTGTCAGTAGAGCAGTGGACGGTGTCAGTACAGCAGTGGACGGTGTCAGTAGGGCAGTGGACGGTGTCAGTAGAGCAGTGGACGGTGTCAGTAGGGCAGTGGACGGTGTCAGTAGAGCAGTGGACGGTGTCAGTAGAGCAGTGGACGGTGTCAGTAGAGCAGTGGACGGTGTCAGTAGGGCAGTGGACGGTGTCAGTAGGGCAGTGGACGGTGTCAGTAGGGCAGTGGACGGTGTCAGTAGGGCAGTGGACGGTGTCAGTAGGGCAGTGGACGGTGTCAGTAGGGCAGTGGACGGTGTCAGTAGAGCAGTGGACGGTGTCAGTAGGGCAGTGGACGGTGTCGGTAGGGCAGAGGACGGTGTCGGTAGGGCAGAGGACGGTGTCGGTAGAGCAGTGGACGGTGTCGGTAGAGCAGTGGATGGTGTCGGTAGGGCAGTGGACGGTGTCAGTAGGGCAGTGGACGGTGTCAGTAGGGCAGAGGACGGTGTCGGTAGGGCAGAGGACGGTGTCGGTAGAGCAGTGGACGGTGTCGGTAGAGCAGTGGACGGTGTCGGTAGGGCAGTGGACGGTGTCGGTAGGGCAGTGGACGGTGTCAGTAGGGCAGTGGACCGTGTCAGTAGGGCAGTGGACGGTGTCAGTAGGGCAGTGGACGGTGTCAGTAGGGCAGAGGACGGTGTCAGTAGAGCAGAGGACGGTGTCAGTAGAGCAGTGGACGGTGTCGGTAGAGCAGTGGACGGTGTCAGTAGAGCAGTGGACGGTGTCAGTAGAGCAGAGGACGGTGTCAGTAGAGCAGTGGATGGTGTCAGTAGGGCAGTGGATGGTGTCAGTAGAGCAGTGGACGGTGTCAGTAGAGCAGTGGACGGTGTCAGTAGAGCAGAGGACGGTGTCAGTAGAGCAGAGGACGGTGTCAGTAGAGCAGTGGACGGTGTCAGTAGAGCAGAGGACGGTGTCGGTAGAGCAGAGGACGGTGTCAGTAGAGCAGAGGACGGTGTCAGTAGAGCAGTGGACGGTGTCAGTAGAGCAGTGGACGGTGTCGGTAGAGCAGTGGACGGTGTCGGTAGAGCAGTGGACGGTGTCGGTAGAGCAGAGGACGGTGTCGGTAGAGCAGTGGACGGTGTCGGTAGAGCAGAGGACGGTGTCGGTAGAGCAGTGGACGGTGTCGGTAGAGCAGTGGACGGTGGCGGTAGAGCAGTGGACGGTGTCAGTAGAGCAGAGGACGGTGTCAGTAGAGCAGTGGACGGTGTCGGTAGAGCAGTGGACGGTGTCGGTAGAGCAGTGGACGGTGGCGGTAGAGCAGTGGACGGTGTCGGTAGGGCAGTGGACGGTGTCGGTAGAGCAGTGGACGGTGTCGGTAGAGCAGTGGACGGTGTCGGTAGAGCAGAGGACGGTGTCGGTAGAGCAGTGGACGGTGTCGGTAGAGCAGTGGACGGTGTCGGTAGAGCAGTGGACGGTGTCAGTAGAGCAGTGGACGGTGTCGGTAGAGCAGTGGACGGTGTCGGTAGAGCAGAGGACGGTGTCGGTAGAGCAGTGGACGGTGTCGGTAGAGCAGTGGACGGTGTCGGTAGAGCAGTGGACGGTGTCGGTAGAGCAGTGGACGGTGTCGGTAGAGCAGAGGACGGTGTCAGTAGAGCAGTGGACGGTGTCAGTAGGGCAGTGGACGGTGTCAGTAGAGCAGTGGATGGTGTCGGTAGAGCAGTGGACGGTGTCGGTAGAGCAGTGGACGGTGTCGGTAGAGCAGTGGACGGTGGCGGTAGAGCAGTGGACGGTGTCGGTAGGGCAGTGGACGGTGGCGGTAGAGCAGTGGACGGTGTCAGTAGAGCAGTGGACGGTGTCGGTAGAGCAGTGGACGGTGTCGGTAGAGCAGTGGACGGTGTCGGTAGAGCAGTGGACGGTGTCGGTAGAGCAGAGGACGGTGTCGGTAGAGCAGTGGACGGTGTCGGTAGGGCAGTGGACGGTGTCGGTAGGGCAGAGGACGGTGTCGGTAGGGCAGAGGACGGTGTCGGTAGAGCAGTGGACGGTGTCGGTAGAGCAGTGGACGGTGTCGGTAGGGCAGTGGACGGTGTCGGTAGGGCAGTGGACGGTGTCAGTAGGGCAGTGGACGGTGTCGGTAGGGCAGTGGACGGTGTCGGTAGGGCAGTGGACGGTGTCAGTAGGGCAGTGGACGGTGTCGGTAGGGCAGAGGACGGTGTCGGTAGGGCAGAGGACGGTGTCGGTAGGGCAGAGGATGGTGTCGGTAGAGCAGTGGACGGTGTCGGTAGAGCAGTGGATGGTGTCGGTAGAGCAGAGGACGGTGTCGGTAGAGCAGTGGACGGTGTCGGTAGAGCAGTGGACGGTGTCGGTAGGGCAGTGGACGGTGTCGGTAGGGCAGTGGACGGTGTCAGTAGGGCAGTGGACGGTGTCGGTAGGGCAGTGGACGGTGTCAGTAGGGCAGTGGACGGTGTCAGTAGGGCAGTGGACGGTGTCGGTAGGGCAGAGGACGGTGTCGGTAGGGCAGAGGACGGTGTCGGTAGGGCAGAGGATGGTGTCGGTAGAGCAGTGGACGGTGTCGGTAGAGCAGTGGATGGTGTCGGTAGAGCAGAGGACGGTGTCGGTAGAGCAGTGGACGGTGTCGGTAGAGCAGTGGACGGTGTCGGTAGAGCAGAGGACGGTGGCGGTAGAGCAGAGGACGGTGTCAGTAGAGCAGTGGATGGTGTCGGTAGAGCAGAGGACGGTGTCGGTAGAGCAGTGGACGGTGTCGGTAGAGCAGTGGACGGTGTCGGTAGAGCAGTGGACGGTGTCGGTAGAGCAGTGGACGGTGTCGGTAGGGCAGTGGACGGTGTCAGTAGTTTTTTATTTATATGTACAAAGTCTCTGTCTGGGGGGAGGGGGATGTGTGTCACGGGAAGAATGAGCTCCGTGTTCTGATAACTCTGAATCTTCTCGTGTCACCAGTTTTGTAGATGAAATTAGTGGCTCCATCGCTGTCATGGCGCCCGGAGGTCTATGAGGTCTCATTCCATAAAACAAAGTTCCCAGCACTGGTCTAGAATTCAATTCTATAGACTATCAGTCCGGTGGACTCGCTCCAACCTGCGCCATCCAAGAAAACAAATGGCGGACGATGGCTTGTGGGGGAAATGGAAGAGCTCTTTGGATTCTCATCTCCGTCTTTCTCTGATTTTGTTTCCTGATCTCAGGTGGGTCGTGATTGGAGGAGCGGTGAGACACGAGGGAAAGCCGTTCCGGATATCCTTGGATTACGTGGATGACGAAGGCGGGACGGCCGTTGCCGCCGTGGACTCGTTCGCCTTGAAGAACTGCACCCGAGGTAATTTCTGTATATCCCGCACAGGGATTATGTAACGTTTTCTGAGTGATGCCAATGTATTGTCAGAAGAACACACTTAAGTCGATTAACCACCTCAGCTCCGGAAGATTTACTCCCCCTTCATGACCAGGCCATTTTTTTTGCGATACGGCACTGCGTTATTTTAACTGACAATTGCGCGGTCGTGCGATGTTGTACCCAAATAAAATCGACGTTCTTTTTTTCCCCACAAATAGAGCTTTCTTTTGGTAGTATTTGATCACCTCTGCGGTTTTTATTTTTTGCGCTATAAACAAAAAAAGAGCGACAATAACTTTCTGCTATAAAACATCCAGTAAATAAAAAATCGAATTTCTTCCTCAGTTTAGGCCGATATGTTTTCTGCTACGTATTTTTTGGAAAAAAATCCCAATAAGCGTATATTGATTGGTTTGTGTGAAAGTTTTCATATTTTTTATATATATTTTTGTTATACTACTAACGGCGGTGATCAGTGACTTTTAATGGGATTGTGATAGTGGGCTGGGCAATTTGACACTAACTGACGCTGGCTTGGGGGGTACACTAACTAACATCACATTAATACAGTGATCAGAGATAATACTATAGACTGTCACTGGGAAGGGGTTCATATCTAGGATGATCGAGGGCCAAACATCGTTTACTGTGTGTGTTATGTGCTGCATTTACTAAATGATCCTGTTGTGTTTTTTCCCTGCTTTGCAAGATCGCCTGTCAGTGTACAGAGCTCCCTTCCCTGAATGGCGGAGCTGATCAGCGGGTCCCGGCGATCAGTCATTGGCCCGGGACACACTGATCAGCTGGTAACCGGTATGATTTTGGGGGGACTCCGCTCATTCCATCTTCAGGAGAGATTTACAGCACAGAGTTCAGTATGGGATCCGTCCTAAAGACAAGGTCCATAAAGACATGGATGAGCAAGTTTGGGGTGGAGGAACTTGACTGGCCTGCACAGAGTCCTGGCCTCAACCCAATATAACACCTTTGGGATGAATTCGAGCGGAGACTATGAGCCGGGCCTTCTCATCCAACATCGGTGCCTGACCTCACAAATGCTCTTCTGGAAGAATGGTCAAACATTCCCATAGACACCCTCCTAAACCTTGTGGACGGCCTTCCCAGAAGAGGTGAAGCTGTTATAGCTGCAAAGGGTGGAGCCAACTCAATATTGAACCCTCCGGACTAAGACTGGGAGGTCATTAAAGTTCATGTGTGTAAAGGCAGGTGTCCCAATACTTTTGGGAATATAGTGTATGTGTTGCAGTAACGACTTCCTCAATGCACCTACCAACAGACATGCTAAGCACAATATGTGGAGACGTACTGGCATGCATTGTGGAGCACTGCCAAAGAATTGTGCATGCAATGCCCATTGTGCTGTATTACAATGCATGTCTGTCTGCAGGTGCTTTGGGACGCTCTTTAGAATGACATCACAGTGCGGCTCATACATCATACTATACCTGGGAACTCCCCGGATATTGCCAGCTTTTCATGTGCTTTACCGGCTCATCTCTGGTCTGTCACATGATAATTCACACACTGACGGGTCAGAAGGGAGCGGCGCGGAGGAGGGGGTGTGGTGAAGTTGGGTATTCCCTGTCATCCATCCTCATTGGCCACCAACAGCCCCCCCCATCTTCATCATCCATCCATCCTCATTGGCCACCAACAGCCCGCCCATCTTTATCATCCATCCATCCTCATTGGCCACCAACAGCCCGCCCATCTTTATCATCCATCCATCCTCATTGGCCACCAACAGCCCACCCATCTTCATCATCCATCCATCCTCATTGGCCACCAACAGCCCGCCCATCTTCATCAACCATCCATCTTCATTGACCACCAACAGCCCACCCATCTTCATCATCCATCCATCCTCATTGGCCACCAACAGCCCGCCCATCTTCATCATCCATCCATCCTCATTGGCCACCAACAGCCCGCCCATCTTCATCATCCATCCATCCTCATTGGCCACCAACAGCCCGCCCATCTTCATCATCCATCCATCCTCATTGGCCACCAACAGCCCGCCCATCTTCATCATCCATCCATCCTCATTGGCCACCAACAGCCCGCCCATCTTCATCATCCATCCATCCTCATTGGCCACCAACAGCCCGCCCATCTTCATCATCCATCCATCCTCATTGGCCACCAACAGCCCGCCCATCTTCATCATCCATCCATCCTCATTGGCCAACAACAGCCCGCCCATCTTCATCATCCATCCATCTTCATTGGCCACCAACAGCCCGCCCATCCTCATCATCCATCCATCCTCATTGACCAACAACAGCCCGCCCATCCTCATCATCCATCCATCCTCATTGGCCACCAACAGCCCGCCCTTCTACATCATCCATTTATCCTCATTGGCCACCAACAGCCTGCCCATCTTCATCATCCATCCATCCTCATTGGCCACCAACAGCCCGCCCTTCTACATCATCCATTTATCCTCATTGGCCACCAACAGCCCGCCCATCTTCATCATCCATCCATCTTCATTGGCCACCAACAGCCCGCCCATCCTCATCATCCATCCATCCTCATTGACCAACAACAGCCCGCCCATCCTCATCATCCATCCATCCTCATTGGCCACCAACAGCCCGCCCATCTTCATCATCCATCCATCTTCATTGGCCACCAACAGCCCGCCCATCCTCATCATCCATCCATCCTCATTGACCAACAACAGCCCGCCCATCCTCATCATCCATCCATCCTCATTGGCCACCAACAGCCCGCCCATCCTCATCATCCATCCATCCTCATTGACCAACAACAGCCCGCCCATCCTCATCATCCATCCATCCTCATTGGCCACCAACAGCCCGCCCATCTTCATCATCCATCCATCCTCATTGACCACCAACAGCCCGCCCATCTTCATCATCCATCCATCCTCATTGGCCACCAACAGCCCACCCATCTTCATCAACCATCCATCTTCATTGACCACCAACAGCCCGCCCATCTTCATCATCCATCCATCCTCATTGGCCACCAACAGCCCGCCCATCTTCATCATCCATCCATCCTCATTGGCCACCAACAGCCCGCCCATCTTCATCATCCATCCATCTTCATTGGCCACCAACAGCCCGCCCATCCTCATCATCCATCCATCCTCATTGACCAACAACAGCCCGCCCATCCTCATCATCCATCCATCCTCATTGGCCACCAACAGCCCGCCCTTCTACATCATCCATTTATCCTCATTGGCCACCAACAGCCTGCCCATCTTCATCATCCATCCATCCTCATTGGCCACCAACAGCCCGCCCTTCTACATCATCCATTTATCCTCATTGGCCACCAACAGCCCGCCCATCTTCATCATCCATCCATCCATCTTCATTGACCACCAACAGCCTGCCCATCCTCATCATCCATCCATCTTCATCGGCCACCAATAACCAGCCCATCTTCATCATCCATCCATCTTCATTGACCACCAACAACCCGCCCATCCTCATCATCCATCCATCTTCTTCGCCCAACAATGGGCAACCCCCTCATCTGCATCATCTTCTACTCATCTTCATCACCTCCCCCCCCTTCCTGTTTATCATTCACTCATTTTCATTGCCCACCACTAACCTCCACCATCCATCTTCTTCATCTACACATCTTGATTGGCCCCAACCAACCACCCCCTTCTTCATCAGACATCATCCAGCACACCTTCTATTTTCTTCATCACTTATTTTCCTCATCCCCCCCCACAATTTTTTTATCCAACCATCTTTATTGGCCACCACTGACCACCCCCCATTTCTTCACCATCCACCCATTTTCATCACCAGACGCTCCTTCTTCATCATCCACCACTGAACACCACCCCTCCCGTTATCATCCACTCATCCTCATCAGCCACCACCAACCCCCCCCCCTCATTCATCTTCTGCCCATCTTCATTGGTCTAACCCCTCCCCTTCCCACAAAATCTTCTTACAAAAAGGTTCACAGCCAAGGAAGAATGCCCGCCCCCTCACCGCTGCCAGAGGTGGAGTAAGCTGCTGTGATGTCACCAGAGTGACCCAAAATCCGCAGGGAAGTGAACAGGGTTAAAAAAAAAGTATACATATAAGAGCCGACACGCAGACGCATTTCGAACGCAGGCCTTGTCTACAGTGCTGCGAACACGGCCTGTGTAGCGAAACGCGCTTGCGTGCTCTTCTTATCATGGTCATACGACAACAATAAAATTGAAGACTGAATTTCCAGTGGTGCCTCCTCTTCTTTACACATTTGTGGTTGGTTTCTGGATGTTTCTGGGAGGGACCTGGACTAGGCATGCCGCCGTCCATCTCATCATTTGTCTTTTCTGTTCAGAGCCGTGTGATTTTGTGTTGAATTAAAAAAAGTTATATGGGGGAGTAAGGTGGCGGATTAAATGCCTGGAGGTTGACTTAAATTAATGGCGGAGATGTCCCATGCCACCATTTTGGGGTAATGAAATGTACCTGGCTGGATAATGGGGACCGACATGCGCATGCTGATTTGCTGACCGCCAGCTCAGTGGCTAAATGCTTTTGGACGTCCCCTGTCTCCACATTGTGTCCTAATCCTCCATATTGCAGGGCTCCTCACCCCCCATCATAATGCACTGATCTTGTAATATATGCACAACTGCGACTCTACAGAATCCCATCGGGCGCTGCGGTAATGCGCAGAATGAAATGCGTCGGCAATCCGTA
The DNA here is from genome assembly GCA_037953035.1 of Aquarana catesbeiana. Lineage (NCBI taxonomy): Eukaryota > Metazoa > Chordata > Amphibia > Anura > Ranidae > Aquarana > Aquarana catesbeiana. Next base: position 142,220 of record JBBHAA010000066.1, read on the forward strand.
TATCTAAATAAAAGACAGTAAAACATTAGAGGGACTTTTAATTTCCTCCCAGTGACAAAAATGTGTTGCCCCTCCCCCTAGCGATGTCGTGCCGCATCTTGGCTTTACAACCCGGCAACGGTAACACAGCGGGAATATTATCTTTTACGTTTTGTGGGCGGTGACAGTTCTATTGTTTTGTACCAAGAGGAAAATAAAATTACTTTGTAATGACAGAAGACAAATAATAGCGGGGGAGGGTGACGAATACAAACGGAGGAAACGTCTCGTATCGCTTCTGGGATGCCTGGGGAAAAAAAACGGGATAAATAGAACGCGCTTTATGGGGGTTATTTACACAGCGGCAGCTGTACGAACGCCGAACACACCAAATTACAGACGCAGAGACGAGTAAATCGTATCACACCGGATGTTATTATCTTTATAAAACCTCCTTTTATGTTATTTTATCACTGAGTGTCGAGTCACTGATTCCCAGAGGAGTAAAGACAAACTCCAAGTTACCATAATATGGAAATGATGTCACCTATTCCTCAGGGGAGTGGAGAGGAGGGAAGGAGGAGTGGAGAGGAGAAGAGGGGAGGAGGGTGTAAAGGAGGGGAGGAGAGTATTGAAGGAGGAGTAGAGAGGAGAGGAGGGGAGGAGAAGTGGAGAGGGGAGAGGAGGGGAGGGGAGGAGGGTGTAGAGGAGGGAAGGAGGAGTGGAGAGAAGGGGAGGAGGGTGTAAAGGAGGGAAGGAGGAGTGGAGAGGAGAAGAGGGGAGGAGGGTGTCTAGGAGGGGAGGAGAGGATTGAAGGAGGAGTAGAGAGGAGAGGAGGGGAGGAGAAGTGGAGAGGAGGAGGAGTGGAGGGAAGGAGGAGTGGAGAGGAGAAGAGGGGAGGAGGGTGTAAAGGAGGGGAGGAGAGGATTTAAGGAGGAGTAAAGAGGAGGAGGAGAGGAGGGGAGGAGAACAGGGTGTAAAGGAGTGAAGGAGGAGTGAAGCGGGGAGGGTGTAAAGGAGTGGAGAGGAGGGGAGAGGAGGAGGGTGTAGAGGAGGCGTGGAGAGGAGGGGAGGAGGAGTGGAGAGGAGGGGAAGGGAGGAGGGTGTAAAGGAGGGAAGGTGGAGTGGAAGGGGAGGAGTGGAGAGGAAGCCTCTCCCCCTCTCCCTCTCCTTTCAGCGGTGCCGGCATTCGAACTGTGGACACCCGGCTGTGGCTTCACAGCCGAGCGCGCACTGTGCTGTGCGCTGTTAATGGCCAGGCAATCTTCTGGGACCTGTGATGAGTCCCAGAAGATTGGAGGGGGGAGAGGTGATCTTCATTCCGGCTCTGTGGCACCAGGGGAGGAAGTGGGAGCTGGGTGCCTCTAAAAACAGGGTACCCCCCCCCCCAAAAAAATGACATGCCAAATGTGTCATGTCAGGGGGTCACCTGAACTTAAAGCGGAAGTTCCATTTTTGGGTGGTTCTCCGCTTTAATTATATTCCTGTATACAGTTGCCTTTGCTTACGATATGACACGATGTGATCAGCCTCACCTGATTGTGTAATATATCAATTCTGTGTGAGTTTTCAATAAACAGTTCCAGTTCTCATACAAGCTATTTATGGCTAGTCTTGTATGGTCAGCTATAATATCTGGTTGCTATGCCCAGACTGGATGAAGCTGTATACTGATTGAAACCCTCAAGCTGGGTGCTGGACGATTTTGTCACAGAAGGAATCCGGAATATGGTGGAATCTGGAGGAATCCGGAATATCGTGGAATATGGAGGTATCCGGAATATTGAGGAATCCGGAATTTTGAGAAATCCGGAATATGGAGCAATCCGGCTCCTCATTTATTAGCTGACTGTCCAGCAGTGGCAGCTGGTGTTCAGGTCTTTTTTGGGGGGGGGCGGCAAACAAACCTGGCCCCCTCACTCCCCCCGCTCACTCACCTGACGCCTGTCAGGCCACCTGCCAGCCCCGCATTTATCCCATCCAGGTCGCAGCTTTGGCGGCTTCCCCGCTGCATCTCCTCCTGAGTCCCGGCGGTCGCTTCTCCTCCCAGCCAATCAGGTCTTAGGACTCCCAGACAATCGGGTCTTAGGACTCCCCAACCAGTCGGGTCCTAGGACCCGCTTCCTGATTGGCCGGGAGGAGAAGCAGGAAGAAGTTAGCGAATATTCATTTGCTAATGTCAAGCAAGTGGGTGAGCTTGGGGCGAAGTGCTCTGCGCCCCGAGCCCACCCTTTTTTAAACCATTTGGAGCCTCCGGCTCTAATCATGTGCTTCAAAAAAAACCAAACCACGTTGAAATCCATGCGTCCGGCGCCCTGCATGGAGATTAGGGGCCATGCACATGAATAGGAGGGGCAGGGCAGCGCCCCTGCGCCCATAATGGACGGGCCGCCAGTGCTGTCCAGTGACTCTGCAACGCGATGGACACAACAAATGAAGCAGCGTTAGCATGTAATGTACATATCAAGTGAAGAGAAGAGATGACCTTCTCTATAATAACATTTTCCAGCCATTGTAAACAGGGGTCTCTCCGCCGCTCTGGCAAATAAATGCAAACTTCCACTAATCATCAATCTTCCCTCGACACGGACTGAGCGGAATGAAATCCATCGTTTGTTTCCTGGTTCTGTAATCCTGACTCTGACGTTATTTCTTCATATTTATAGCGGGGAGAAGAGTGCGTTGTTTTGTTGCACGCCTCAGTAATGGCGAGTTGGCAGGCGATAAAACAAAAATGGTGAAGTGTCCATCTAATTTAAACTCGGACGATTAAGAGCTCCCAGAAGCCGCGGAGAGCGAGATGTAGCCACCATTCCAGCCAATCCAGATGGATCCAGTTAATCACATTTTAGCCCGGGCAAAATTTCTCCATTAATTCATTTTAATTCTGAGATGGATCTTTTATGTGCAGCCGCGTGAGGCGACTAAGTCAGGTAATAACCCGGCGTGACTCGAGAACGCAGACGACTTCTTTAATAATAACAAGTAATGTACAGACTCAGCGAGCGTTATAGGTGGGTTGGGTGATGGGATGCAGCGGCGGAGAATTGCGTCAGACGGTTTGAGCTTGTGAAAGAGAACGCAGAGAGAGAAAACCGTCATCAGAACTCCTGACTGTCTGCAGACGCGGCTGATTTCCTGCGTTCCGTCAATCAGTCAGCATTTCCGCGCTCTATATCTGCTTCACTCTTCAATGGAGCTTCTCCTGAAATATATATAAAGACCGTCATCACCCTCCACATCCCCGGCTGTCAGGATTCTGATCAGCAAATGTCTGATGTCAGTGATGGGAAAGTATGGAAGTCCTTGGACTGACAGTAATGAATTCGTTCATGGTTTCCTTTACAGCTGAACTCCGGGGAAAATGGAAATGCAAAGTGCTCCTCCCCCCACCACTGCAAAGATTAAATACTTATTTTAGTCTAGAGTAGGGGTCTCCAAACTTTTCAGCCCGGGGGCCACGATGTAGATTTTACAAATATTTGCAGGCCGCAAAACATTACTAATGAATGAATTAAATGAATCCCATCAGAGCCTTTCCACACATCTGTGTCCCCATCAGAGCCTTTCTGCACATCTGTGTCCCCATCAGAGCCTTTCCGCACATCTGTGTCCCCATCAGAGACTTTCCACACATCTGTGTCCCCATCAGAGCCTTCCCTCACATCTGTGTCCCCATCAGAGCCTTTCCGCACATCTGTGTCCCCATCAGAGACTTTCCGCACATCTGTGTCCCCATCAGAGACTTTCTACACATCTGTGTCCCCATCAGAGCCTTTCCACACATCTGTGTCCCCATCAGAGCCTTCCCTCACATCTGTGTCCCCATCAGAGCCTTTCCGCACATCTGTGTCCCCATCAGAGACTTTCCACACATCTGTGTCCCCATCAGAGCCTTCCCTCACATCTGTGTCCCCATCAGAGCCTTTCTGCACATCTGTGTCCCCATCAGAGACTTTCCGCACATCTGTGTCCCCATCAGAGCCTTTCCGCACATCTGTGTCCCCATCAGAGCCTTCCCTCACATCTGTGTCCCCATCAGAGCCTTCCCTCACATCTGTGTCCCCATCAGAGACTTTCCTCACATCTGTGTCCCCATCAGAGACTTTCCACACATCTGTGTCCCCATCAGAGACTTTCTACACATCTGTGTCCCCATCAGAGCCTTTCCACACATCTGTGTCCCCATCAGAGCCTTCCCTCACATCTGTGTCCCCATCAGAGCCTTTCCGCACATCTGTGTCCCCATCAGAGACTTTCCACACATCTGTGTCCCCATCAGAGCCTTCCCTCACATCTGTGTCCCCATCAGAGCCTTTCTGCACATCTGTGTCCCCATCAGAGACTTTCCGCACATCTGTGTCCCCATCAGAGCCTTTCCGCACATCTGTGTCCCCATCAGAGCCTTCCCTCACATCTGTGTCCCCATCAGAGCCTTTCCACACATCTGTGTCCCCATCAGAGCCTTCCCTCACATCTGTGTCCCCATCAGAGACTTTCCTCACATCTGTGTCCCCATCAGAGACTTTCCACACATCTGTGTCCCCATCAGAGACTTTCCACACATCTGTGTCCCCATCAGAGCCTTTCTGCACATCTGTGTCCCCATCAGAGACTTTCCGCACATCTGTGTCCCCATCAGAGCCTTTCTACACATCTGTGTCCCCATTCAGCCCGGGGGCCACGATGTAGATTTTACAAATATTTGCAGGCCGCAAAACATTACAAATGAATGAATTAAATGAATCCCATCAGAGCCTTTCCACACATCTGTGTCCCCATCAGAGCCTTTCTGCACATCTGTGTCCCCATCAGAGACTTTCCACACATCTGTGTCCCCATCAGAGCCTTTCTGCACATCTGTGTCTCCATCAGAGACTTTCCACACATCTGTGTCCCCATCAGAGCCTTCCCTCACATCTGTGTCCCCATCAGAGCCTTTCTGCACATCTGTGTCCCCATCAGAGACTTTCCGCACATCTGTGTCCCCATCAGAGCCTTTCCGCACATCTGTGTCCCCATCAGAGCCTTCCCTCACATCTGTGTCCCCATCAGAGACTTTCCTCACATCTGTGTCCCCATCAGAGACTTTCCACACATCTGTGTCCCCATCAGAGACTTTCCACACATCTGTGTCCCCATCAGAGACTTTCCACACATCTGTGTCCCCATCAGAAACTTTCTACACATCTGTGTCCCCATCAGAGCCTTTCCACACATCTGTGTCCCCATCAGAGCCTTCCCTCACATCTGTGTCCCCATCAGAGCCTTTCCGCACATCTGTGTCCCCATCAGAGACTTTCCACACATCTGTGTCCCCATCAGAGCCTTTCTGCACATCTGTGTCCCCATCAGAGACTTTCCACACATCTGTGTCCCCATCAGAGCCTTCCCTCACATCTGTGTCCCCATCAGAGCCTTTCTGCACATCTGTGTCCCCATCAGAGACTTTCCGCACATCTGTGTCCCCATCAGAGCCTTTCTGCACATCTGTGTCCCCATCAGAGACTTTCCACACATCTGTGTCCCCATCAGAGCCTTTCTGCACATCTGTGTCCCCATCAGAGACTTTCCACACATCTGTGTCCCCATCAGAGCCTTCCCTCACATCTGTGTCCCCATCAGAGCCTTTCTGCACATCTGTGTCCCCATCAGAGACTTTCCGCACATCTGTGTCCCCATCAGAGCCTTTCCGCACATCTGTGTCCCCATCAGAGCCTTCCCTCACATCTGTGTCCCCATCAGAGACTTTCCTCACATCTGTGTCCCCATCAGAGACTTTCCACACATCTGTGTCCCCATCAGAGACTTTCCACACATCTGTGTCCCCATCAGAGCCTTTCCGCACATCTGTGTCCCCATCAGAGACTTTCCGCACATCTGTGTCCCCATCAGAGCCTTTCTGCACATCTGTGTCCCCATCAGAGCCTTTCCGCACATCTGTGTCCCCATCAGAGCCTTTCCGCACATCTGTGTCCCCATCAGAGCCTTTCCGCACATCTGTGTCCCCATCAGAGACTTTGCACACATCTGTGTCCCCATCAGAGCCTTTCCACACATCTGTGTCCCCATCAGAGCCTTTCCACACATCTGTGTCCCCATCAGAGCCTTTCCACACATCTGTGTCCCCATCAGAGCCTTTCCACACATCTGTGTCCCCATCAGAGCCTTTCCACACATCTGTGTCCCCATCAGAGCCTTTCCACACATCTGTGTCCCCATCAGAGCCTTTCCTCACATCTGTGTCCCCATCAGAGACTTTCCACACATCTGTGTCCCCATCAGAGCCTTTCCGCACATCTGTGTCCCCATCAGAGCCTTCCCTCACATCTGTGTCCCCATCAGAGCCTTTCCACACATCTGTGTCCCCATCAGAGCCTTTCCACACATCTGTGTCCCCATCAGAGCCTTTCCACACATCTGTGTCCCCATCAGAGCCTTTCCATACATCTGTGTCCCCATCAGAGCCTTTCCGCACATCTGTGTCCCCATCAGAGCCTTCCCTCACATCTGTGTCCCCATCAGAGCCTTTCCGCACATCTGTGTCCCCATCAGAGCCTTTCCACACATCTGTGTCCCCATCAGAGCCTTTCCGCACATCTGTGTCCCCATCAGAGCCTTTCCACACATCTGTGTCCCCATCAGAGCCTTTCCGCACATCTGTGTCCCCATCAGAGCCTTTCCGCACATCTGTGTCCCCATCAGAGCCTTCCCTCACATCTGTGTCCCCATCAGAGCCTTTCCGCACATCTGTGTCCCCATCAGAGCCTTTCCACACATCTGTGTCCCCATCAGAGCCTTTCCGCACATCTGTGTCCCCATCAGAGCCTTTCCACACATCTGTGTCCCCATCAGAGCCTTTCCGCACATCTGTGTCCCCATCAGAGCCTTTCCGCACATCTGTGTCCCCATCAGAGCCTTCCCTCACATCTGTGTCCCCATCAGAGCCTTTCCGCACATCTGTGTCCCCATCAGAGCCTTTCCACACATCTGTGTCCCCATCAGAGCCTTTCCGCACATCTGTGTCCCCATCAGAGCCTTTCCACACATCTGTGTCCCCATCAGAGCCTTTCCGCACATCTGTGTCCCCATCAGAGCCTTTCCACACATCTGTGTCCCCATCAGAGCCTTTCCACACATCTGTGTCCCCATCAGAGCCTTTCCACACATCTGTGTCCCCATCAGAGCCTTTCCACACATCTGTGTCCCCATCAGAGCCTTTCCACACATCTGTGTCCCCATCAGAGCCTTTCCACACATCTGTGTCCCCATCAGAGCCTTTCCACACATCTGTGTCCCCATCAGAGCCTTTCCACACATCTGTGTCCCCATCAGAGCCTTTCCGCACATCTGTGTCCCCATCAGAGCCTTCCCTCACATCTGTGTCCCCATCAGAGCCTTTCCGCACATCTGTGTCCCCATCAGAGCCTTTCCGCACATCTGTGTCCCCATCAGAGCCTTTCCATACATCTGTGTCCCCATCAGAGCCTTTCCGCACATCTGTGTCCCCATCAGAGACTTTCCGCACATCTGTGTCCCCATCAGAGCCTTTCCGCACATCTGTGTCCCCATCAGAGCCTTTCCATACATCTGTGTCCCCATCAGAGCCTTTCCATACATCTGTGTCCCCATCAGAGCCTTTCCGCACATCTGTGTCCCCATCAGAGCCTTTCCGCACATCTGTGTCCCCATCAGAGACTTTCCGCACATCTGTGTCCCCATCAGAGCCTTTCCGCACATCTGTGTCCCCATCAGAGCCTTTCCATACATCTGTGTCCCCATCAGAGCCTTTCCACACATCTGTGTCCCCATCAGAGCCTTTCCGCACATCTGTGTCCCCATCAGAGACTTCCCGCACATCTGTGTCCCCATCAGAGACTTTCCACACATCTGTGTCCCCATCAGAGACTTTCCACACATCTGTGTCCCTATCAGAGCTTTTTCTGCACATCTGAGTGAACAGCGGGCCAGAGAAAACATACAAGCGGGTCGGATGTGGGCCGTGGGCCGGGGTTTGGAGATCTCTGGTCTAGGAGGCCACACAAGCCCCATTACTTACCTAATCCTCTGCTTCAGCAGGCTCTTCTCCCCCATGCTCCATGACGTCATCAAGACCAACGAAGAGCCAATGGCCTTGCATTAGACATGAGGGAAGGGTGCCAAGGGACAGTCCACTGCCGGCGTAGGGGAGTAGAGGAGTGCGGACTGCCGGGAGCGGAGGTGAGTAATGCTGCTGTTCCCGGTCCTCTGGACATAAACTGCGATTTAACCCTTGCAGTGCGAGGGCAGCCCCACTACAAGGAAACATTTCTAATCTCCTTGGAGATGGGCTTTAAATCACAACTTTATTCCCAAATCTCCCCCCAATGTGCCCCCCCCCCCCACACTCCCTTATAGCACCCCTGCACCATCAAAGAAATAATTAAATCTGTGTACATATCAGGTGTCTTCGGTCTGGTGATATCACAGGTCCTCTTCAATCTCTTCTTCCTCCGGCAGTGTGGAGATCCTAAATGCCGTACTGACATGGCTCCGCTGTCTACCCACATCTCCTGTGAGTCCAGAGCAGGTTGTGTGGGGGGAGCCTTGATGCCCTAAGCTCACAGGAAGCGGTTGAATGGCACAGGGCATCATTCAACCTGGAGGAGGTGCTGTGCTGGATCAGTGATTGGGTGAGCTTGTGGGGGACAGCCCTGGAAAGGAGGTGAGGGAATCAGCAGGGGCTGCTGGGACATCCATTTGTTTGATTTATTGGAGTTTTTATGAGTGCAAATTCCTGAGCCTGCAATGATGTGGTCACGGCTCCTCCTCCCATGTTCAGGTTGGGTGTTGTCCTTTTTCTACCAGGGTGCCTTGAGATTTCTTCAGGGGTGCCTTGGCAAAATGCCCAAAAAATGCCCAAAAATTGTATACAAGGCGGCAGGTGGATGAAGCCTACACTAAGCCACAGGTTTTCATTGTGCACCATTACAACCTTCTAGCTGCCGACCTCCTAACAACCAATCACAGCAATTGATAAGGAGGATGTCAGTCGCCTGCATAGCATCCTTGTTTGACCCTCCCCCGCCTCTCTCCATCAGCTTTGGGGTCACATTAGCTGAGTGATGGAGAAAAACTAAAGAAGAAAATTGGAAAACTAGTCAGTACCAGTTTGCACCTCTAATGTTGGGTGTCCTACATGTGTGGATGTTGCTGCATTATGTAAATCTGTTAGAATGGGGTGCCTCAAGATTGTCCATAATTTTAAAGGGCGCCTCAAGATTGTCCATAATTTTAAAGGGCGCCTCGAGATTGTCCATAATTTTAAAGGGCGCATCGAGATTGTCCATAATTTTAAAGGGCGCCTTGAGATTGTCCATAATTTTAAAGGGCGCCTCGAGATTGTCCATAATTTTAAAGGGTGCCCCGATTGAAAACAGGTTGAGCAACACTGATTTAGGGCGATAAAACTGCATGGTGGGTGTTGCTTGCTCCGGTTCATCACCCGCCCGGGTCACTTTTATGGTCACTTGTCTCTTTGGTAGAGATTGTTGCAGTTTACCCACAACGCATAAAAAAATTGGGACATCCAAAAATCAATCCACTAGTTCACTAGAGCAAAAGTTTCAGTAGGTTTTAAAATATTAAAGACACATTAAGTGTAGCGCCCCCTATCTCTACACTACATTAAGTTACCCGGGAGCACACAAACTTCCTCTAAACCAGTGGTCGTCGATCTTTTGGACCTCACAGACAACTAAACTCACGATTTTGCATCCCACGGACCACTAACATGAATTTAACATGCCTTATACTCACAGAGCCAACTCGTTAAAATCTCCAATGACTTCACTTCCGGTGACTCTCCAGCAAAAATTGCAGATTTCGACGACTTGGATAGTATGTACCTCCTGATGAAGACTTTCTATAAGTTGAAACACGTTGAGATTTTTCAGGCTGAGATTGAAGACATCTTTGTTGATGGAACTAATATATGATGCAGATAACCATTGATTACAATCTTTTATATGTATGGTCACATTTTAAAGCTTTGTGAATAAAGCAAATTTTTTTTGAATTTTTAATGGTGTTTTAATACCTTCTCCACATTCTTCAATCACCTTCCCATGAATATACCGACATTCTTAAACACGGAATGTGAATAGGCTTAAGGACATCACCGGCTTCCCATGGGACAGTGCTTGAGCCTGGCAATGGGTCACTCAGGCACTACATCTCCTTATGAAGACTCTCTAGAAGTCGAAACACGTTGAGGTTTTTTAGGCTGCCATTGAAGACATCTTCATTGATGGAACATATATGATGCAGATAACCACTGATTACAATCTTTTATATGGTAACATTTTAAAGAATTTTTTATAGTCTTTTGACCTAAAAAAAAAAACGTCCCGCTCCAGGTACCATTTATAGTTTGGTTAAGATTAAGCATCAAGATTACCCTTCATAGGGACTCAGGGGGGCTCCAGCAGAGCTATGAGGTCACCTGTAGCAACCTAAATCTTAGCTTGGCTCCCTCCTGAAGCTTTATTGTCACTTTTTGTTGCCGACTCTTAAGGATTGGATAAACATTGAAGACATTTTGACATTCATTCCTATGAGTTTCGGGATTGTACCCCAGCCTTTATAACCATACAGGTAACTCAAGCAACTCAATCTATGGAGCCATGCAATGATTCAAGACAGATGTTGAAGGTTTGTGAAAGCACCCTCCTCCATTTCCAACATGGTGCCGCAAAGTCTGGGGCAGGTGTTAATTGTTCAAATCTCATGGCTAAAGTTTTACTTTGTCATCTAATTGGCAGGGAAAAATATATATTCAACATTATTTATGGGTGATAAATGGTATCAAAGTTCCTCAGCCAAGGTTAGGGGTGGTTGTTCCAGTCTTTGATGGCCTCTTTCATGCCTCTTGCAGTTGCCTCCTTCATGGCCTCTTAGGGATTTCTGTGGCTTCCTCATGCTCAGTGCTGGAATTATTCTGATCGGGTTTTCTTTGTCCATCCAGATAACAGCTGAACTCTTGTCTCATGAATGTTGTCATCCTGTGATACTTATGAAGATTGCTGTTCCCTCTGCAGGAAACCCCCCTGGGGTGAGAATGACTTTGGATGGTTCCTTCCACTGCAGAAGCGGGATGGAGATTAAACTGTCTCAGGTCTGCGATTTCATAGCGGACTGTGAGGAGGAGGAGGATGAAGGAGATCTTTGCCGTGAGTATTTTCCTGTAGCCAGGCACTCAGCTCTCTATGATTGTGAAGTCGGCTTATTACAGCCGTAGCTCAGAACCCTTCACCATTCCCCATAGACATTTCCCGGGAGATGATGGGTTGTAGATTCTAGAAGATAAACTGTTCTGGTTTTTTTCCAGCAGATCAACAATTTTTTCTCAAAATAACATTGCTGGCGAGATCTCGGCTTGACGTTAAAGTAGAACTCTGGTCAAGCTATAAAACCACATATGTGAAGTAGCAGGGCCACAGATAGGGGGGTCTGGGCGACATTGGGGGGACTTTATAACTATTTTAGGGGACAAAGTAACACAGCAGACTGTGGCTGAAGACATTTAAATTTAAACTCCCCGGGCCCCATCAGTTTTACGGGGGGGGGGGGTAGGGCAGAGAGGGGGACTTTTAAAGCATTTTTCGGCACAGGTGGCCCAATGCTGCCGGCTGCAGCTCCTGACAGTTGGAGTAGAGTTCCAGCTTGCCCAGGGCTAACTTTACCCGGCGGATCGATACAGGAAGAGGAGGAGGAAGTTAGCAGCCGGTTCTGGTGGAAAGAAAGGAGAAGTAACTGGCTGTAGAGGTTTGTGTGAGTTTTTATTGCCCCCCCCCCCGGGAGATTGCCCCCCACACACACCCTACCGCCCCCCCACACACCCCACCGTCCCCCCCCACACACCCCACCGCCCCCCCACACCCCCCCCACCACCCCAGCCCCCACACACACACACATCCCACCGCCCCCCACACACACACACCCCACCGCCCCCCCCCACAACAACACCGCCCCCCCCCACACCCCACCGCCCCCCCCCACAACCCCACCGCCACCCCACACACCCCACCGTCCCCCCCCACACACCCCACCACACCCCCCCACCACCCCACCCCCCACACACACACACACACATCCCACCCCCCCCACACACACACCCCACCGCCCCCCCCCCACAACAACACCACCCCCCCACACACCTCACCGCCCCCCCACACACACACCTCACCGCCCCCCCCACAACAACATCGCCCCCCCCCAACACACACACACCCCACCGCCCCCCCCCCCACAACAACACCCCCCCACACACACCCCACCCCACACACACACAACCCACCGTCCTCCCACCATCCCCTCTTCACAAGGGCAGTCCTGGAGCCATTTTTTACATTTTTAAAGTTTTTGTTTTACATGTTCTAAAAATCATGTTAGGCCTGAAGATTACTTAAAACTCCCAGACACCCTAGAAAATAAAATGTTGGTAGTTGTAACTTTTTTATGTTACACGACATCACAGTGTGACATGTTTGGTATCTATTTACTCAATGTAACATCATCTTTTATATTTTACCAAAAAATTGGGTCATGCATTGTGTTTTTTTTGCATTAAAATTCAAAAAAGTGTATTCTTCCTAAAAAAAATTGTTTGAAAAAACGCTGCGCAAAAAATGTGACATCAAAAAATTGCAACACCCACCATTTTATTCTCTAGGGCCTCTGCTTTAAAAACATATATAATGTTTGGAGGTTTGAAGAAAAGTTCTAGCAAAAAATAAAGTGCATTAAAAGTTATGAGTCGCCATAAAGCCCCTTTCGTTTTTAAAAGCCCCGCACATCCCTAAAAGCACCTCTGAAAATAAACATCAACCCTTCATATTCTCCATCCTGGGAAGAAGTATTTTGTTTTTATCAGGACAAGTGGATTGTCATGAGGGACAAGTAGATTGGGCCCCCCCCCCCGGTTTAGTCCCTTGGACAAGTCGTTTTTAAAAAAAAATGTCCACCCCCCCTGATGTTACTGTCTGGAAGTGTGATTGGAGCTGTGTAGCAGGCTGACTCCGCCTACAGCTGGAAGTGGGAAGTGATATGGACAGCTTGGTCTGGTTCTCCATCCAGTCCCGGCTTCAGGACTGATCAATTGTAAAGTGGATGTAAGCAGCAGCTATTCAGCTCTGTTCATTTTCCATGGACCTGATGTGTGTAGGAATGTAGCCGAACCCCCCCCCTCACTGCTCCTGAGATGGACTATGAACCATAGACTACAGACTGTGGATTATGGGATGTGGGACTATGGACTAGGGGACTATGGATTATGGGATGTGGGACTATGGACTAGGGGACTGTGGACTATGGATTATGGGATGTGGGACTATTGACTGGGGGACTGTGGGACTATAGGCTGTGGACTGTGGGATGTGGGACTATGGACTAGGGGACTATGGATTATGGGATGTGGGACTATGGACTAGGGGACTGTGGACTATGGATTATGGGATGTGGGACTATTGACTGGGGGACTGTGGGACTATAGGCTGTGGACTGTGGGATGTGGGACTATGGACTAGGGGACTATGGATTATGGGATGAGGAACTATGGACTAGGGGACTGTGGAATATGGACTATGGATTATGGGATGTGGGACTAGGGGACTGTGGACTATTGACTTTGGGATGTGGGACTATTGACTGGGGGACTATAGGCTGTGGACTGTGGGATGTGGGACTATGGACTAGAGGACTATGGATTATGGGATGTGGGACTATGGACTAGGAGACTGTTAACTATGGATTATGGGATGTGGGACTATGGACTATGGGATGTCGGACTATGGACTATAGGCTGTGGACTGTGGTATGTGGGACTATGGATCATGGGATTAGGGACTATGGACTATAGGCTGTGGACTATGGTATGTGGGACTATGGGATGTGGGACTATGGACTAGGGGACTGTGGACTATGGGATGAGGGACTATGGTGTTGGAGATTTGCAGGGTGCATAGAGCAGTGTACATTACAACTCATTGTGTAAATGAGCCGATGAACCCCCCTCCCCCCCAAACAATAAAGAGACTTCCGTCTCTGTCGAGCACTGAATACAATGGGATTGGGATGGATTTGTTCTTTATGATCAGATGGTCTGCAGTAACAATGTAACATTCATAGAATGATGAGAGGTGTCCCCGGTGTACAGATTGGGATTGGGATGAGATTGGGATGGGGATGGATGGGATGGGATTGGGAATGGGATTGGGATTGGGAATGGGATGGGGATAGATTGGGATGGGATGGGATTGGGAATGGGATGGGATTGGGATGGGAATGGGATGGGGATGGATTGGGATGGGATGGGAATCGGATTGGGATCAGGATGGATTTGTTCTTTATGATCAGACGGTCTGCAGTAACATTCATAGAATGATGAGAGGTGTCCCCGGTGTACAGATTGGGATTGGGATGGGATTGGGATGAGATTGGGATGGGATTGGGATGGGATTGGGATGGGGATGGGATGGGATTGGGATTGGGATGGTATTGGGATGGGGATAGATTGGGATGGGATTGGGAATGGGATGGGATCGGGATGGGATAGGGATGGGGATGGATTGGGATGGGATGGGATTGGGAATGGGATGGGATTGGGATGGGATAGGGATGGGGATGGATTGGGATGGGATGGGATGGGATTGGAATGGGGATCGGATTGGGATGGATTTGTTCTTTATGATCAGACGGTCTGCAGTAACATTCATAGAATGATATGAGGTGTCCCCGGTGTACAGATATCTCACATGTTCTCTGTATGTGTCACCTACAGGAAATCTCCCCCCAGGATTTTATTGTATGTTTGAGGACGGTAGCTGCGGGTGGACACCCATCCCCCACACCTCACTATGGAGGATCAGGAATCTGGAGGACTCGGGAGGTAATGAGCCGTGTATTGTAGGGGGGGCGGTAATAGAGGAGAGGACGGGTTTTTGGTCAGTTTTTCCGATTTGTCGATGTTTTTATATTTGATTTAAATGAAATCTTTATTTTACCCCTCCCCCTCCTGAAAGTAAATCGTAATGCCAGAAGGCAGAGGCGGTGTTCCTGATCATGTGACCTCTACGAATGGCTGGGACTGGCTGACAACGCTTGGTCCCAGTTTACAACCAGGAACCGGTGGTTGGGCCGCGCATTATTGGGGTTTTATATTCACCTTCCTCTGGATCACCTCTGGGTATAGGGTCCAGTATATGGAGGTTTTCTATTTATTTATTGGTTGAACTAGATGGATGTGTATATACACTATATTACCAGAAGTATTGGGACGCCTGCCTTTACACACACATGACCTTTAATGACCTCCCAGTCTTAGTCCGGAGGGTTCAATATTGAGTTGGCTCCGCCCTTTGCAGCTATAACAGCTTCACCTCTTCTGGGAAGGCCGTCCACAAGGTTTAGGAGGGTGTCTATGGGAACGTTTGATCGTTCTTCCAGAAGAGCATTTGTGAGGTCAGGCACTGATGTTGGATGAGAAGGCCTGGCTCACAGTCTCCGCTCTAATTCATCCCAAAAGTGTTCTATGGGGTTGAGGTCAGGACTCTGTGTGGCCAGTCAAGTTCCTCCACCCCAAACTTGCTCATCCATGTCTTTATGGACCTTGCTTTGTGCACTGGTCCAAATCATTTGGTGGAGGGGGGATTATGGTGTGGGGGGTTGTTTTTCAGGGGTTGGGTTTGGCCCCTTAGTTCCAGTGAAGGGAACTCTTAAGGCGTCAGCATACCAAGACATTTTGGACAATTTCATGCTCCCAACTTTGTGGGAGGAGTTTGGGGAACGCCCCTTCCTGTTCCAACATGACTGCCCACCAGAGCACAAAGCAAGGTCCATAAAGATATGGAGGAGCGAGTTTGGGGTGGAGGAACTTTATGTTCCTCCACCCCAAAGCGAGTTGAGAAGTACAAGTCAGGGTTAGGTTATAAAAAAAATATCCAAATCTTTGATGATCCCTAGGAGCCCCATCAAATCTATCATAACCAAATGGAAAGAACATGGCACAACAGCAAACCTGCCAAGAGACGGCCACACACCAAAACTCACAGACCGGGCAAGGAGGACATTAATCAGAGAGGAGCTCAGAGATCTAAGGTAACCCTGGAGGAGCTGCAGAGTTCCACAGCAGAGACTGGAGTATCTGTACATAGGACCACAATAAGCCGTACGCTCCATAGAGTTGGGCCATCAAAGAAAACGCTATGTCTGGAGCAAACCCAACACATCACATCACCCAAAGAACACCATCCCCACTGTGAAACATGGTGGTGGCAGCATCAAGCTGTGGGGATGTTTTTCAGCAGTCAGGACTGGGAAACTGGTCAGAGTTGAAGGAAAGATGGATGGTGATAAATACAGGAATATTCTTGAGTAAAACCTGTAGCACTCTGTGTGTGATTTGAGGCTAGGACGGAGGTTCACCTTCCAGCAGGACAATGACCCCAAACACACTGCTAAAGCAACACTTGAGTGGTTTAAGGGGAAACATGGAAATGTGTTGGAATGGCCTAGTCAAAGCCCAGACCTCAATCCAATAGAAAATCTGTGGTCAGAGTTAAAGATTGCTGTTCACAAGCGCAAACCATCCAACTTGAAGGAGCTGGAGCAGTTTTGCAAGGAGGAATGGGCAAAAATCCCAGTGGTGAGATGTGGCAAGTCATAGAGACTTATCCAAAGAGACTTGGAGCTGTGATAGCCACAAAAGGTGGCTCTACAAAGTATTGACTTTAGGGGGGTGAATAGTTATGCACATTGACCGTATTCTGTTATTTTGTCCTATTTGTTGTTTGCTTCACAATAAAAAAAAAAAAAAAAAAAAAAAACATCTTCAAAGTTGTGGGCGTGTTCTGTAAATGAAATTATGCAAATCCTCAAACAATCCATGTTAATTCCAAGCTGTGAGGCAACAAAACACGAAACATGCCAAGGGGGGTGAATACTTTTGCAAGGCACTGTATATTGTGTTTTTTTGCATTACAATTCATTAAAGTGTATTTTTTACAAAAACATGGCGTTTGAAAAATCGTTGCGTAAATACTGTGCGACATAAAAAATTGCATGCCCACCATTTTATTCTCTAGGTTAGGGCTTCTGCTTAAAATATATGTATATATAATGTTTTGGGGGTTCTGAGTAATTTTCAAGCAAAAAAATGATTATTTTTACATGTAGGAGAGAATTGTGAGGATTGGCCTGGGTGGTAAGTAGTTAATTTGATCTCTTTCCACATTTTACTTTTGTCGCTGATTGGTAGAAATTCTGTGATGACATTGAGGATGTGTCGGTGTTGTATTCTCTATAATCAGATCAAATTATCTCTCTTCTCTTCTCTTCTCTTGGTTAAGTGGATTCTGTGCTCTTCCTGAACACCAGAGACTCACCGCTATCGCAGAGTTCTGTAATGACCAACACACTTTACCCATCCCCCCTGAAGAACGCAACCTGCCAGGTGAGAAAGACCATAGTGGAAAAGCTGTACTGGAATTAAACAGTCTGACCACCCAATGAAGACTGACAGACCCAACGAAGACTGACCCAATGGAGACTGACCATCCCAAAGAAGACTGACCAAATGCAGACTGGCGGACCGAATGAGGACCGACCCAACAAACACCGCACCAATGAAGACGGACCAACCCAACGAATATTGACCCAATGAAGACTGACCAACCCAACGAAAACTGACCGACCTAACAAAAACCGACCCATTTAAGACTGACCCAATGAAGACTGACTGACCCAATGAAGACTGACCGACCCAATGAAAACTGACCGACCCAATGAAGGCTGACCCAATGAAAACTGACCAACCCAAAGAAGACTGACCAACCCAAGGACGACTGACCTATCCAGGGATGACTGACCTACCCAATGAAGACTGACTGAATGAAGACTGACCGACCCAAGGAAGACTGACCAACACAATGAAGACTGACCCAATAAAGACTGACCGACCCAATGAAGACTGACCCAATGAAGACTGACTGACCCAAGGAAGACTGACTGACCGACCAAACAAAGACCGACCCAAGGAAGACTGACCAACCCAAGGAAGACTGACTCGATGAAGACTGACCGACCCAAGGAAGACTGACCAACACAATGAAGACTGACCCAATAAAGACTGACTGACCGACCCAACGAAGACCGACCCAAGGAAGACTGACCAACCCAAGGAAGACTGACTTGATGAAGACTGACCGACCCAACAACGACTGACCAACCCAACGAAGAATGACCGACCCAACAAAGACTGACCAACTCAATGAAGATCAACCCAATGAAGACTGACTGACCCAAGGAAGACTGACCGACCCAAGGAAGACTGGCTGACCGACCCAACGAAGACTGACCGACCCAATGAAGACTGACCAATGAAGACCGACCGACCCAACGAAGACTGACCCAATGAAGACTGACCGACCCAACCAAGACTGACCCAAAGAAGACTGACCAAATGCAGACTGGCGGACCGGATGAGGACCGACCCAACAAAGACCGCACCAATGAAGACGGACCAACTCAATGAATATTGACCCAATAAAGACTGACCAACCCAACGAAAACTGACCGACCTAACAAAAACCGACCCATTTAAGACTGACCCAATGAAGACTGACTGATCCAATGAAAACTGACCGACCCAATGAAGGCTGACCCAATGAAAACTGACCAACCCAAAGAAGACTGACCAACCCAAGGACGACTGACCTATCCAGGGACGACTGACCTACCCAATGAAGACTGACTGAATGAAGACTGACCGACCCAAGGAAGACTGACCGACACAATGAAGATTGACCCAATGAAGACTGACTGACCCAAGGAAGACTGACTGACCGACCCAACAAAGACTGACCCAAGGAAGACTGACCAACCCAAGGAAGACTGACTCGATGAAGACTGACTGACCCAAGGAAGACTGACCGACACAATGAAGACTGACCCAATAAAGACTGACCGACCCAATTAAGACTGATCTAATGAAGACTGACCGACCCAAGGAAGACTGACTGACCGACCCAACGAAGACCGACCCAAGGAAGACTGACCAACCCAAGGAAGACTGACTCGATGAAGACTGACCGACCCAACAACGACTGACCAACCCAACGAAGAATGACCGACCCAACAAAGACTGACCAACTCAATGAAGATCAACCCAATGAAGACTGACTGACCCAAGGAAGACTGACCGACCCAAGGAAGACTGGCTGACCGAACCAACGAAGACTGACCGATCCAACGAAGACCGACCCAAGGAAGACTGACCAACCCAACGAAGAATGACCGACCCAACAAAGACTGACCAACTCAATGAAGACCAACCCAATGAAGACTTACCCAATGAAAACTAACCGACCCAAGGAAGACTGACCGACCCAAGGAAGACTGACCGACCCAAAGAATACTGACCGACCCAAGGAAGACTGACTGACTCAAGGAAGACTGACCGACATAAGGAGGACTGACCGACCCAACGAAGACTGACCGACCCAACGAAGACCGACCCAAGGAAGACTGACCAACCCAAGGAAGACTGACCAACCCAAAGAAGACTGACTTAATGAAGACTGACCGACCCAATGAAGACAGACTGACCAACCCAACGAAAAATGACCAACCCAACAAAAACTGACCAACCCAATGAAGACCAACCCAATGAAGACCAACCCAATGAAGACTTACCCAATGAAGACTGACCGACCCAAGGAAGACTGACCGACCCAAGGAATATTGACCGACCCAATGAAGACTGACCCAAGGAAGACTGACCGAACCAAGGAAGACTGACCGACCCAAAAAAGACTGACCAACCCAATGAAGACCAACCCAATGAAGACTTACCGACCCAACAAAGACTGACCGACCCGACAAAGACCGACCCGATGAAGACTGACCGACCCAAGGAAGACTAACCAACCCAACAAAGACTGACCGACTCAACGAAGACTGACCGACTCATCACTATTATAGGAAAGGAAGTCATGTGACTACATGGAAACATGTCTGTTATTTACTAAAATGTTACTAAACAGAGAAGTGTAATTGCCATAATTCATTCACATAAATCATATATATCAAGCCTCTGTATTTTTTATTTATTTTTGAAATCCCTTATTCCTGCAGTGCTGCTGTGTGGTCACATGATCTCTCCCTGTTCTTTGGTATTTGCAGAGAAAGATCCTTGGGGGAGGGGCTTCTATTACTGCAGTATGAGTCTGTGTCTGCCCAGCCCTGATTGGTGGTGTGTCGGTCAGACACACACTAAAAAAACAGTTTCAGAATAGCTATTCAAATTATATTATGAATATATAAAAAACTGTTTTATAGCTCCCTATAAATCTTTATTGAACATCAAATGTGTATTTTTTGTGCATTAATATGGTGTGGGCGGAGTCAGAGATGACTGACACTAGCTTTCATTTTGTTCGGATGGCATCTGCATCCAAGGCTATTTTTTACTTTACATGTATTAGCAATTACATTGGATATATGTAATACTGATTTATAGTAATACTAAACTTTTTTGTAAGTTTCTTGGTAAATATATTCAATCAGCGTACTATACCCTGCCCCCATAGTGTTTAGCAATAGGAGGACATGGAGAAAGAGGAAGGGGGGGGTGTCATTTACCCCTGTGAATACGCTCATGTGTGTGACTCTATAGTCATGTGAGCTGCACACATAAGAAAAAGGAGGAAATGGAGAGCTTAAAAGGGAACTGAAACTGGAGTATGCTCCATAGAGGACACCAGCTGGTCTGCACAATATCAGCCTGCAGTGGGGACACAGAGAAGGTGGGAGGGACAGCTGAAGGCGGGATCAACCAGGTACATTTCACTCTACACAAAATAATTGCTTTAGTGGCTTTGTGAGTATGCACACGCTGTTATATAGCATGTAAGGAGAGTTTTTCATAGTCTGGGTTTGACACTTTAAGTGTAGCTGAATAGAGGATGGGCCAATACATTAAAGTTCCTCCTCCATTTTATAGGGCAAATTGCATCCCAGAAAGTGATAGTACAGCTTCTATGAATGAAGGAGGGGGATGGATTGGGCGCAGCCACTCATATTAACCCCGTCCATGGCTGGCAGAAAAGTGCAACGCCCAGACAGAGTCCCTGCGGAGATGGACTGACCGTACTCATGCTCAGAGTGGCTCCACAACGCTAATGGAACATGGAGGTATAAAGTGAAGAGCCGGCAACTCGTCCTTCCGACAAAAGTCACTTTATTACAATGAGTGTAGTATACAAAGTACAGTGGCTTTATGCGTTTCGGCAATAAGCCTTAATCATAGCCATGATGTCACATCTGAGGCAATAGGAACTATTAGGACACTTGTTCAGTAATATGATATTGGAGCATGTATGGGACTTTTAAGGTGCTTGTACTAGGAAATAGATCCAAAGAAAATATTAAAGGAAAAGCATTTTATTTTAACATTAGTTTAAAAATATCTAAAAACAATATCACAGCGAGTACATATAGTATAGTCCTTTTGGATACAGCAAGTTTGATGTGGTTCCCAACATGTTTCGCCCTCAATCTGGGCTTCCTCAGGGATGCTGTCCACTTAGAGCATAAACCTTCCCAGGATCTAGGACAAGTATATAAAAGCTGCAATCAATTGGGATTCAAGGATTCTACAAACGCCACAAAAAGCCAAAGACTACAGGGGAACAAAGAAGGCATTCAAGGACCACCTATACTCCACCCTTAACCCCACTTAACTTTACCTAAAATTAACGAGACCACACTTGAGATGGAGTATAACTGGCCACAGCAGCCAAAATAAAATATATAACAATCTTTTTACATAACAAAACTCCAACTATCAGTTGCTCCCCCCCGGTGGTCTTTGACGGCCCTTCCCAACTTCGCTCTTTTCCACTTCGACAACCCATTACCCGCAGTGCAACCATTACCATCATCCAGCTAAACCATGTTAGCTGGAATACACCAGAGGGCCCATACCATCGATGAGTCCCTCTCACACTTCCATCTCGTAGGTTATCTTGCCACCCATAAAAACCACCACCGCCAATTCCATTGCTGCCATGACATGTCCTTCTTGCACTGCACCTAAAATAAAGCAGAATGAACACACAACAAAACAGGGAGGGTGGGAAACTTTTCCCTGTCTAGACTTCTCCCTGCAATGCTGCCCAGGGAACCCCCTATCCAATAAATAAACGAAACCCCTCCCCTCTTTCCCTTTCTTCCAATCCACCTCTCCCCACTTTTACCAGGTTATCCTTAACCCCTTGATGTCCCCTTCTCACTCCTGTCATGCCGGCCCTCTGCTAGCTCCATTACTTTCCACTCACTCCGGGCCTCACTGAAACATTTGTTTTGGATAGATTCGTTATGTTACTATTTTCGTTTTGTTGATTCGTTTTGTTTCATTTAATTTATTATTTTCGAATGAATTCCAAATTTACGGACCAACTCAAGCTCAGAGCGGTTGAAAAACGATCAACCGATTTGAATTCTGTGTGAAGAATAGCTGGTCATTAAGGAGCAGGCTGGGAAGTCGGCCGTTGGGTCCTTAACAACCGATGACTCATCAGCTGTCGGTGGGCTTTTCCCGCTGACAGCTGAATGTAAAAAACAGGATTGCCGCCAAAGAAAAATTCTGAAAACAAAAACAGCGTGGGATCCCTTCAGGTCTGGTATGGATTTTAAGGGGAACCCCACACCAAAATAAAATAAAAATGGGGTGAGGTCCCCCCCAAAATCCATACCAGACCCATGTTGATGGGGAGAAGGGTCTCTTCCCCACAACCCTGGCCCAGTTATACGAATATACAAAACGAAACTAAGCAAATTTCAACAACATTTTTTACTATTTCATTCAGAGATTCGGGTACATCCGAATCTCTGAATAACCAAAAACTTGTTTGAATTTAAATTTGGACCGAAACGAATTGCACGTGTCTAGCTACAATCAAATAATTTGTGAAGCAGCTTTCCAGGTAGAGTTTAAGGGTTTGAGGAGCTACATGGAGATAAAGAGTTTCTGAAAATGTCTAAAACGGAAGGGTTTGTGGAGCTATCTGAAGTGGAAGGTTTTCTGGAGCCACCTGGAGCTGGAGGTTTTGTAGGTCCACCTGAAACTAGAAAACTGGAGTTCCTGAAGCTGATGGGGTTGGAGATCAGCCCGGAGCTATATGGAGCTTAAATGTTTCTTAAAGGTTATACTCAAGAGATCTAGAGATGTACAGAACCGATTTTTCCCAAGATCTATCAATATCTTTTCATTTTCTGAGCTATAAAAGGTGCATTGCCCAGCACTTCAGAGCATATCAATAAGCTTTTGTTCTCGAAGAAGATTCAGGAAATAAATTGTCTATTAAGCAGAAGCTATTTTGGTGTCAAGTCTAACGAAATTAGATTGTTTCTCCTCCTGCATCAGCATCTATGGTGACTCTATAGAAATCTAGTTATCGAGGGAGGTGCTGGGCTCAGGAAGGTGGACGATTGAATTTGCCTCTGGTCGTTCCAATCAATTGTGTGCCACTTTCATGGTGTCCTTAGAAATATGGCTTACAAGATATTGTAATAACGATGAAGCTGACAAATAGGGAAAAGCAAAAAGACGTTTGACCCCGACTATTGTCTAAACATGTTACAAAGGCTCAGCACTTTATAATATAATAAAAAAAAAAATGTTAAAAGACAAACTGCAGTGCGGCATTTTTTGAGTCATCTCTGCTTTTACCATAAAGCCCAACTCCACTTCCAGCAAAAGAATAATCAGCCCAGCAGTGCTTAATGTGGTTGTAAACCCTCCATATACTCAGTGAAGGGACTGTCCTCCAGTGATGTACATAGATGAAACCAATCCTCCTACATAAGTTGTACCTGTTTATCTGCAGTCTTCGCAAAGTGCTGAATTATAAAGCTTGTCTGAGTGTTCAGATTAAAAAGGGGCGGAGACCTGAATACTCCGCAGAGCTCAGTGAGGAGAGCTCTGAGAGCTGATTGGAGAGAAGAGACACCCCCCTCCACACAGCACATAGGAAAAGAGCTGATGCTGTCAATCAGCTGGAGCTCTCTCCCCGTCACCATTTATCTCTTGGTGTCAGGAAAACTTGTCAGAAGTGGCTCATGCAGATAGCAGAGGAAGGAGGCAGCAGACAGAAATTACACTGTCAGGAGTCAGGGAGCGTCTCCGCTCGCCGGGCTCCGGTGCGCATGCGCGGTGGACTGGCGCTTCGCCGCACACCCGTCCGCGGCCTGATGGTGCGGCGCGCGCGGGTGCACGGCGGTCCCCGTGTGCGCGCCGTCGCCCGTGCGGGTGCCCCGTAGCGCGTCACACTGACGCGCTCGCCGGGCAGGGAGACTATTTCTGACGGCTCCAGCGCCCAGTCGGGTCGCTGGTTCGTCGTCAGCTCTCCCTGATTCCCTGTGCCTGTAATCTCCTGTTGTCTTCCTACCTCTGTGTACTGAACCTTGGCCTGTTTAACCACTACTCTGCTGGATTGCCCTACTACCTGCCTGCTCTGTGTACTGAACCTTGGCTTGTTTAACCACTACTCTGCTGGATTGTCCCACTACCTGCCTGCTCTGTGTACTGAACCTTGGCTTGTTTAACCACTACTCTGCTGGATTGCCCTACTACCTGCCTGCTCTGTGTACTGAACCTTGGCTTGTTTAACCACTACTCTGCTGGATTGCCCTACTACCTGCCTGCTCTGTGTACTGAACCTTGGCCTGTTTAACCATTACTCTACTGGATTGCCTGATACCCTGACCTCTGCCTGTGTAACGGACTTGTCTCTGCCCGATTGCCTGATACCCTGATCTCTGCCTGCATTAACGGACTGCCACTGTTTAATCTGCCTGCTACACATTTGACCCCTGCTTACAACTACAGTCTTGCCTCTGCCTATACTCAGTCCTAACCTCTGGTCCCTCCTACAGATCTCAGAGCACCCGCTTCAAATCTCCGGACCTCCTACCTTCCGGAAGCCCGTGCCTCCGCGTGCCCCCAGCTCTCGTTACCCACTTCAGGGGTCTGGGTGCGCGTGGTCGTAAGGGCGAGCCGCTCTCGGCATCTCGGCCTTGGTGAGTATTAGTCCGTGACAGTACGAACCAGCCAGATGTCCCTTCCTCGCTCAGGTCCCATCACCCAGGAAACCCAACCTATTCCGGTAACCACTGATTCCGGCCACCGGGAGTTCTTACGGCTCGACCTAATTCATTCACCTATCTTTCCCGTCATACTAGGCTTGCCCTGGTTACAGGCTCACGATCCACAGATTAAATGGAGCACCAAGGCAGTATCCTTCTCTTCACAGTATTGCTCTCAGCATTGTTTGCTCCCGGCTCCCAAAGTCTGTGCTACAATGGCTGCGCCATCGGGCAACCTCCAACATGTTCCCTCCGAGTACCTTGAGTTTCAAGAGGTCTTCAGTAAACAGATGGCTGACCGCCTACCACCTCATCGGTCCTACGACTGTCCGATCAACCTCCTTCCCGGATCTGAGATTCCATTCGGCCGGATATTCCCTCTTTCAGAAACCGAGCTAGAAGTTCTTAAACAATATATAGACGAAAACCTCAAGAAGGGCTTCATCCGTCCTTCATCTTCACCCGCTGGAGCGGGTATCTTTTTCGTTGGAAAAAAAGACAGTACCTTAAGACCCTGTGTAGATTATCGACAGCTCAATAACATCACGATTAAGAACCAGTACCCGCTACCACTCATTCCTGAGTTATTTCAGAGGTTCCGATCAGCTAAGGTGTTCTCTAAACTTGATCTCCGGGGGGCCTACAATCTTGTCAGGATCAGGGCTGGGGACGAATGGAAGACGGCTTTTACAGTAGGTCCAGATTCAGGCATTTTGAGTACTTAGTGATGCCATTCGGACTCTGTAATGCCCCGGCCACCTTTCAACACCTGGTAAATGACATATTTCGAGAATATCTGGATGACTTCCTTGTTGTATACCTGGACGATATTCTTATCTTTTCCCCCACTCTAGAGATACACAAGAGACACGTAAAGAAGGTTCTCACCATACTTCAACAGCACAAGCTATACTTGAAAGCTGAAAAGTGCGAATTTGAACAATCAACCATACAGTTTCTGGGATTCATCCTTTCAAACAATGGGGTCGCAATGGACCCACAGAAGATTCAGGCAATTTAAGAGTGGCCGGCTCCATCTAACAAAAAAGGGGTGGTTTATAGGGTTCGCCAACTTCTATAGAAAATTTATTGTTGGATTCTCGGCCATCGTGGCACCTATTACCCAATTAACTCGTCAGCACAGTTCTTTTCATTGGTCCTCAGCCGCTCAAGAGGCTTTTCTAACATTGAAGAAGTTGTTCAGTTCTGCCCCGATTCTCTGTCATCCTGACCCGACTCAACCCTTCGTATTAGAGGTAGACGCATCTGAGATCGCAACTGGAGCAATTCTCTCCCAGAGACAGGGACCTAAGGCCATTCTGCATCCGGTATCTTTCGCCTCTAGGAAACTCAGTCCACCGGAACTCAACTATGATGTGGGTGACAGGGAGCTGCTGGCTATAAAGTTCGCTTTAGAGGAGTGGAGGTATTTGCTGGAGGGTGCAGTACACCCGGTCATGATCTTTACAGATCACAAGAATCTAGAGTACCTCCAAACAGCAAGACAACTAAAACCCCGCCAAGCCCGTTGGGCCCTCTTCTTTTCCCGTTTCAACTTTCATATAGTCTACAGACCTGGAGCAAAGAACGGGAAGGCCGATGCTCTCTCTTGGATGTTCTCTGCAGACTCTCAAACGTCAACACCAAGCACGATCCTCTCTCAACAAAACTTCCTTGGACTAACTCAGGCGGACTTAATGTCATCCATTAGATCCTCATCTAGCTCGTGCACAGAACCAGTAGTGCACTCCTTGAGGAAATATGAGGACCTTTTTTGGATTAAAGGAAAAATATTCGTTCCACAAGGGACTCGGCCCTTAGCCCTTAAGATGTGTCACGACCATAAGATGGCAGGACACTTCGGGAGTAAGAAGACGTCTGAACTACTTTCTCGTTCTTTCTGGTGGCCGGGATGGAGACGGGACTGTAAAGAGTATGTGGCGTCCTGTTCTCTGTGCCAGCTGAACAAGGGCCAAAACACTAGGTCCTGGGGCCTGCTCAAACCTTTGCCCATCCCGGAATGGCCATGGGCTGATGTGTCCATGGATTTTATTGTCGACCTACCTACCTCAGAAAATTTTCCTACCATCCTTGTCATTGTCGACCGCCTCTCCAAGATGGCCCATTTTTTGCCCATGAGGGGCACTCCATCTGCCGTAGACACCGCCAATGCCTTCCTAAAAGAGGTCGTTAGGCTCCATGGTATACCAAGAAGCATTGTGTCGGATAGAGGCGTACAATTTATGTCCAAATTCTGGAGGGAACTCTGCAAGTCCCTGGGCATTTACGTTTGTCTCTCTTCAGCTTATCACCCCCAAAGCAACGGCCAAACGGAAAGGACAAACCAAACGTTAGAGCAATACCTCTGTTGCTTTTGCTCAGGTTCTCAGGATGATTGGGCAAGTCTTCTTCCCTACGCTGAATTTGCATACAATAATTCAATTCATGCCTCTACCAGCCAGACACCCTTCTGGGCAAATTGTGGGTTCCATCCCACGTTCTTTGCTAACGACATTCCCGAATTGACAGTCCCCGCAGTCCAGGACAGGATAACCTCGTTGCAATCCAACTTCCAGAAAATCCAAGATATGTTGCACAAGGCGCAGGAAGACTACAAGAAGCAGTACGATCGGGGCAGAAAGGCGAACCCAAAGTTTGACTTAGGAGAAGAGGTCTGGTTGTCCACCATTAACCTTAGATTACCACTGCCATCTCGAAAACTTGGACCCAAGTTCATCGGTCCTTTCCAAGTCAAGAGGATCATTAACCCTGTGGCTGTTGAGCTAGCACTTCCCAAGACATATCGGATTCATCCTGTTTTCCACGTGTCATTGTTGAAGCCTGTGGTGCCTAGCCCTTTTCCGGGAAGAAGAGAGCCTCCTCCTCCGCCAGTCAGAATCGATGGCGAGAATGAGTTCGAAGTGGAGTCCATTCTGAGCTGTAGGAAGAAGGGCAGGCAGCTACAGTATCTGATTCAGTGGAAGGGTTACCCACCTGAAGATAATTCTTGGGAACCCGCTAGGAACCTGCATGCTCCACGGTTAATCCAAACTTTCCACCAAGATCATCCAGAATTAATGGCTAGCCTAGGCGTCCAGTGTCCGCCCTTAGGAGGGGGGCACTGTCAGGCGTCAGGGAGCGTCTCCGCTTGCCGGGCTCCGGTGCGCATGCGCGGTGGACTGGCGCTTCGCCGCACACCGTCCGCGGCCTGATGGTGCGGCGCGCGCGGGTGCACGGCGGTCCCCGTGTGCGCGCCGTCGCCCGTGCGGGTGCCCCGTAGCGCGTCACACTGACGCGCTCGCTGGGCAGGAAGACTATTTCTGACGGCTCCAGCGCCCAGTCGGGTTGCTGGTTCGTCGTCAGCTCTCCCTGATTCCCTGTGCCTGTAATCTCCTGTTGTCTGCCTACCTCTGTGTACTGAACCTTGGCCTGTTTAACCACTACTCTGCTGGATTGCCCTACTACCTGCCTGCTCTGTGTACTGAACCTTGGCTTGTTTAACCACTACTCTGCTGGATTGTCCCACTACCTGCCTGCTCTGTGTACTGAACCTTGGCTTGTTTAACCATTACTCTACTGGATTGTCCCATTATCTGCCTGCTCTGTGTACTGAACCTTGGCCTGTTAAACCATTACTCTACTGGATTGCCTGATACCCTGATCTCTGCCTGTGTAACGGACTTGTCTCTGCCCGATTGCCTGATACCCTGACCTCTGCCTGCATTAACGGACTGCCACTGTTTAATCTGCCTGCTACACATCTGACCCCTGCTTACAATTACAGTCTTGCCTCTGCCTATACTCAGTCCTAACCTCTGGTCCCTCCTACGGATCTCAGAGCACCTGCTTCAAATCTCTGGACCTCCTACCTTCCGGAAGCCCATGCCTCCGCATGCCCCCAGCTCTCTGTACCCACTTCAGGGGTCTGGGTGCGCATGGTCATAAGGGCGAGCTGCTCTCGGCATCTCGGCCTCGGTGAGTATTAGTCCGTGACATACACTCAGTGCTCTGGATTGAGACATAGTAAACACTATAGAGGGATATGCTTTGTTCATATTTCATGTTAAGTGATCATTGAACCCACTTCTTGTGAGCCCAGAGCATCAAGGAAGCGCCTTCTAGAGGTGGGTCAGCACGCCACCCTGTGCTCACATTACTGCAACGTGCAAGCGCCGTTCATTACAGGAACAAGGACCGCCCACCACCAGAGAAAGGAAAAGGAGGAAGAGAATACCGTGCATCACATGACAGAAGAGACAGCAGCCACCGAATATATTAATATTTTGTATTCTCATTTAAAGACAACAGGTGGCCCCCTTGGCCCTTTTCACGTGTTTTCAGAATTCTCTGTTAGCTACTATGTTGAACAAAGCCTGTTGTGTATAGGGCCCAATAGCTCAAGCCGAAGTTTACATATACAAGTGCTTTAGTCAGAACAGTGACTCCTGAGTGTAAATGTCCAGCTTTGGTTGTGTCCATGTTGTAGGGAACCTGTGCAGAGAGAACTATGAGAGCTGACAATGTTGATGTCTCCTTCTGAAAATACTAGTTCCCTGGCTGTTATGCTGATCCAGTGGCTTCACTATCTTCTTAGGCACAGACTTGGGGCAGATATTGGCCAGAAAAGTCTGAGAGACAACAGAACTCCGAATCTACTTGTTCTGGGTCTGAGACTCAGGAACTACTGAAAGCCATTGGAGCAGCATGGTAGTCAGGCAGCTGGTATTTTCAGATAAAGGGGTCAGCAGTGGTAGAGCCTGTATGTAGACTGGCAGCTTCCCTAAAAGAAGAATATATTGACAGTTTCTTCTGTTTTGTTCCAGCTACGAATGTCGTTCCTTCTGGATGGTTTCCTGCATGGCGATATATCGGTCCGGCTTCACGATAATAGAACTGGGAGGGCAAAATACAGAACCCTCTGGCACTTCACCAATGGGGAGGGACTGGGAGTCTGGCAGCGTTTGGTGCTCCCCCTGCAGGATGTGATGGAGAGGTGCGTGTCGCTGTGCCCGTCTGCTAGATGAGCGCTGGAAATAATCAAGAAGTATTAGAACAATTCCAGATAAAAGGTTCTGTTGCTGCATATAGTCACCAATGTCCAGAGGTGGACCGAGGAGGGGGAGGGGGGGGGGCAAAAATAAGTAAAAAGTTATTACAATTGGTGAATGTAGATGATTTATGCTACCCCCTTCAACCATGCCACCCTAGGCACTGGTTTACGTGCCACTTTTATATATACAGCCCACATTACCCAAGGGTGTAGCTCTAAGAAGGTTTTTACTGTTCCTAATTAAAGGACATTATGGGTTATGAATGATGAGCAGAAAAGAGTGTACAGTGAAACTAAATACAGATTTGCAGTGAATGTGTCCAGCATGGGTTCTTTCCCCATCCTCCGCTCAGGTCTCCTGCGTATTCTCAGCATGGGTCCCCATCCTCATCATGGGTGGGTTCCTTCTCCATCCTCCGCTCAAGTCTCCTGCCTATTCTCAGCATGGGTCCCCTCCCCATCCTCATCATGGGTGGGTTCCTTCCCCATCCTCCACTCAGGTCTCCTGCCTATTCTCAGCATGGGTCCCCTCCCCATCCTCATCATGGGTGGGTTCCTTCCCCATCCTCCACTCAGGTCTCCTGCCTATTCTCAGCATGGGTCCCCTCCCCATCCTCATCATGGGTGGGTTCCTTCCCCATCCTCTGCTCAGGTCTCCTGTGTATTCTCAGCATGGGTCCCCATCCTCATCATGGGTGGGTTCCTTCTCCATCCTCCGCTCAAGTCTCCTGCCTATTCTCAGCATGGGTCCCCTCCCCATCCTCATCATGGGTGGGTTCCTTCCCCATCCTCCACTCAGGTCTCCTGCCTATTCTCAGCATGGGTCCCCTCCCCATCCTCATCATGGGTGGGTTCCTTCCCCATCCTCCACTCAGGTCTCCTGCCTATTCTCAGCATGGGTCCCCTCCCCATCCTCATCATGGGTGGGTTCCTTCCCCATCCTCTGCTCAGGTCTCTTGCCTGTTCTCAGCATGGGTCCCCTCCCCATCCTCATCATGGGTGGGTTCCTTCCCCATCCTCCTCTCAGGTCTCCTGCCTATTCTCAGCATGGGTTCCCACACCATCCTCATCATGGGTGGGTTCCTTCCCCATCCTCCGCTCAGGTCTCCTGCCTATTCTCAGCATGGGTTCCCTCCCCATCCTCATCATGGTTGGGTTCCTTCCTCGTCCTCATCATGGGTCCCCTCCCCATCCTCATCATGGGTGGGTTCCTTCCTCATCCTCATCATGGGTGGGATCCTTCCTCATCCTCATCATGGGTGGGTTCCTTCCTCATCCTCAGATCAGGTCTCTTACCTATTCTCCTCGCCATCCTCAGCATGGGTCCCCACCCCACCCTCTGCACTGGGCCCCTTCCCATACTAAGCATGGGTCCCTTCCTCATCCTCAGCATGGATCCCCCCCCTTTTATCTTCAGCACAGGTCACCCTTCATTCTTAGCACAGATCCCCACCTCATCCTTAGCAAGAGCCCCCTCAGGCCCTCACCATCCTCAGCAAGTGTCCCCACCCCACCTTCTGCACTGGGCCCCTTCCCATACTAAGCATGGTTCCCTTCCCCATCCTCACTATGGGTGCCCCCCGCTCTTATCCGCAGAACAGGTCCCCACCTCATCCTTAGCAAGAGCCCTCTCCCCATCCGCAGCATGGGTCCCTACCCCACCCTCTGCGCAAAGCACCTTCCCATACTAAACAAGCATTAGTCCCCACGCCATCCACAGAAAGGACCCCCCCATCCTCATGGTGGGTCCACAGTAGGAATAAGTCAAGTGGTTCAGCTAAATAATTGTTTTCATGAAGAAATTATCGATTTTAGTCATCAGTATAATTTTGCCAAAGTGAAACTCTCTTTAGCAGCTTAGGTGAAATTTGCTTGAAAAGGAAAATCTGCTCGTTTTTGGCAGAAGAGTAAATGCAGGATAGTGGAAAGGAGCTTCTGTATCCCTTTCAGTCATTTAAAGCTCATTGTACCCTTAAAACACCCAAAAATCCACTTTAATATCACCTTTCACTTTTCCTATTGGCTTCCTGGTATTTTTTTGCATAAATTAAGACATTTTGTCAAAATTTTAATAATTTATGGATTTGGAAACTCCCAGTTTTGCTCATCCCTAGTCTTTGTCACATCCTCAGGATAGGTCCTATGTCCATTCTTGAGACAGGTCTCCTCCCTATCCTCGGGATAGGTCCAATGTCCATCCTCGGGATAGGTCCTATGTCCATTCTCGGGATAGGTCCTGTGTCCATCCTCGGGATTGGTCCTATGTCCATTCTCGGGACAGGTCTCCTCCCCATCCTCGGGATCGGTCCTATGTCCATTCTCGGGACAGGTCTCCTCCCCATCCTCGGGATGGGTTCTATGTCCATTCTCAGAACAGGTCTCCTCCCCATCCTAGGGATAGGTCCTATGTCCATTCTCGGGACAGGTCTCCTCCCCATCCTCAGGATAGGTCCTATGTCCATTCTTGGGACAGGTCTCCTCCCCATCCTCGGGATAGGTTCTATGTCCATTCTCGGAACAGGTCTCCTCCCCATCCTCAGGATAGGTCCTATGTCCATTCTTGGGACAGGTCTCCTCCCCATCCTCGGGATAGGTTCTATGTCCATTCTCGGAACAGGTCTCCTCCCCATCCTCAGGATAGGTCCTATGTCCATTCTCGGGACAGGTCTCCTCCCCATCCTCAGGATAGGTCCTATGTCCATTCTCGGGACAGGTCTCCTCCCTATCCTCGGGATAGGTCCAATGTCCATTCTCGAGACAGGTCTCCTCCCCATCCTCGGGATAGGTCCTGTGTCCATCCCCAGGATTGGTCCAATGTCCATTCTCGAGACAGGTCTCCTCCCCATCCTCGGGATAGGTCCTATGTCCATTCTCGGGATAGGTCCTGTGTCCATCCTCGGGATTGGTCCTATGTCCATTCTCGGGACAGGTCTCCTCCCCATCCTCGGGATAGGTCCTATGTCCATTCTCGGGACAGGTCTCCTCCCCATCCTCGGGATAGGTCCTATGTCCATTCTTGGGACAGGTCTCCTCCCCATCCTCGGGATAGGTCCTATGTCCATTCTCGGGACAGGTCTCCTCCCCATCCTCGGGATAGGTCCTATGTCCATTCTCGGGACAGGTCTCCTCCCCATCCTCGAGGTAGGTCCTATGTCCATTCTCATTCAACCAGCAGGGCCAACAGACAAGCACTACTCATAAGGACCCAGAACAAAATCTGGTTTTCTGCTATAGGGGTGGCAAGAGAGGCTTCAGGAGAACTGGGAACCTTCAATTTTCAATATTTATCTCATAACAAATTTCTTATAACCAGTTATTGAAAATCTTCCCTCAGAAGGGTCGTGTATATAAGGGGCGAGTAATAGGAATGGTGGAATGATAGGAACATGGATGGAAATATGAATGGTTCAGTTTTGCCTTTACAGAGCAGCTGACTCTGTTGACCTCCAAGTCTTTCTGGTCCCTTTATTCAGGTTCTGGTTGGAAATCCACGCCTCTTGGTCCAAGGACTCAGATTCCATCATTGCATTTGACAATGTGTCCCTCAGCCTGGGCTGCTACCTAACAAGTAAGTGCTTCATTTCGTACATACCGTATCATTTATTTTTATTTGTTTGTGGATATCTTTCATTAGAATAGGATATCTTCTATAAATAAATTCTGTGGTGTCTCTTATAAATGCAGAAAATCACAATCTTAACCAGTCAAGGACTTGGATCTCACTCTCTAAAAAATAGACAAGTGCAATTCGTTTCGTTCCGAATTAGTTTTTCTATCGAATTTCAACAAATTAGTTAACTTTGGAAGTATCCGAATTAACACAAACCTGTTTAATAATTTTTTCCGAATATTTGTAAAATTTGAAAATTTGGAATTTGAAAATGAGAAAATCTGAAATAATAACTAACTAACTATTACTAATTATTAAATGATAGGTATTGGAATTTCCTTTCAAATTTGGCTGTTAGTGAACGTAACGAATACGAATTTATCTGAAGTTACGAATAATCCGAAATAACGAATGCCGCATCTAAACGAATGGAATGTAACAAATTAATATTAATAAATAACAATAATAATAATAAATAATAAAAACGTATTATTATTATTTATTATTAATTTGTTCTGTTTGTTTAGATGTGGCATTCGTTATTTCGGATAATTTGTAACTTCAGATAAATTTGTACTTGTTACGTTCACTAACAGCCAAATTTTAAAGGAAATTCCAATACCTATAATTTAATAGTTAGTTATTATTAGTTAGTTATTCTTTCGAATTTTTAGATTTTCTTTCTTCTTTCTTTGCAATCATAACGAATGACCCGAAAAACGAAAAAAAAAAAAAAAACCTGTTTAATATTTTTTCAGAATATTC
The DNA here is from genome assembly GCA_037953035.1 of Aquarana catesbeiana. NCBI lineage: Eukaryota > Metazoa > Chordata > Amphibia > Anura > Ranidae > Aquarana > Aquarana catesbeiana. The sequence continues at coordinate 176,806 of JBBHAA010000066.1, forward strand.
GTAAAAAAATTTGTAAATTCGTAAATTTGGAATTCGAAAATTAGAAAATCTGAAATAATAACTAACTAATAATAACTTTACTATTACTAATTACTAAATTATAGGTATTGGAATTTCCTTTCAAATTTGGCTGTTAGTGAACGCAGCGAATACGAATTTATCCGAAGTTACGAATTATCCGAAGTAACGAATCTAAACAAATGGAACGTAACAAATTAATTATAATAAACAACAGTAATAATAATAATAATAAAATGTTATTATTATTATTATTTATTATTAATTTGTCTATCCATTTGTTTAGATGCGGCATTCGTTATTTTGGATAAATTTGTTACATTCACTAACAGCCAAATTTGAAAGGAAATTCCAATACCTATAATTTAATAGTTAGTTATTATTAGTTAGTTATTCTTTCGAATTTTCAGATTTTCTTTCTTACTTCTTTCTTTCTTTGCAATCATAACGAATGACCCGAAAAACTAAAAAAAGAAATAAAAAAAGCTAAAACTAACAAAGTTTTCGGCAGTGCACACGTCTACTAAATGATATCCTTTGGGCGGACGCACCCGGTTCCTCTCCCCATGCAGCGGCGCCCCCCCCCGGCTACAAATGCTGACAAATCCCATATCACCGCTGCAGCCACTCAGAAGCTTCATTGAGAAATATGATGTATCAACATCAACATTGTTGTTACATTGTATTTATTCTGCTTATTTAGTGATTTCAGATGAAACAATGTACTGGATTAATAAATGGTGCGTTTATTTTAAGCCTCCTGTTCTGTAACCTGGCAGGTTCCAGTGATCTGGCCGCAGGGACGGCGTCATTTCTGTCCAGCAATCTGTTAATGGAGAGCAGCGCCCACAAGAGGAACGAGACGGGACATCAGCACCTGGAGGATGAATTCACAGAGGTCCAACCCGCCAAGCCAGGTACTCCCACCCCTCACCACAGGCCCATCTTTCATGGTTCCTCGGCTGGCCCAACATAAAGGTTCTCCATCCGCTACAGTTAGGCTTCCTCCTTTAGAACAGCAGGGGATGGTAGACATGTGTTTGTTTCTTTCCGACTAATTTTTTGTTATTTATAATAGCAACAAATTTAAACAAATCCCAAATAACATAGTTACATAGAAGGTGAGGTTGAAAAAAGACACAAGTCCATCAAGTCCAACCTATGTGTGATTATATGTCAGTATTACATTGTATATCCCTGTATGTTGTGTGATTATATGTCAGTATTACATTGTATATCCCTGTATGTTGTGTGATTATATGTCAGTATTACATTGTATATCCCTGTATGTTGTGTGATTATATGTCATATTACATTGTATATCCCTGTATGTTGTGTGATTATATGTCATATTACATTACATATCCCTGTATGTTGTGGTCATTCAGGTGATTATCTAATAGTTTCTTGAAGCTATCAATGCTCCCCGCTGAGACCACCGCCTGTGGAAGGGAATTCCACATCCTTGCCGCTCTTACAGTAAAGAACCCTCTACGTACAGTGGGGCAAAAAAGTATTTAGTCACCACCAATTGTGCAAGTTCTTCCACTGAAAAATATGAGAGAGGCCTGTAATTGTCATCATAGGTAGACCTCAACTATGAGAGACAAAATGTGGAAACAAATCCAATCACATTGTCTGATTTTTGAAAGAATTTATTTGCCAATTATGGTGGAAAATAAGTATTTGGTCTCCTACAAACAAGCGAGATTTCCGGCTCTCACAGACCCGTATCTTCTTCTATAAGAGGCTCCTCTGTCCTCCACTCATTACCTGTATTAATGGCACCTGTTTGAACTTGTTATCAGTATAAAAGACACCTGTCCACAACCTCAAACAGTCACACTCCAAACTCCACTATGGTGAAGACCAAAGAGCTGTCGAAGGACACCAGAAACAAAATTGTAGACCTGCACCAGGCTGGGAAGACTGAATCTGCAATAGGCAAGCAGTTTGGTGTGAAGAAATCAACTGTGGGAGCAATAATTAGAAAATGGAAGACATACAAGACCACTGATCATCTCCCTCGATCTGGGGCTAAACGCAAGATCTCACCCCGTGGGGTCAAAATGATCACAAGAACGGTGAGCAAAAATCCCAGAACCACACGGGGGGACCTAGTGAATGACCTGCAGAGAGCTGGGACCAACGTAACAAAGACTACCATCAGTAACACACTACGCCACCAGGGACTCAGATCCTGCAGTGCCAGACGTGTCCCCCCGCTTAAGCCAGTACATGTCCGGGGCCCGTCTTAGGTTTGCTGGAGAGCATTTGGATGATCCAGAAGAGGACTGGGAGAATGTCATATGGTCAGATGAAACCAAAGTAGAACTGTTTGGTAGAAACACAACTCATCGTGTTTGGAGGAGAGAGAATGCTGAGTTGCAACCAAAGAACACCATACCTACTGTGAAGCATGGGGGTGGCAACATCATGCTTTGGGGCTGCTTCTCTGCAAAGGGAACAGGACGACTGATCCGTGTACATGAAAGAATGAATGGGGCCATGTATCGTGAGATTTTGAGTACAAACCTCCCATCAGCAAGGGCATTGAAGATGAAACGTGGCTGGGTCTTTCAGCATGACAATGATCCCAAACACACCACACGGGCAATGAAGGAGTGGCTTCGTAAGAAGCATTTCAAGGTCCTGGAGTGGCCTAGTCAGTCTCCAGATCTCAACCCCATAGAAAACCTTTGGAGGGAGATGAAAGTCCATGTTGCCCAGTGACAGCCCCAAAACATCACTGCTCTAGAGGAGATCTGCATGGAGGAATGGGCCAACATACCAGAAACAGTGTGTGACAACCTTGTGAAGACTTACAGAAAACGTTTGACCTCTGTCATTGCCAACAAAGGAGATATAACAAAGTATTGAGATGAACTTTTCATATTCACCAAATACTTATTTTCCACCATAATTTGCAAATAAATTCTTCTACAAATCAGACAATGTGATTGGATTTGTTTCCACATTTTGTCTCTCATAGTTGAGGTCTACCTATGATGACAATTACAGGCCTCTCTCATCTTTTTAGGTGGGAGAACTTGTACAATTGGTGGCTGACTAAATACTTTTTTTGCCCCACTGTAGTTTAAGGTTAAACCTCTTTTCTTCTAATTTTAATGAGTGGCCACGAGTCTTGTTAAACTCCCTTCCGCAAAAAACTTTTCTCCCTATTGTGGGGTCACCAGTCCGGTATTTATATATTGTAGGGTCACCAGTCCAGTATTTGTATATTGTGGGGTCACCAGTCCGGTATTTGTATATTGTGGGGTCACCAGTCCGGTATTTATATATTGTAGGGTCACCAGTCCGGTATTTATATATTGTGGGGTCACCAGTCCGGTATTTGTATATTGTGGGGTCACCAGTCCGGTATTTGTATATTGTGGGGTCACCAGTCCGGTATTTGTATATTGTGGGGTCACCAGTCCGGTATTTATACATTGTGGGGTCACCAGTCCGGTATTTGTATATTGTGGGGTAACCAGTCCGGTATTTATACATTGTGGGGTCACCAGTCCGGTATTTATATATTGTGGGGTCACCAGTCTGGTATTTATATATTGTGGGGTCACCAGTCCGGTATTTCTATATTGTGGGGTCACCAGTCCGGTATTTATATATTGTGGGGTCACCAGTCCGGTATTTGTATATTGTGGGGTCACCAGTCCGGTATTTATATATTGTGGGGTCACCAGTCCGGTATTTGTATATTGTGGGGTCACCAGTCCGGTATTTATATATTGTGGGGTCACCAGTCCGGTATTTGTATATTGTGGGGTCACCAGTCCGGTATTTATATATTGTGGGGTCACAAGTCCGGTATTTGTATATTGTGGGGTCACCAGTCCGGTATTTGTATATTGTGGGGTCACCAGTCCGGTATTTGTATATTGTGGGGTCACCAGTCCAGTATTTATATATTGTGGGGTCACCAGTCCGGTATTTATATATTGTGGGGTCACCAGTCCAGTATTTATATATTGTGGGGTCACCAGTCCGGTATTTGTATATTGTGGGGTCACCAGTCCAGTATTTATATATTGTGGGGTCACCAGTCCGGTATTTATATATTGTGGGGTCACCAGTCCGGTATTTGTATATTGTGGGGTCACCAGTCCGGTATTTGTATATTGTGGGGTCACCAGTCCAGTATTTATATATTGTGGGGTCACCAGTCCGGTATTTATATAATGAAATCATATCCCCTCTCAAGCGTCTCTTCTCCAGAGAGAATAAGTTCAGAGCTCACAACCTTTCCTCATAACTAAGATCCTCCAGACCCTTTATTAGCTTTGTTGCCCTTCTTTGTACTCGCTCCATTTCCAGTACATCCTTCCTGAGGACTGGTGCCCAGAACTGGACAGCATACTCCAGGTGCGGCCGGACCAGAGTCTTGTAGAGCGGGAGAATTATCGGATTTTTAAGGGTAAAAGTTTGTTGCCATTCCACGAGCGGGCGCAATTTTGAAGCGCGACATGTTGGGTATCAATTTACTCGGCGTAACATTATCTTTCACAATATAAAAAAAATTGTGCTAACTTTACTGTTGTCTTATTTTTTTATTAGAAAAAGTGAATTTTTTCCAAAAAAAAAGTGCGCTTGTAAGACCGCTGCGCAAATACGGTGTGACAGAAAGTATTGCAACGACCGCCATTTTATTCTCTAGGGTGTTAGAAAAAAAAATGTATTATGTTTGGGGGTTCTAAGTAATTTTCTAGGCAAAAAAAACCCTGTTTTTAACTTGTAAACAACAAATCTCAAAAAGAGGTGGTCCTTAAGTGGAAGCTGTGGGCTTTAAATTGCTCTTGAAGGTTAAAGATCCTCCTTCCAACTATTCAGGACCTTCTCTGACAAACGTGGTTCCTCATTTTCCATGAAAAGTTGGATTACTATAAAAGAGGACCTCGCAGGGTCCCCTTATCCTTTATAGAAAAGAAAATGTAGTAACTCCGCCGGTGACAAATAATGATGAATCAAAAAAAAGCAGCTGGCGATCACACAACAGAACATTTGTGTAAAAACATAAAAAACAAAAGATTGCCGCCCTAGTGTCTAATAAATCAAAAACTGAATAATAAATTCAAAAAAGGGTCAATAATAAAAGTCCAAACACTCCTCGTGATTCCTGGAATCAGAGACGCCCAAAGTGCACCTTCCACCGTGAGATATAAAAGACGTGGCCTTACCTGAGAGATAGGAGCCTAGCAAAGCATGGATTCACACACCCCATTAAGGATCCATCCATGGAAAGCAGACAAGGACGGCAAAACCGTGGTATTTATTGAATCCGTCCATCCGTCTGACCCATAAAATTGTCCTGCAAGACATTAAGGAACTGGCGAGCCTTAAATGAATGCGCGGTTCCCTCCGCCCAGTCTATGTCTGGATAATTAAAATCCCCCATTATGATAACACTTCCCATCCTTGCTGCTAATCCAATTTGTGATCGGAGATCCGTCTCCACTTCCTCCCTCAGGTTAGGGGGCCTATAGCAAGTCCAACAAGAGTAAAAATATCCTGGGTCAAAAGATTCTGCAGATCACAAACTGGCGTGGTAAGTTGAGCATAGACTCCACCCTACTAGTTTCGTCATACATGTGTGTGGAGTCTGTCAGGAACCACGCATAACCACTTCACGCAAAACAAGGTACCCGTACGTCAGTACTTTGATGCTAAATACCGGGGTTTATAGCAGCAGATAGCTGGCATTTTAGAGAACCCTGTGCGTTTCTCTTTAAGATAAAAGTGGTCTCCGCGACGGATTCACCTCGAATTTGTCAGAAACCATGAAATCAGGCCAAGACAGAAGTACAGCTAAAAGAGACCGTGGCTTTAACTGGTTAAGAAGTGTTAGCTGGAGTTGGGCTTTATTTATTTATTTTTTGTCTTTCACTTAGGCCAGTTTCATACCTATGCGAATTGGATGAAGGTTTCCCCCGCATCCAATTCGCATGACAAGAGATTGTGACCGTCTCTCTATGGACCCGGTTCACATATTTCCGGTGCGGCTTGCACAGAAACGATGTGCGTCTTTGGTTCCATTTCAGGGCCGAATTCAGGCAAAAATTCAGCCCTAAAATGGAGAACAGACACACCGGACACCCCACTGCGAGCCGCATCCGTCAGAGGTGTGAACCCCGCCCATCCAGGGCTATCCTATCCACAGGTGACAACGCTGCTATGCAATTTCACTGCAGAATGAAAAGCGTTGTCACCCTGTTACAGATCTACTGGCAGAATCAACGGGTAATAAAAGAAAGTCTTATGGAAATTGTGCACTTATGTTTATATGTAAGCAATAATATACCAGAGCAGCAACTCAACCGAGAGACACAAATCATAACTATCAGAGCTGAGCTATAAATTGAGTCAATTTAACATCTGTGGTTGTCAATTAATATGAATTGGACTGTAAAGACACTAATATATGTATAAAAAAAGGAGAAATAAAAGTGTGAGAAAGTCCACAAAATTCTCCTTAAGAAATGTAGAAATAGTGAGTATCCATCACCGTTCTTGTGCAAAAATGCCACCTTCAGTGGTAAAAATGCACGCTTACCGCTGTAGGTGACCCTCTATCTCTAGAGAGGTCTGCAAGGCTCACATCTTATTCCTCTAAAGGTAAATCATTAAAAGCTGCTCCAAGCTCTCTCCTTAGGGGGCAGGGAATGTGTAGTAATCATCCGCCAGATATCCTCTCACATGAATATAAATATGGAAACAGAATGCGCCAATAGTGTGATATCGTTTATATAGGACAATGTCATGTGTGACGAAACGCGTAGGGAGGAGTTGCATGCTGAGGTCATTGCATCTCTGTGCGCCCAGAAATGCAGGTGTTCTGCCAGCGAAGAATTCATTATTGCTTTGCGCTCAACCTTCTTTTATCATGTAAATGTGATTTTACTGTTTTAAATACACTATATAACACATATAACGCTACATTTATACATGTCTTAAGGAGAATTTTGTGGACTCTCTTATCTTTTTATCTGTCCTTTTATTTTTATTTATATATATAATATGTGTGTGTCTTCATGGTGGAATTCATATTACCGTATATACTGGAGTATAAGCCGAGTTTTTCAGCACATTTTTTTTTGTGCTGAAAATGCTCCCTTTGGCTTATACTCGAGTCAAGCACTTTTTTTTTTTTCTGCAACAGAGAATAACATTTTTTGAACCGAATTTGGGGCCCCGTATCTCAAGGCCACTTGGTGCTAGGAACCCAAAATTTGGTGTGCAAACCCAGTGGAACTAGCACTACAACATACCCATGGGGTTCCTAGCCCTAAGTGGCCCCGAAATACGGGGCCCCAAAATCAGTTTGGAAAATGTAATTCTCTGCTGCAGAAAAGTGCTTGACATTTTCCGAACCGAATTTGGGGACCTGTATCTCGGGGCCACTTGGTGCTAGGAACCCCTAGGATATGTTGTAGTGCTAGTTCCACTGGGTTTGCACACCAAATTTGGGGTTCCAGCACCAAGAGGCCCCAAGATACAGGGCCCCAAAGTTGGTCAACTGTGTCCATCTGCAGCAATGCCATTTCGGGACCCTTTGGGTCCAGAGACCCCAAATTTTGGCTGCAGCTAGGGGGGCATCCAGGAACCCCTTAACTACCGAGTATGAAGTTCGGGGGACCTATGGCTGCAAATGGGCACAGTGAGGCTGCAAATGGGCATTGTTGATCCTCTTTTCCACTTATGCCCTGTACACACGATCGGACATTGATCGGACATTCCGACAACAAAATCCTAGGATTTTTTCCAATGGATGTTGGCTCAAACTTATCTTGCATACACACGGTCACACAAAGTTGTCGGAAAAAGCTCCTATGCACAGCTGCCCCAGATTCTGTGTGCTCCGGTTTTATTGTCATTTATGTAATAACTTATCTTGCCCGGAGTTTCCCTTTAAGGTTACAATGTGGAAAGATGTACTTTGTTTCTTTCTGTGTGTTTTACAATCATTTTGCTGCGATATTACCCCGTTGATGAGCCGAGCGCCAGTCCTGCATGCATGGCGGCCCTCCGCCATCTCCTCCGAATAGACTTTGGACGGGTTATTAACTCCTCATCCTGTTTTATTATTAACCGTTAGACATCAGAGACCGCCACCGCCGCCACTCAGTGCGCTGTGACTCCGGGGTCCCGTATACGCTCGCTTAGCCCATATGGCGAATGCATTAAATATTTATTACCAAGCTGAGGGAGCGGGACAGAACGTAATGACTACAAGCTCACAGCAGACACACGGCGGCAATTAGCGTTGGATGTATCTCTGCGATGTGCATATGTTTATCCGGGCGCTGAGCTCAGGATCGATCGCTGCGCAGGTTAGTCACACAGGAGCCCTCAGCCTGGTTACATCTCTTATTCAGACAGAATTCATTCTGTTTATAGTGCAAATGGGATGATGTGGTGATCTTAAAGTTGCAGCGGATAGAAGGAGGCGCTGAATTGTGTATACCGCGATTATCTGACTCAGAATGACTTGTGCGATCGCAGTTGGCTTTCAAGGAGTATGTTTAATTAGCTAGCTGAGAAATTGGGTGATCGAACCGCAATTATTGGTTCATTTATGAAAAAGTGTCCCAATAACAGAAACCCAAAAATGTAATACTTTGCACCTTACCAGTCCATAGATGTGGTGGCTGCTTTAGTTTTCTTTTTGTCAGGCTTGATCCCGTCATACTCCCTGTCCTAGGAGGACAACCCTCACTCACCCTGCTGGAGGAGCAGCATTGTCACCCTAGACCAGTGATGGAGAACCTCGGCACCCCAGATGTTTTGGAACTACATTTCCCATGATGCTCAACTACAGTGCAGAGTGCATGAGCATCATGGGAAATGTAGTTCCAAAACCTCTGGGGTGCCAAGGTTCACTATCACTGACCTAGACTGATTTGAACTACAAACACCTCCTACTCTACTCATCTCTATTACATAGCAATGAGGAGCTTTGTAGTTCACAGAAGATAGCTGAGAAAGCTGATAACATTCTCTGAGATATCAGTTCAGTTCACAAGCAGCTACAAAAAACACTGAATTGCGGACATTTTTAACAATCTTCTTCTGTACTTCCAAAATATAAACTTGGCTTTAAAAAAAGCAAACAAATTCAGCCACCATATCTAAGGATTGGTAAGCTGCAGTCAATGTAGCACTACCCCGAGAGGAGCCCCTGTATGGTTCTTCTGTGGCCTTCACTAGATGATGACCCACCCTGGACCTGGACCTTAGTGATGCTGACACAGCTGAATTATTGTAGAGGGGGCTTTTGAAGAAAGTTAAGGCCCTGCTAAAGAAATTGGTCAGACAACAAATGCAATGCAGCATCAAATTCATCGCAATGCAGCAACACAACTGGCTTAAGATAGACCATTAAGATAGGCTTAAGATAGACCATCGATGGCCAGTGGGAATAGATATACTGCAATACATTCCTGTCTGCATTGGAACCCTTATCCTACAGTGGAGTGCTCAGTTGAAAAGGCCTCTCACCACTGATGGAGTTAGTTCCAAGAAATCCACATTGATTTATAGCGGTTGTGAGGAGAATAACCCCGCTAGTTCTGGAACCATCATCTCTTTCTCAAGTTCAAGGGATGACTCTACTGTTTGCAACACCTTCTCTGTCTCTAGTTGCATCAGCTCCCCCACTGCCTCTGTTGGGATCTACTGCTCTCAAACCAGCACCACAGGGAAGGGGTCTATCAATTTACTAGGGAGTCTAGTAGACACTTATGATGTTCCATTCTTCCTGCCAGGTCTTAGAGGTCGGTAGGCTTCCTTCTTTTGAGCAGTGGAACTCAATATTGGAGAAAGCATCTCTAGTGATCTCCTTAAGTTGACGGGAGAGTCTGTTCCTTAAAATCATGCATCCTCTCCTCTTTTCTCACACCACCTTGTGAGTGAAAGCTAATAAATGTCGTCTGGTGCCCTATGAGTGCTATCTGCATATTGTGCAAGCTTCCCATCTTTGGTGGACTTGGACAAACCTGCTGAAATAGCTTTCACCTCCACAACAATAACAGATCACAGAAATAGGTGATTTCCTGGCTGGAAGGGCTCATGGCTTTTCTCCAAATTGTGGAGGAGTTATCACTTCTACCATTCAACACATCTGCACCTTCAGAGTGGCCATCTCGGAATGAGGATCCACTGCAGTGACTTGTCTAATGCCATCCAACATTCTTCCTATTCTTTGCACAGTCTGGTGGCAGCGACTGAAACAATCAGAATTAATACATCCTTGTTGGTTACTTGACCCTTCAACGCGGTCATCACCCTGCTAGAGTGTCAGAAAGAATCCCGGATGAGCCCCCATTTGTAGCACAACCCCCAGAGAAACTGCTAGATGTATCGGGTTCCTCTGTGCCCTGGATCCAAGTTACACACTCACACCTTGAACTTTTTATAATTGTTTTTTTTTTAACAAAGTAAAAGTCTTGTGAAAGAAATTGGATTGGCAACAAATTCAGTGAAGTGTCCAATAGTTTACAATGTGAAAACACGCTGACATAAAGATTCCTTTCCTACCTTCCTTCTTTCCTTCCTTCCTTTCTTCATCCCCTTTCATTTTTCCCTTCTTTCCTTTCTTCCTTTCCCTTTCCTTCATTCCTCTGTCCTCTTGTTCTTCCTTCCTTCCTTCATTTCTCCCACTCTCCATTTCTTCCATCTTTCCTTCCTGTCCTTTCTTTCTTCTTCCTTTTCTGACATCTTTTATTCCTTTCATCTCCTTTCCTCTTCCCTTCCCCTTTTTCTTTCTTTTCTTTTCCTTATTCCTTTCTTTTCCTTTCCCTTTTTCTTCCCTTTGCTTTTCCCTTCCCGTTTCCTTTCTTTCCTTTTTCATTTTCTTCCATTTATTTAGGGTTCCATGTGGAAGATAATTATATTGGTATATGGGGGGGAGGGGGAGTGAAGTCATTTTCTCTCTGTAGTTCCACTTTTATGAAACGATATAAAATCTCAGTTTATAAAGTTTTAATCTTTAATGTCAAATTAAATTGACCAAAAACAATTACAGTTTCCATTTACCTTCATCGTAATCCATTCCAGATCTCTGTGTGAAGGTCTAATGGACAAAGAAATTATTTTTCTTCCTCTGGTTTGCTCTGTCATTGGGATCCGCAGGGCCGGCGCCATACTTTGGTGGAATTATCAGAATTTTGTTTAGAATGAATGAACGGCACATTTGTATCGCTAGTTTTCCGATCAGCATAACTAATTTAGATTGTATTTCTGCATGAAAATGAATGTGAGAACGATTTATGAATCAGCAGGAAAAATAAGTCAAAGGAATGCGATGATTCAGTGATTCTTCACATCCAAAGTCAGAGATAAAAATATAACGGGTCCTTCAGGAATGAACGGTCCGCTAAATCCAAAACCAACACAGATGTCACATATTGCAGCTTACATCTTCCATTCACACATTCCCCATTCACACATTCTTCATCCATTCCCCATTCACACATTCCCCATTCACACATTCTCCATCCAATCTCCATTCACACATTCTCCATTCACACATTCTCCATCCATTCCCCATTCACACATTCTCCATCCAATCTCCATTCACACATTCTCCATCCAATCTCCATTCACACATTCTCCATTCACACATTCCCCATTCACACATTCTCCATCCAATCTCCATTCACACATTCTCCATCCAATCTCCATTCACACATTCTCCATCCAATCTCCATTCACACATTCTCCGGCCATTCTCCATTCACACATTCTCCAGCCATTCTCCATTAACACATTCTCCAGCCATTCTCCATTCACACATTCTCCTTTCACACATTCTCCTTTCACACATTCTCCATTCACACATTCTCCATTCACACATTCTCCATCCATTCCCCATTCACACATTCTCCATCCAATCTCCATTCACACATTCTCCATCCAATCTCCATTCACACATTCTCCATCCAATCTCCATTCACACATTCTCCGGCCATTCTCCATTCACACATTCTCCATCCAATCTCCATTCACACATTCTCCAGCCATTCTCCATTCACACATTCTCCTTTCACACATTCTCCTTTCACACATTCTCCATTCACACATTCTCCATTCACACATTCTCCATCCATTCCCCATTCACACATTCTCCATCCAATCTCCATTCACACATTCTCCATCCAATCTCCATTCACACATTCTCCATCCAATCTCCATTCACACATTCTCCGGCCATTCTCCATTCACACATTCTCCATCCAATCTCCATTCACACATTCTCCGGCCATTCTCCATTCACACATTCTCCGGCCATTCTCCATTCACACATTCTCCAGCCATTCTCCATTAACACATTCTCCAGCCATTCTCCATTCACACATTCTCCTTTCACACATTCTCCTTTCACACATTCTCCATTCACACATTCTCCATTCACACATTCTCCTTTCACACATTCTCCAGCCATTCTCCATTCACACATTCTCCATTCACACATTCTCCAGCCATTCTCCATTCACACATTCTCCATTCACACATTCTCCATTCACACATTCTCCATTCACACATTCTCCTTTCACACATTCTCCATTCACACATTCTCCAGCCATTCTCCATTCACACATTCTCCATTCACACATTCTCCATCCATTCCCCATTCACATAACGAAACTCCTCATTTTACGTGAACTTTTAGACAGGACAGTTGGGTTTGTTGCAGGCTGGCTGGTGAGTGAGCTGGGAATTTTGGTTTGTTTTTTGACATGCGTTGCCCCTCCATGTGCTCTGTGCTGCAAAGGCCAGTTATAGGTTGGGGTAGTTGCCAAGGTTGCCACCTTTTCTTCAAGCCAAACCTGAACACTTTAGAGGCCTGGGACACCTTCGGGTGCCCCGCGGAGAGTAGTGATGTAGTGCACATAGCATGCCGCAGCAAAACATGGGTGTGGCCAAATTGCTCTTGCTGACATCATCATCCTGCACCCCAGTGATGCCAAACCTGCCCCCCAGACAGCCGCCTGCGGCTCCTGGATGGCAACAGATTTATGTGTGACTATCTCGGGTTACTTAGGGAGTCACAGCCCAGTCTGAATAATGTGTCCGGGTTTCAGTCCGCCTGAAACCCGGACACATGATTCAAAACCCGGACTGTCCGGGTGAATCCCAGACAGGTGGCAACCCTAGCGCTTGCCATTATTTGGTCCATTTACTTGGTGCAACCGTCTCTTTTATATTTTACCAATCATTGGAATGCCCACAACAATTTACTTTTATATCTGGAGTCCTGAGTATAAATTTGAATCTAATAAAAGTAAATGGCCAGGCAGATGTTTCTTAAAGGGAATCTTCATTTAGAAATTGTAAGATGCTTTCCTGAAAATAAACATTCACAGATCTCAATATAGATCTGCTCTACACTACCGATAGGCACAGGTCAGGCCACGCCCACGGATGAGACCACGCCCATGGACGAGACCATGCCCACGGATGAGAGAGACCACGCCCACGGATGAGACCACGCCTGCCTCCCCAAACAGTCCTGATTGGCTACTATCAATCAATGCATTCTGCCTGTTTCATAAAATGGTGACCCCAATATAACGGTTGGGGGGGGGTGTTCCTTGTCTTGCAGGTTACTGGCTCTTCACCACATGCGGGGCCAGCGGTCCTCATGGGCCGAGTCAGAAGCTGTGCGATGAATCCTATGAGAACTTCAGCGTGATTGTCGGGACGGGAGCGCAAAGGGGCGTACAGATCTGGCGGGTCCCCGAAACCAACCGATACAGGTGATGCTTGTGGCTGCTATATATATATATATATATATATATACGGTATATATTTTTTTATATTATCTATATATATATATAATAAACGTATACAAATAAATACACAATGTATATAAAAAAATTCACAACTTTCCATACTGAGTAGGAGGAGCAGCTTCTATTTTTTAAATAATATATTATGTGTATGATTGGTGGAAATTCATAGTAACTCCAGGGCCACATTCATAAATCATGGGGCCCCGTACAGTCTAAAAGCCTTCCCCAATAACTCCTATATGTATCCTCAATCCCCCCCTCCCCCGCTGAGCTCTTAGAGCTGTCACCCTCCATCCATTCACACTGGGTGCTCCCCCACTCCTCACCCCGATCCTCCTCCTGCTGTCCTCAGGTGTGGCCCCCCCAGATCCCTATTCTTTCTGGGATTTGTGGTGGCTCCTGGTTTCCATGGGTGCTGACTACTGCCCCATTTACACTGAAATTATCTACCCCAGGGGGATAAACAGGGCTGTCCATAGAAATCATGGGGCTCCATATAAAGCTGCACTGACAGTCCCTGCTGGGCCCCAGGCCCCCCTAATCACCCAATGGGGCCCCATTACGGGAATACTGATTGACATCCCTGAGGAACTCCATAAACCTTTTTTTCTATATTCAGATGACTGATTTTCTGTTACGTGATCAGCTGAGGTGCAGATTGCGTTAGGTTCTTCTCTGATCTCCTCTGTGTAGAGTTGGATGGCCCCATGTCTGGTCTTGTGATCTTCCTCTGTATGGGGTGAACACTGAGAGCTCTTCATTCTATGTAATTAGAGGAGAGCCGCCGCACTTTTCATTAACAAGACTCGTTACATCTTTCCGGTATTTATATCCTCCTCGCTGCTCGAGATACTCATCTCCCCACATCACCTGAATAATAATAATGTCTCCTGATATTCTGACCACAAAGGAAATGTACAGATTTATAGATATTGTTATTATGTATCATTTCCTACAATAAAAATGTAACCTTTATTATAGTATCTCAAGTCATTTGGTTTAATTCTCAATGGAGTTATGGATGGGTGGAGTCCCTGGTCTTTATTAATATTATTATAAAAATGTAGTATCAATTTCCCTTTATTTCCTGTCCCAAAGACACAACAGGAACTGAGAAGAAATCTCTTCACAGTGAATTCTGGGGGTTCCCACCATCCGTGTGCTGAGTTCCCGGGTCTGTACACCCGCTGTGCCCATTATGAGGGGTTCTCACCATCCCTGTGCTGAGTTCCCGGGTCTGTACACCCGCTGTGCCCATTATGAGGGGTTCCCACCATCCCTGTGCTGAGTTCCCGGGTCTGTACACCCGCTGTGCCCATTATGAGGGGTTCCCACCATCCCTGTGCTGAGTTCCCGGGTCTGTACATCCGCTGTGCCCATTATGAGGGGCTCTCACCATCCCTGTGCTGAGTTCCCGGGTCTGTACCCCCGCTGTGCCCATTATGAGAGGTTCCCACCATCCCTGTGCTGAGTTCCCGGGTCTGTACACCCGCTGTGCCCATTATGAGAGGTTCCCACCATCCCTGTGCTGAGTTCCCAGGTCTGTACACCCGCTGTGCCCATTATGAGGGGTTCCCACCATCCCTGTGCTGAGTTCCCGGGTCTGTACACCCGCTGTGCCCATTATGAGGGGTTCCCACCACCCCTGTGCTGAGTTCCCGGGTCTGTACACCCGCTGTGCCCATTATGAGGGGTTCTCACCATCCCTGTGCTGAGTTCCCGGGTCTGTACACCCGCTGTGCCCATTATGAGGGGTTCCCACCATCCCTGTGCTGAGTTCCCGGGTCTGTACACCCGCTGTGCCCATTATGAGGGGTTCCCACCACCCCTGTGCTGAGTTCCCGGGTCTGTACACCCACTGTGCCCATTATGAGGGGTTCTCACCATCCCTGTGCTGAGTTCCCGGGTCTGTACCCCCGCTGTGCCCATTATGAGAGGTTCCCACCATCCCTGTGCTGAGTTCCCGGGTCTGTACACCCGCTGTGCCCATTATGAGAGGTTCCCACCATCCCTGTGCTGAGTTCCCGGGTCTGTACACCCGCTGTGCCCATTATGAGAGGTTCCCACCATCCCTGTGCTGAGTTCCCAGGTCTGTACACCCGCTGTGCCCATTATGAGGGGTTCCCACCATCCCTGTGCTGAGTTCCCGGGTCTGTACACCCGCTGTGCCCATTATGAGGGGTTCCCACCACCCCTGTGCTGAGTTCCCGGGTCTGTACACCCGCTGTGCCCATTATGAGGGGTTCCCACCATCCCTGTGCTGAGTTCCCGGGTCTGTACACCCGCTGTGCCCATTATGAGGGGTTCCCACCATCCCTGTGCTGAGTTCCCGGGTCTGTACACCCGCTGTGCTCATTATGAGGGGTTCCCACCATCCCTGTGCAGAGTTCCCGGGTCTGTACACCCGCTGTGCCCATTATGAGGGGTTCCCACCATCCCTGTGCTGAGTTCCCGGGTCTGTACACCCGCTGTGCCCATTATGAGGGGTTCCCACCATCCCTGTGCTGAGTTCCCGGGTCTGTACACCCGCTGTGCCCATTATGAGGGGTTCCCCCCCATCCCTGTGCTGAGTTCCCGGGTCTGTACACCCGTTGTGCCCATTATGAGGGGTTCTCACCATCCCTGTGCTGAGTTCCCGGGTCTGTACACCCGTTGTGCCCATTATGAGGGGTTCTCACCATCCCTGTGCTGAGTTCCCGGGTCTGTACACCCGCTGTGCCCATTATGAGGGGTTCTCACCATCCCTGTGCTGAGTTCCCGGGTCTGTACACCCGCTGTGCCCATTATGAGGGTTTCCCAGGTCTGTACACCCGCTGTGCCCATTATGAGGGGTTCCCACCATCCCTGTGCTGAGTTCCCGGGTCTGTACACCCGCTGTGCCCATTATGAGGGGTTCTCACCATCCCTGTGCTGAGTTCCCGGGTCTGTACACCCGCTGTGCCCATTATGAGGGGTTCCCACCATCCCTGTGCTGAGTTCCCGGGTCTGTACACCCGCTGTGCCCATTATGAGGGGTTCATTTTGTTTATTGAAAAATCTTACAAACAACAACTTATATACAATAAAATCATAATAAATAAATAAAACATATTTACAAAATAATTGAATATGATTATACAAAACAAGAACATAATAAATGGTACAAACCAAATTGCGCACTACACAATCCCTACAGGAGAGCCAGACTAAGGAACATCACCGTCACCATGCATGGAGCCTTTTATCAAAAATAGATTTCATCTTGAAAATCTAGGGGAGTGAATCAAGAATACAAAGAAAAGCCGCACACCCCGAGATCAACAGGCAGCAGCTACAGAGTCCTGATATTCCTCCACGCCCTTATCCAGGCCTCCTGCTGCCACCTGCCTTTCTCAAGACCCCGAATCTTCCCAACCTCACCCAGAATGTCCTGCACCACCACTTCCACAGGGAGGATTTTACTCCGTAAGGATACCTGACACCGTGCACTCCACGTGAAATAACGGACTACTAGACTAACTAAAAAAAGTGTTTTTCCAAATCATAATCCCGACGAGTCTGGAATGCCCCATACACCCACTCTGCATAACTCATATGGGGGGGGGGAGGGTATACTCAGAGCCCTCCCCACCCTCTTGTACACCTCTATATTAAAAGGACATTGAAGTAGAAAGTGATCCATGGACTCCACCATTCCTCCACACTCCACTCTCGGGCAGCCCCGATCACTCATGGAAAGAAACTTCAAGTTGCCTTTCACATATAGTTTTCCATGAAAGGCAAGCCAAGCCTGATCCCTAAACTTCATTGGGATTCTCTCCAAATTAATCAATCGCAAACCCACCCCCAAAACCAGGCTTGGGCAATCCCTCAAGGCCAGTGGCTCGCAAAAAGCAAAGCTCATGATCCGCTTCTCAAGAAGTTTCCTTGGAAGAGATCTGACTTCTCCTGCTGTTACTTGCCACTGCCGAAGCATTTTCAAACACGGGGCAACATAAGCCGGGAGCTGTTCATGCTTGACCCTCAGGCTTTTCACTGGCCCACCATTTTCCCAGTCTCGCAGAAAGGGCCTAAACCAGGACTGGAAAATACCAACCCACCCAGGGGGTCTCTCTGCCAACATGTTACCAAGATTGTACTTCAGAAACATCAGAGAGAAAAAGACTACAGGGTTGATCGTCCCTAGACCACCCTCCCGCCTAGGAAGGTAAGTCACATTCCTTTTGACAAGGTTTATTCTGTTCCCCCATAACAGCTGGAAGAAACAACTATAGATCCTGGTATAGAGAGAAACTGGCAAAATGCAAACAAAACTGACATACAGAAAGATCGGAATCAGGTAAGTCTTGATCAGATCAACCTTTTCCCTCAAGGAAAGCTGCCAACCTTTCCAGCTTGCCACCTTGGCATCGGCATTCTCCAGCCTGTTCACCCAATTTGCATGACCATAGTCACCTGGGCCGAATTCAATGCCTAGAACTTGAATTTTTTGTTGGGGCTCCGGGAAGTCATCCGGGAGAACAAAGCTCTCACCTTCCACACCCATCCAGAAAGCTTCACACTTGTCCTGGTTGACCTTTGAACCTGATGCCTCTGCATACTGCCCTATCACTGAGACCACCTCCTGCGCCTCCCCAGTCCCAGAGATAAAAACAGAAACATCATCAGCATAGGCCACAACCTTCAAAGGAGGCTCACCAGCGATGCCCAAAGGTACCCCACACAATGGTCCACTCTCTAGCCTTCTAATGAAGGGGTCGATTGCAAACACATATAGCAGAGGACTCAATGGACACCCCTGACGCACACCCGAGCCGACCGCAAAGGGCTGCCCGACCCAACCATTAACCAGAGGAAAGCTTTCAGCCCCTTTGTACAAAATCTTGAGCCAATCAATGAAACCCCCCTCCAGGCCATATTTGTCAAGAAGGAGCCACAAGTACTCATGATTAACCCGATCAAAGGCCTTAGCCTGATCCAATGTCAGCAAAAATTTACCCCAACCAGCAGCCCTACAACGCTCCAAGGCCTCCCGGACAGCTAACACCGCTGAGAAAGTGCTTCTACCTTGGACCGAACAGTGCTGGTGGCGGGATAACAAACTGCCTGCAACTGGTGATAATCGCCAGAAGAAAATCTTTGCCAGTATCTTCCTATCGACATTAAGAAGGCTAATGGGGCGCCAATTCCCAATCATCGAAGGATTTTTACCCTTTGACAGAAGGATCACTGCAGATTGCCTCATGGAGGGAGGGAGAGAACCCTCATACAAACAGCCATTAAAAACCTCCACAAGGTAGGGAGCCAGGATCGTCTTAAAACATTTATAGAACTCGGCTGTCAAACCATCTGGCCCTGGAGTTTTCTTGATGGCTAGTTTATCAATAGCCTTGATTACCTCATCTGCAGTGATTTCATCTGTCAAATTCATCAAAGGAACATTACTTTCCAGTCCTGGTGTAGAGTCCAAAAAACCCAAAATCCTTGTCCGATCAAGGTTCCTTCCTCCCAGGAGATCGGCATAGTATCACCTGACAACCTCCAGGATCCCTGACCTAGACTTCGTCAGAGAGCCCGTACTGTCCCTCAGGCCATTGACCTTCTTAACTGCTACGCTCTGTTTACAGTTCTGGTAAGGGTCAGGCGAATGGTATTTCCCGTAATCCCTCTCCTGAACCAAAGAGGCGTGCCGGTCATATTGATGTCTCCTAAGGAGGAGCTTCACCTCAGAGATTGCCCCAGAATCTCCTCCATTCGAAACAAGGCGGTCAAGTTTCCTCCGCAAACGCTGGTAGGTGATATACTTATCTTGCTGCTTCTTTCTTCCTATGGCCTTGAAAAGCCCAACAGTCCGCTGTTTAACAAGCTCCCACCATTCTGACTTGCTGTTGCAAAAGTCTAGGATCGTTACCTGTGCTTGAAAAAAATCCTCAAAGGATTGTCTTACTCTCTCGTCTTCCAGGAGGGCCGAATTCAATCTCCAGATACCCCTCCCCCTAGGTTGCATGTCTGGGGCATTCAGAGTCACAGATAGAATACAGTGATCAGAAAACTCCACTGCCCGACACACAGGTGCCGAAAAAGCGGAGTCTCCCTTTAAACAAACCTATCTATCCTACTCTGACTACTACCTCGCTGAAAAGTGAACCCTGTGCTGTCTGGGCAGCGCTTAATGTGCGCATCTACCAGACCTGCTTCCCTAACTATCGTATTAAGAAAAAGGGTGTCATAGCCCAGCTTATCTCTGAAACCTCTCCTTTCTTTAGACCTAGTAATGGTGTTAAAATCACCTCCAAAGATAACCTGCTGGGCCGTAAAAAGAAAAGGCTTAATCTTTGTAAAGAGGCATTTCCTGTCCCACTTCATCTGGGGACCATAGATGTTAATCAGGCGCAAGTCCTGCCCCTTCACAGAGACATCTAAGACCATGCATCTCCCTATCTCTACCTCAATTACCCGCCGGCACGTTACCATACCAGAAAAAAGGACTGCAACTCCGCTGTAAGGCTCGGCCGCAAGAGACCAAAATGAGGGACCACGTCTCCACTCCTTCTTTGCCAGATGTATATCGGCCAGACTACTCAGATGGGTCTCTTGCAAAAACAAAATGTCAGCATCAAACTCGCTGAGCAAAAATAAGGCCATATGATGAGCACTTACTGATCTTAAGCTGGCAACATTAATGGTTGCCACTTTTAAAGGAGTGGGAACTGCCATTAGGGTAGTTGAGGCAGCCGTTTCTTAGCCTGACTACTCCCTCTGCCTGGAGAACCAGCGCGCTTCGTTGCACCCTGGCACTCATCCTCCATAGAGGATGCAGAACTGAATGAGTCCCATTCATCATCATCATCAGACAGGACCTCAAACTTATTTTCTAAAGGCAAAAATTTAGGATTTAAGGTAACTGAACCCCCTTTTTTCCTTCTTTTGCCCCTCCTCCTCCTATCCTCCAACCACTCCATATCATCCTTAGACAAACCAGACTCAACAGCCTCCCCACCCCTATCCTCCCCTTCACCCCCCTCCCCCCCACTCCCCCTTCCCTTATCTACCACCAGGCCAGCATCTCCACCATCCTCCCCACTCCTCTGCACCCCACGATCCTCAATAGAAACCCTGCAGCGTCGGAGGAGGGGGGTTGGCACCACACCTGACGCACCTGCCTCAGCACCTCTTGCTGCCTCTGCAATTTTAGAAGACACAGACACAGAAGGATTGGACACATTTTTGGCAACTGGTACCTTACCTACAGAAGACATGGGCACACTAGGTAAACGCACAGACTGGGGAGACACAGACACATTAGGTATTGGCACAGACTGGGGCATCACAGACTGGGGAGACACATTAGGTATTGGCACAGACTGGGGAGACACAGACACATTAGGTATTGGCACAGACTGGGGCACCACAGATTGGGGAGACACATTAGGTATTGGCACAGACTGGGGCACCACAGACTGGGGAGACACATTGGGTATTGGCACAGACTGGGACACCACAGATTGGGGAGACACATTAGGTATTGGCACAGACTGGGGCATCACAGATTTGGGAGACACATTAGGTATTGGCACAGACTCAGATGGACTCACAGGCACCCCAGCTGCTGAGCTCCGAGCATCCTCCATGTCCATGCGGAAGAACTCTCTCATGAGCTCAGGATTGTTGTGCATTGCCTCAGGACACTGACTGTAAGGATGTCCCACCGCATTGCACAGATTGCACCTGATAATATTACAATCCTTCGCCAAATGTCCTATACCCTGACACAGAGAGCACTTCATCACTGGACAGGAGGATGCAAGATGTCCTTTATCTCCACACTTATTGCAGAGCTTTGGCTGGCCTGGATAGAAGATGGTCAGCCTGTCCCTCCCCAGGAAAGCTGAGGTTGGCAGATGCTGGACGACATTATCAACAACCTTTAATTTTAGCTGCACAGACCATCCCCCCGTCCATATTCCCCGATCGTCCACAATCTTTTTTAGGGGGCTCAGGACGTCTCCATACCTCCTCAACCATACAGATAAATCCCCTTATGGTATGGATTCATTGCGGACCAAAATTGTCACCATTTTAATGAGGGGCTGGCGTGAAACAAGCTTTGGGATGAGCCCTTTCCAGTCCGGTAGGCCCCTACACACGTGTTCATACTTCTCTCAAAATATGTCCAAAGACTCCGGAAGGATAAAGGACAAATCATACTCATAGGAACCTGCCGGACTGATCAGGGCAAAGATATCTGTGGGTGTAAACCCCATCTGTAGAATCTTATCCACCACTGTCCTCCTATGTGGGGGATTCCACCGCCTTCCCATTTTAACTGCACAACATTCCTCCTTTTAAACAGGGAGGAAGATAAAACATTTTCATATTCCTTCCCTGCTTGCTCTCCCTTCCCAGATCCTGTAGCAGCAACACCAGCATAAGTTTTTCTTACACCAGCAGCATTTGCAGTCTTGTCCTTAGACACATTCAAACCTGCTGGCAGAGAGTCTGAATCAGATGTGATAGCAGTCTTATGATTAGCAGAGGCAGGACCCCCCCCCCTGCTCTGAACACACAGCTTCACTCCTGGGATCAAAGTCTTAATTGCTGCAGACTCCTGGAAAGTTGTAGCACTACTGCACCCAGAGTCTCCTCCACCATTCACAGGAACAGCCGCTGTGCCTGGTCCAGGCAAAGTCTCTGTATTGTCCATGGACCTCTCTGCAGACTTAAGCTGACAGTTATTATCAGATGTTGTTTTATGTTGGACATTGTCTATGGGTCTGGACTGACTGCTTGCAGCACTACAACCCTCAGCAAGCCCATTGTCACTAATAAAGTTCACACCACCATCCTGCACACACACTGTACCTGCTTGCTGTGTTGTCACCTCTGCGATATTATGGCTGATGCTGGGATCAGACTTCCCCCCAGTTGCTGCAGACTTAATGGTGGATCCTGCTCTCTCCACGGGTCTTTTTTCCACAGGGCTAGGAACAGTGTCCATCTCCTCATCATCATCCAGAGAAGCCGTATCCAGAGGTGATTCCAGCTTATTGATAAACTCCAGCATGCCAGTATCTTCAACCTCCTGCTCAGATGTTCCACATTGCTGGGGAGTGAAGGGGACAGAGGCCTCCACCATTGAGGGCTCAGCAGATGTCTGAGGTGTTGAAGATCTGGGCTCATCCTCCGGGCCCACATTCTCACTCTCTGCTGACTCTATCTGTACCTGCATCTCCTCACTGATGGGGTCACCCTCCATGCGGCTCCTCTTCTCATTTGGCTAAACCGTTCTTAGCTTCTGTATTTTTCTAGAAAAGCTCCACTAATCTCCTTCAGAGAACTCACCAGTTCTTTCTGCTTCCGCAGAGCTTGTTCCAGGTCTTTCAACTCAGGCCTCAGAGCCGGTCTTTTCTTACTGAACACTTTGGCACAAATCTGTTTTTTCTTTTTAAATTCAGCTTTCAAAGCTACCAATTTCTCCTCTTCCTTCTCAATCCGCTTCAGCGTTTCAACAACCCTCCGTCTAAAGGCAGACAGAGATTCATCTCTCCTTGAGCCAGGCCCAGAATCTTCCACAGGCTGAGGCCTATCCAGGGGGCCCACACCAGGGTCCTCCCCAGGATCCAGCATCTCTTCTGGGGCAAAGAAGCAACTCTAGCCCCTGGTCTCTGGAAGCACAGGAGCAAAGGAACCAGCAACCTCACACCTCACTGTCAAGAAGCAGAATGGCTTCCCACCATCCCTGTCCTAAGTTTCCGAGTCTGTACACCCGCTGTGCCCATTATGAGGGATTCCCACCATCCCTGTGCTGAGTTTCCGGGTCTGTACACCCGCTCTGCCCATTATGAGGGGGTTCCCACCATCCCTGTGCTGAGTTCCTGGGTCTGTACTCCCGCTGTGCCCATTATGAGGGGTTCCCACCAACCCTGAGCTGAGTTCCCAGGTCTGTACACCCGCTGTGCCCATTATGAGGGGTGCCCACCATCCCTGTGCTGAGTTTCCGAGTCTGTACACCCGCTGTGCCCATTATGAGGGATTCCCACCATCTCTGTGCTGAGTTCCCGGGTCTGTACACCCGCTGTGCCCATTATGAGGGGTTCCCACCATCCCTGTGCTGAGTTCCCGGGTCTGTACACCCGCCGTGCCCATTATGAGGGGTTCCCACCATCCCTGTGCTGAGTTCCCGGGTCTGTACACCCGCCGTGCCCATTATGAGGGGTTCCCACCAACCATGAGCTGAGTTCCCGGGTCTGTACACCTGCTGTGCCCATTATGAGGGGTTCCCACCATCCCTGTGCTGAGTTCCCGGGTCTGTACACCCGCTGTGCCCATTATGAGGGGTTCCCACCATCCCTGTGCTGAGTTCCCGGGTCTGTACACCCGCTGTGCCCATTATGAGGGGTTCCCACCATCCCTGTGCTGAGTTCCGGGGTCTGTACACCCGCTGTGCCCATTGTGAGGGGTTCCCACCATCATTCTTGGGTTTGCACACATGCTTTTAACATTATGAGGGGTTCCCACCATCATTACATCGATATGTAACAGGAGAAGCTAACACACAGGAGTGGGTGGGAAGACCAAAAACTCCCAGATGGACAGGAGCAGAGCCAGGAATTCTAGCAGGGAGATATCAGTGTTGGAGGGTTCAGGACACACAAAATAAGAAATCAGGTGCGGAGTCAGCTCACCAAGCTCCATTTATAAATAATCACATTAAGGTAGTTGGGGACCCCTTGGGGGACCATTGAATCTTATTCAGAATGCACATGGAAGAATAATAATCTCAGCACATCATTGTGATAAATTGTATCCTTCTTCTTCCAGGATATCTGGATACGGAGCAGCTGGCGGAATGGGAGTGAAGACTCCTACGAGGGCCCACGGCACAGCTCTGGTTGGGGTTTTTGAACTCCAGAAGGATGATATACTCTATATACTGGTCGGCCAGCAAGGGGAGGACGCTTGCCCCCGGGTAACTGAACATATATATGGAGATTATTAGTATATATTCCATGGTTGAAGAGTGTTCCTCGTTTTGTTAAATAAGGAATGTAACTAAAATATAATTTGGTGTTTGGAAGGTCTCCTGTACAACTCAAATATCTTACATCCTCTCTCCAGCCTCCCTTTATGTCTTGCACAGTTGTACCTTCCCTAGACTGATTTCTCTGCACACTGTGAGCTTCTATATGCTGTATATTTCTCATTAGTTGATGTTGGAGGGATCATTGCCCAGGAAAGGGGTTTTCTTTAATCACATCATTATAGGCTTTTCTTGTTTATCGACCTTTGGAAGATTTTTGGATATTTTGTAAACATGCACCAATCAAGCAGAAATTTTCCAACAAGCCTGTTCATAAAAAGTCGACCAACTTTATAGTCCTGAGTCCTGAGACACTGCTAACCCCACCTACACAGTCTACTTTCTAACACCCATTTAATGGATGGCCGTGCCAAAATTATGTCCGCTTTATGGGTTGCCTTACCGAAATCACGTCCGCTTTATGAGTTGTATTGCCTAAATCACATTTGCTTTACCAGTTGCCTTGCCCGAATCACGTCCGCTCTACAGGTTGCCTTGCCTAAATCACTTAATGTACTCCCTTGCTCAAATCACATCTACTTTATGGGTTGCCTTGCATAAATCATGTTTGCTTTATGGGTTGCCTTGCCTAAATCACGTCTGCTTAATGTACTTCCTTGCCCAAATCACATCTGCTTTACAAGTTGCTTTGCTCAAATCACGTCTACTTTATGGGTTGCCTTGCCTAAATCACATTTGCTTTACTGGCTTCCTTGTCCAAATCACGTCTGCTTTATGGGTTGCCTTGCATAAATCATGTTTGCTTTATGGGTTGGCTTGCCTAAATCACGTCTGCTTTACAGGTTGCCTTGCCTAAATCACGTCTGCTTTATGGGTTGCCTTGCCTAAACCACATCTGCTTTATGGGTTGCCTTGCCTAAATCACTTCTGCTTTAGGGGTTGCCTTGCCTAAATCACGTCTGCTTTATGGGTTGCCTTGCCTAAATCACGTCTGCTTTAGGGGTTGCCTTGCCTAAATCACGTCTGCTTTATGGGTTGCCTTGCCTAAATCACGTCTGCTTTAGGGGCTGCCTTGCCTAAACCAAGTCTGCTTTATGGGTTGCCTTGCCTAAATCACATCTGCTTTACGGGTTGCCTTGCCTAAATCACGTCTACTTTATGGGTTGCCTTGCCTAAATCACATCTGCTTTATGGGTTGCCTTGCCTAAATCACATCTGCTTTATGGGTTGCCTTGCCTAAATCACGTTTGCTTTACGGGCTTCTTTGCCCAAATCACATCCGCTTTACAGGTTGCCTTGCCTAAACCACGTCCACTTAATGGGTTGGCTTGCCCAAATTACATCTGCTTTGTGGGTTTCCTTGCCCAAATCACGTCCGCTTTACAGGTTGCCTTGCCTAAACCACGTCCACTTTATGGGTTGTCTTGCCTAAATCATGTCTTCTTCACGGGTTGCCCTGTCCAAATCACATCTGCTTTACGGGTTGCTTTCCCCAAATCATGTCCGCTTTACAGGTTGCCTTGCCCAAATCACGTTCACTTTACGGGTCGCCTTGCCCAAATCACGTCCGCTTTATGGCTTGCCTTGCCTAAATCATGTCTTCTTCGTGAGTTGCCTTGCCCAAATCACATCCGCTTTACAGGTTGCCTTGCCCAAATCACGTCCGCTGTATGGGTTGCCTTGCCCAAATCACGTCTGCTTTATGGGTTGCCTTGCCTAAATCATGTATTCTTCACGGGTTGCCTTGCCTAAATCACATCTGCTTTGTGGGTTGTCTTGTCCAAATAATGTCCGCTTTACAGGTTGCCTTGCCCAAATCACGTCCGCTTTATGGGTTGCCTTGCCTAAATCATGTCTTCTTCATGGATTGCCTTGCCCAAATCACATCTGCTTTGCGGGTTGCCTTGCCCAAATCATGTCTACTTTACAGGTTGCCTTGCCCAAATCAGGTCTGCTTTACAGGTTGCCTTGCCTAAATCACATCTGCTTTATGGGTTGCCTTGCCCAAATCACGTCTGCTTTATGGGTTGCCTTGCCTAAATCACATCTACTTTATAGGCCTCCTTGCCCAAATCACGTGTGCATTACTGTTTGCCTTGCCCAAATCACGTCTGATGTACGGGTTTCCTTGCCCAAATCATGTCCGCTTTTCAGGTTGCCTTGCCCAATTCCCATCTGCTTCATGGGCTTCTTTGCCTAAATATAATGTTTGCTTTTGGGTTTAACCCCGCTTTCAGTACACCTCAGTTAAACCACTTCAAGACTGCTATACGTGTATACTGTATACGTTGCAGCTTTCAAATGGTTTACCTGGATTATGGGTGAAGCTATCAGCCACAACCCCTTTTTTTTTTTTTTTCAGCCAGTGATTCTCTTTCTCATAAAAGTGATCTGACTGGTGGATTAGCCGCTGGATTGCTTTAAGAAGCAGCGGGAGGGGTCGTCACCCATCCTCCGCTTACCAAATCGTTCTCGCCTCTGTGATCTAGGAGGACCAGAGCGACGTCATGACGTCATTTCCGGTCTAGGGTGTAAATAAACAATCTTTTTTATTTTAAACATAAGATCAATTTTAAAAAAAAATCTTTTGCTTTCAAAGGTAGAGGAGAGATTTGGGGTCTTAAGGGACCGTGTAAAAAATGTTTGAAAAAAAATTTAAAACACCCCCCCATCCCTCCACTGTCACGTGCAAAAGTGAGCGCATACGTAATTCCCACACGCATATGTAATTGGTGTTCCCACCACACATATGAGGTATCGCTGCAAACCTTAGTGAGAGAAATAATTCTAGTACTAGACCTCATCTGTAACTCTAAACAGATAACATGTATACATATTTAAAGCGTCACCTATGGAGATTTTTAAGTATAGTAGTTTGTCGCCATTCCATGATCGTGCTCAATTTTAAAGTGTGACATGTTTGGTATCTATTTACTCGTCATCTATCATCTTTTTATATTTTATTTTCCAGAAAAATCGGGATGTATCTTGAGGTTTTTTTTGCATTAAAAATTCATTAAAGTGTACTTTTTCCCAAAAAATTGTGCTAGAAAAAAAATGCTGCGCAAATTTTGCGTGACATAAAAAAATTGCAACAAACGCTATTTTATTCTCTGCTAAAAAAAATATATATAGAGAGAATTTTTGGGGGTTCTAAGTAATTTTCTACCAAGAAATACACAGATTTTAGGTGGTTATGAAGAGTTTTCTCTTTGACGGCGGTTCTTTCATTCAGCTTCATTATCTGCAGGAAGGAAGTGATATACACGTTTTAATCACGCAAATTCCGGCCCCATTTGATAAAACCGAAATATTAATGGGATGAAATGCAGCGGCAGAACGGACG
>JBBHAA010000066.1:210000-353921 GCA_037953035.1 Aquarana catesbeiana
TATTAAGGACGCGGCGGCCGGCTTCCCAGCCCACTCCCTAAACCCCTTCACGCCGACCGTACTCAAATTTGCGCTCATGGCTTGAAGGGGTTCTACCGTTTTTTTACCAGCGGTCGGCTCTTTAGTGATAACAACAAATGCAGCTAAAAGCCCCTCGGCTGTTATCCTAAAGATCGCTGCGCAAATACAGTGTGACATAAAATATTGCAACGATCGCCATTTTATTCTCTAGGGTCTCTGCTAAAACAAAAATATATAAATGTTTGGGGGTTCTAAGTAATTTTCTAGCAAAAAAATACGGATTTTAACTTGTAAGCAACAAATGTCAGAAATAGGCATGAAATTGGTAACAACCAGTTATTCTTCACACAGAATTCAAATCGGTCGATCATTTATCGACTGATCCTAATTCGAATCGTTACAAAAATGTGGAATTTCTTAGAACATTAATAAATGAAACTAAATAAAACCAAATAACACTAAATTCATTCTGAAACAAATCAACAGAACAAAATTAGTAACTTAAATCTATCCGAAGCGAAATGTTTCCATTCTGCACACGTCTGTCATATCTCTGCATTCTGATTTGTCATAGATGGAGAACGGAAAGTACATCCCGCTGCTGATCGCCGCGGGGGGAGGCGGCAGAGCCTATAAGGCAAAAGGGCATCTCGTCCAACCAGAGCAGCTGGAGAACAATGTCACTGTGCCGGGCCTGAATGGAAAATCCGGGGCGGCAGGTACATTCCTGGGGGGGTTCACTTTCTTTTTATTCAGTTTATTATTTATTAGACATGTGCACTGCCGAAAAATTATTTCGTTTTCATTTCTTCTTTTTTGTTTTGTTTTGTTTTTCGGGTCATTCGTGATGATCGCAGTACGTAAATTCGAGAAAAACCCCTAAAAATCAAAAGAAAATTGGAAATTCTAAAAAAATTCGGAAATTCAAAAAAAAAAAACCTGAAATTTGGAAATTCAAAAAAAAAAATCGGAAATTTGGAAATTCAAAAATCTGAAATAATAATAACTAACTATTAAATTATAGGTATTGGAATTTCCTTTCAAATTTGGCTGTTAGTGAATGTAACGAATATGAATTTATCCAAACTTACGAACTACCTGAAATAACGAATGCCGCATCCAAACAAATGGAACGGAACAAATTAATAAAATAATAAATTACAATAATAAGAATAAAAACGTTTTATTATTATTGTAATTTATTATTTTTAATTTGTTACGTTCTATTCGTTTAGATGCGGCATTCGTTATTTCAGGTAGTTCGTAAGTTTGGATAAATTTGTATTCATTACGTTCACTAACAGCCAAATTTGAAAGGAAATTCCAATACCTATAATTTAATAGTTAGTATTAGTTAAGTTATTATTAGTTAGTTATTATTTCAAATTTTCGGGGGTTTCGGATTTCCGAATTTTTAATTTTTTTTTTAATTTTCTATTTTTCTTTTGGAATTTCCGATTTTTTTGGGAATTTCCGAATTGTATTTTTTTTTCGAATTTACGATTTTTCGAATATTCAAATTTACAAATATTCTGAAAAGTTCGATTAACGGCTTTTCGTTAATTCAGATACTTCCGAATGAACAAATTTGTTGAAATTCATGAAACGAATTCGGAACGAAACAAATTGCACATTTCTAATATTTCTGTAAGTCAGAATTCTGCATTTTTATATACCTTGAGCTGGGGTATGCCCAGAGGCCCTGTTATGTAACTTTTCTTTTTCTGAAATAAATAAAAAGAATTTAAAAAAAAAAAAAAAGAATTCTGCATTTACCTTTTAATTTAATAGCTAGTAATAGTTAAGTTATTATTAGTTATTATTTCAGATTTTTGAACTTTCGGGGGTTTCGAATTTCCAATTTTTTTTCGAATTTCAGATTTTTATTTGGCATTTCCAATTATCTTTGAATTTTCTATTTTTTTTTTGTTTTTGTTTTTTGGGAATTTCCGATTTTTTTCGAATTTTCGAATTTCTGAATTTTTTTTAATTTATGATTTTTTGAATATTTGAATTTACGAAAACGGGTTTTCGTTAATTCAGATATTTCCGAATGAACAAATTTGTTGAAATTCGTTAAAAAACAAATTTGCAACGAAACAAATGTCTAATATTTCTGTAAGTCAGAATTCTGACATATCCCTCATCGGGGGTCACCAACCAAAAATAAAATGTTTTCTTTTAAACACAGCTGAAAATGATTGCAGATTCAATCGTCACAATTTTGCTAAACTGAAAATGTCGTCTAAATTGTAACAATTTGTAAATAATAATATTTTGCTGATTACATTCTTACTGGCCACACCCACTTCAACCTGATTGGATAATAATAGAATGGATGGTTACAGATAACCAGATGATCCTGACCTGTGTTTTGTTTGTTTTTTGGAAATGTCGCAGGTGGGGGAGGAGGATGGAGCGATCGTCCGGCGATCCCGTGGGCAGGCAAGTCATTGGCGGATGGTGGCACCGGAGGGGAGTCCTGCCCCCAAGCCCTGAAGAAGTGGGGATGGGAGACCAGAGGTGGCTTCGGGGGAGGTGGTGGCGGCTGCTCCTCCGGGGGAGGTGGCGGAGGATACATTGGTAAATATGGTCCAAATGGGGATAAAGTTGATCGATTGAAAACACTGGAATGTCTGAGAACGATTCTTTGTAGGTGGTAACGCGGCGGATGAGAACAGCCCCGATGCGGATGGTTGGGATGGGGTGTCCTATATCAGTCCCCCCGGTGTCCTCTACACCCCTCCACTCAAAGGTGAGAACGCCGTGCCGATGGGTTCACCAATCGATCGTTCCCTATATATCTCAGGCTTATTGAAGTCATCACTGAAAAATGAGAATCTT
Organism: Aquarana catesbeiana; assembly: GCA_037953035.1. NCBI lineage: Eukaryota > Metazoa > Chordata > Amphibia > Anura > Ranidae > Aquarana > Aquarana catesbeiana. The sequence goes on from JBBHAA010000066.1 coordinate 212,866, forward strand.
AAATAATTGTGATAGTTTTCCTTTCTGTACATATTTTTTTACTCACTTGAACATTTTGTGAAGTATCGGTTCCCCGGGACAGCCCCCTCCATTCCTTTCATGTCATGTCTAATTACTCTCTGTGCTGGCCCAGCTCCTCTGCCCCTCCCCTCCTCTCCCCACAGAACTGTTAATGTAACATTATGGAGGAGAAGAGAACTCTCAATAACAGCGCTAATATTTTTGTAGAGGTTTTATCCCTCACTACTCTGATAACTCCAACTAGACGGAGAATGTATTGGCTCTACATACACTTCCAAGCGGTAATGACAAGATGACATCATTTATTAATAAAGTGTCTGGAAAAAGTATTTATACCCCTTGAAATTTCCCATATTTTGTTACAACCAAAAACATAAATGGATTTTATTGGGATTTTATGTGATAAACCAACACAAAGTGTCACATAATTGTGAAGTGGAAGGAAAATGATAAATGATACAAATAAATATGTGAAAAGTGTGTGGGGGGGGGCATTTGTATTCAGCCCCCTTTACTCTGATACCCCTAACTAAAATCTAGTGGAACCAATTGCCTTCAGAAGTCACCTAATTAGTAAATAGAGTCCACCTGTGTGTCATTTAATCTCAGTATGAATACAGCTGTTCTGTGAAGCCCTCAGAGGTTTGTTAGAGAACCTTAGTGAACAAACAGCATCATGAAGGCCAAGGAACACACCAGACAGGTCAGGGATAAAGTTGTGGAGAAGTATAAAGCAGGGTTAGGGTATAAAAAAATCTCCCAAGCTTTGAACATCTCACGGAGCTCTGTTCAATCCATCATCGGAAAATGGAAAGAGTATGGCACAACTGCAAACCTACCAAGACATGGCTGTCCACCTAAACTGACCGGCCGGGCAAGGAGAGCATTCATCAGAGAAGAGCCAAGAGGTCCATGGTAACTCTGGAGGAGCTGCAGAGATCCACAGCTCAGGTGGGAGAATCTGTCCACAGGACAACTATTAGTCGTGTTCTCCACAAATCTGCCCTTTATGGAAGAGTGACAAGAAGAAAGACATTGGTGAAAGAAAGTCATAAGAAGTCCTGTTTGTAGTTTGTGAGAAGCCATGTGGAGGACACAGCAAACATGTGGAAGAAGGTGATCTGGTCACATGAGACCAAAATTCAACTTTATGGCCTAAAAGTAAAACGCTATGTGTGGGGAAAACTAACACTGTACATCACCCTGAACACACCATCCCCACCGTGAAACATGGTGGTGGCAGCATCATGTGGTGGGGATGGTTTTCTTCAGCAGGGACAGGGAAGCTGGTCAGAGTTGATGGGAAGATGGATGGAGACAAATACAGGACAATCTTAGAAGAAAACCTGTTAGAGTCTGCAAAAGACTTGAGACTGGGGCGGAGGTTCACCTTCCAGCAGGACAACGACCCGAAACATCCAGCCAGAGCTACAATGGAATGGTTTAGATCAAAGCATATTCATGTGTTAGAATGGCCCAGTCACAGTCCAGACCTAAATCCCATTGAGAATCTGTGGCAAGACTTGAAAATTGCTGTTCACAGACGCTCTCCATCCAATCTGACAGAGCTTGAGATATTTTACAAAGAAGAATGGGCAGAAATGTCCTCTCTAGATGTGCAAAGCTGGTAGAGACATCCCCAAAAAGACTTGTAGAGAAAGGGGGTTCTACAAAGTATTGACTCCGGGGGGCGCCATACAAATGTCCCCCCCCACACTTTTCACATATTTATTTGTATCATTTATCATTTTCCTTCCACTTCACAATTATGTGACACTTTGTGTTGGTCTATCACATAAAATCCCAATAAAATACATTTATGTTTTGGATGTAAGATGACAAAATGTGGGAAATTTCAAGGGGTATGAATACTTTTTCAAGGCACTGTACAGTCCCATTAAATAAGTTGCATCCATTCTTCAATGACTGATTTGCCTCTGGTCTTCTATGCCAGTGACGGAGAGCCACGGGGAGGTGGAGATAAAGCTGGATCTGAATTGCAGTCACTGTGAGATGGACGAATGTTACATCGATCCGGAGTCTCAGGAGCTGATGTGTCACTGTGAGCCGGGGAGGGTCCTGGCTGAGGATGGAGTGACCTGTACAGGTAAGAAGGTCCACTGTTTTTTAGAGCACATAGTCCTCGTCATCCGCAGTGATGAAGGACATTTAAGGATCAGCGTGGGGAATTCTAATATATAGTGCTTAATTGAAGACATATTGCTTGCTTCCTTGTGCTCATTTTATAGAGTAGGGTTACCGGTACTTGCCAGTAGGGTAGGGTTATCGTTACTAACAGTATGGTAGGGTTACCAGTTCTTGCCAGTAGGGTAGAGTTACCAGTACTTGTCAGTAGGGTAGGGTTATCAGTACTTGCCAGTAGGGTAGGGTTACCAGTACTTTTCAGTAGGGTAGGGTTACCAGTACTTGCCAGTAGGGTAGGGTTACCAGTACCTGCCACTAGGGTAGGGTTACCAGTACATGTCAGTAGGGTAGAGTTACAGTACCTGCCAGTAGGGTAGGGTTACCAGTACCTGCCACTAGGGTATGGTTACCAGTACCTGCCACTAGGGTAGGGTTACCAGTACTTGCCAGTAGGGTAGAGTTACAGTACTTGCCAGTAGGGTAGGGTTACCAGTACCTGCCACTAGGGTAGGGTTACCAGTACATGCCAGTAGGGTAGAGTTACAGTACCTGCCACAAGGGTAGGGTTACCAGTACCTGCCACTAGGGTATGGTTACCAGTACCTGCCACTAGGGTAGGGTTACCAGTACTTGCCAGTAGGGTAGAGTTACAGTACTTGCCAGTAGGGTAGGGTTACCAGTTCTTGCCAGTAGAGTAGGTTTACCAGTACCTGCCAGTAGGGTAGGGTTATCAGTACTTGCCAGTAGGATAGGGTTACCAGTATTTACCAGTAGGGTAGGGTTACCAGTACTTGCCAGTAGGGTAGAGTTACCAGTACTTGCCAGTAGGGTAGGGTTACCAGTACCTGCCACTAGGGTAGGGTTACCAGTACCTGCCACTAGGGTAGGGTTACCAGTACATGCCAGTAGGGTAATGTTACAGTACCTGCCAGTAGGATACGGTTACCAGTACTTGCCAGTATGGTAGGGTTACCAGTACTCGACAGTAGGGTAGGGTTACCAGTTCTTGCCAGTAGGGTAGGGTTACCAGTACTTGCCAGTAGGGTAGGGTTACCAGTACTTGCCAGTAGGGTAGAGTTATAGTACCTGCCAGTAGGATAGGGTTACCAGTACTTGTCAGTATGGTAGGGTTACCAGTACTCGACAGTAGGGTAGGGTTACCAGTTCTTGCCAGTAGGGTAGGGTTACCAGTTCTTGCCAGTAGGGTAGGGTTACCAGTACCTGCCATTAGGGTAGGGTTACCAGTACTCGCCAGTAGGGTAGGGTTACCAGTACTTGCCAGTAGGATAGGGTTACCAGTATTTACCAGTAGGGTAGGGTTACCAGTACTTGCCAGTACTGGGTAGGGTAGGGTAGGGTAGGGTTACCAGTACGTGTCTCAGCCCCATGATAAGGCTCTGTGAAGTTCTCAGTGGCTAATGGAAGGTTGTTGAGATCCAAGGAATGTGTACTGCCAAGTATGTGCTGAGCAATGTTATGTTTGTAAAATAATTATTCCAGATTTAAGAGCATGTGAAGAGTTTTGCCCAGAAAGTAAAAAGCATTTTGCTCAGTTACCTCTGCAGAATGTACTGCGCCCAATGGCTGTGCTTTGTGGAAAATTTACACTGATCGGCCATAACATTCTGACCACTGACAGATAAAGTGATAACATTAATTATCTAGTGACAAGGGCAGCTGAAAATGGGTGAGATATATTAGGCAGCGAGGGAAAATGTTCGCCCCAAAGTTGTGTTGAAAGTAGACAAAATGGACAAGTGTAATGCCCCGTACACACGGTCGGATTTTCCGATGGAAAATGTCCGATCGGAGCGTGTTGTCGGAAATTCCGACCGTGTGGGGGCTCCATCGGACATTTTCCATCGGATTTTCCGACACACAAAGTTGGAGAGCAGGAGATAAAATTTTCCGACAACAAAATCTGTTGTCGGAAATTCCGATCGTGTGTACACAAATCCGACGGACAAAGTGCCACGCATGCTCAGAATAAATAAAGAGATGAAAGCTATTGGCTACTGCCCCGTTTATAGTCCCGACGTACGTGTTTTACGTCACCGCGTTTAGAACGATCGGATTTTCCAACAACTTTGTGCGACCGTGTGTATGCAAGACAAGTTTGAGCCAACATCCGTCGGAAAAAATCCTAGGATTTTGTTGTCGGGATGTCCGAACAAAGTCCAACCGTATGTACGCCCTATAAGGGTTTTAAGGGACTTTATAAAGGACCAAATTGTAATGTTTAGATGACTGGGTCAGAGCAACTCCAAAACTGCAGCTCCTGTGGGATGTTCCTGGTTTGCAGTGGTCAGGACCGACCAAAAGTGGTCCAAGGAAGAAATACCGGCCAACTGGGGACAGGGTCATTGATGGAGGTGGGGAGGGAAGGCTCACTGATTGAGGTGGGGAGGGAAAGCTCATTGATGGAGGTGGGGGGGAAGGCTCATTGATGGAGGTGGGGAGGGAAGGCTCATTAATGGAGGTGGGGAGCGAGGGCTCATTGATGGAGGTGGGGAGGGAAGGCTCATTGATTGAGGTTGGGAGGGAAGGCTCATTGATTGAGGTTGGGAGGGAAGGCTCATTGATGGAGATGGTGGGGGGAAGGCTCATTGATGAAGTTGGGGAGGGAAGGCTCATCGATGGAGTTGGGTAGGGGGGCTCATTGATTGAGGTGGGAAGGAAAGGCTCATTGACGGAGGTGGGGTGGGAAGGCTCATTGATTGAGGTGGGGGGGGCAGGCTCATTGATGGAGGTGGGGTTGGAAGGCTCATTGATGGAGGTGGGGGGAAGGCTCATTGATGGAGGTGGGGAGGGAAGGCTCATTGATTGAGGTGGGGGGGCAGGCTCATTGATGGAGGTGGGGAGGGAGGGCTCATTGATGGAGGTGGGGGGAAGGCTCATTGATGGAGGTGGGGAGAGAAGGCTCATTGATGGAGGTGGGGAGGGAGGGCTCATTGATGGAGGTGGGATGGGAAGGCTCATTGATGGAGGTTGGGAGGGAAGGCTCATTGATTGAGGTGGGAAGGAAAGGCTCATTGATGGAGGTGGGGTGGGAAGGCTCATTGATTGAGGTGGGGGGGCAGGCTCATTGATGGAGATGGGGGAAGGGTCATTGACGGAGGTGGGGTGGGAAGGCTCATTGATTGAGGTGGGGGGGCAGGCTCATTGATGGAGGTGGGGGGAAGGCTCATTGACGGAGGTGGGGTGGGAAGGCTCATTGATTGAGGTGGGGGGGGGCAGGCTCATTGATGGAGGTGGGGTTGGAAGGCTCATTGATTGAGGTGGGAAGGAAAGGCTCATTGATGGAGGTGGGGTGGAAGGCTCATTGATGGAGGTGGGGGGAAGGCTCAATGATGGAGGTGGGGAGAGAAGGCTCATTGATGGAGGTGGGGGGAAGGCTCATTGATGGAGGTGGGATGGGAAGGCTCATTGATGGAGGTGGTGGAGGGAAGGCTCATTGATGGAGGTGGGGGAGGGAGGGCTCATTGATGGAGGTGGGGGAGGGAGGGCTCATTGATGGAGGTGGTAGTAAAGGCTCATTGATGGGGTGGGAAGGAAAGGCGCATTGATGGAGGTGGGGAGGGAAGGCTCATTTATGGAGGTGGGGAGGGAAGGCTCATTGATGGAGGTGGGGAGGGAAGGCTCATTGATGGAGGTTTTGGGGTGGGGTAAGGCTCATTGATGGAGTTGGTGAGGGAAGGCTCATTGACGGAGATGGGGGAGGGAAGGCTCATTGATGGAGGTGGGGAGGGAAGGCTCATTGATGGAGGTGGTGGGGTGGGGTAAGGCTCATTGATGGAGTTGGTGAGGGAAGGCTCATTGACGGAGATGGGGGAGGGAAGGCTCATTGATGGAGGTGGGGAGGGAAGGCTCATTGATGGGGTGGGGAAGGAAGGCTCATTGATGGAGGTGGGGAAGGAAGGCTCACTGATAGAGGTGGGGGCGGGAAGGCTCATTGATGGGGAGGGAAGGCTCATTGATGGGGGTAGGGGAAGGGAAGGCTTGTTAATGGAGGTGGGGAAGGAAGGCTCATTGATGGAGTTGGTGAGGGAAGGCTCATTGATGGAGGTGGGGAGGGAAGGCTCATTGATTGAGGTGGGAAGGAAAGGCTCATTGATGGAGGTGGGGTGGAAGGCTCATTGATGGAGGTGGGGGGAAGGCTCAATGATGGAGGTGGGGAGAGAAGGCTCATTGATGGAGGTGGGGGGAAGGCTCATTGATGGAGGTGGGATGGGAAGGCTCATTGATGGAGGTGGTGGAGGGAAGGCTCTTTGATGGAGGTGGGGGAGGGAGGGCTCATTGATGGAGGTGGTAGTAAAAGCTCATTGATGGGGTGGGAAGGAAAGGCGCATTGATGGAGGTGGGGAGGGAAGGCTCATTTATGGAGGTGGGGAGGGAAGGCTCATTGATGGAGGTCTGGAGGGAAGGCTCATTGATGGAGGTTTTGGGGTGGGGTAAGGCTCATTGATGGAGTTGGTGAGGGAAGGCTCATTGACGGAGATGGGGGAGGGAAGGCTCATTGATGGAGGTGGGGAGGGAAGGCTCATTGATGGAGGTGGTGGGGTGGGGTAAGGCTCATTGATGGAGTTGGTGAGGGAAGGCTCATTGACGGAGATGGGGGAGGGAAGGCTCATTGATGGAGGTGGGGAGGGAAGGCTCATTGATGGGGTGGGGAAGGAAGGCTCATTGATGGAGGTGGGGAGGGAAGGCTCACTGATAGAGGTGGGGGCGGGAAGGCTCATTGATGGGGAGGGAAGGCTCATTGATGGGGGTAGGGGAAGGGAAGGCTTGTTAATGGAGGTGGGGAAGGAAGGCTCATTGATGGAGTTGGTGAGGGAAGGCTCATTGATGGAGGTGGGGAGGGAAGGCTCATTGATGGAGGTGAGGAGGGAAGGCTCAATGATGGGGGTGGGGAAGGAAGGCTGATTGATGGAGGTGGGGGGAGATGGCTCATTGATGGCCGTGGGGGGAGGGAAGGCTCATTGATGGAGGTGGGGGGAATGGCTCATTGATGGAGGTGGGGAGAGAAGGCTCATTGATGGAGGTGTCAAGCATCAGGAGCTTCAGGCTCATTGATGGAGGTGGGGGAAGGAAGGCTTATTGATGGAGGTGGGAAGGGAATGTTGGTTCTGATAGAAAGGTGTCAGAACACACAGAGCATCGCAGTTTGTTGTGTATGGGGCTGTGTAGGTACATAGCAGTCAGGGTGCCCATGCTGACCTGTGTCCACAGTCAGAAGCGCCTACAATGGACACAGTGAGCATCAGAACTGGAGCACGGAGCAATGGAAGAAGGTGGCCTGGTCTGATGAATTACATTTTCTCTTACATCATGTGGATGGCCGGGTGCGTGTTCATTACTTACCTGGGGAGGAGGTGGCAGCAGGATGCACTATGGGAAGAAGGCAAGCCAGCAGAGGCAGTGTGATGCTTTGCCCAATGTTCTTCTGGGAAAACTTGACTCCTGCCATTCATGTGGATGTTACTTTGGAGTTCATACCTGTGTTGACAGCCAGAAAGACTAATTATGTAATTATGTAAAAGGTATGTAAAAGGGGAACCTACTCAATATTAGGTGGGTGCTCATAGTGTTGGGGATGATCAGTGTATGACCTGGACCAAAACTCAGAACAGTATATATGGCCCTGTTCATGTTTTAAAATTGACAATTTATTGTCCACTGTAAACATTACCCATTCCCTGATGCCACATTAAATAATCCATCCAGTCTACAGAATTTGTCCACGCGCTCCATTGCTTTATTTCATGAATTCTGTGTTTCAGATGACCAAATTCAGTCAGCCCAGGAGATGCACTTTCCCCTCTCTCTGGTATTGTCCATCGTGACCTCCGGCCTTGTGGCCACCCTTATCTTGGCTTTCTCGGGTATCATGGTTGGTGAGTCACTACTATTTAAGGAACCACTCCTCTACAGAACTGCACAAATGTAAAAATAAACTTTTAAAATGTAGTTGTTATCCATTTAGTTTAGAAAGGTTCTCCTTCCACAGGAGATCTAATGGCCGGTAAAAGTCTGACTCTTTTGAAATAATTTGTTCTACTATGACCATAGATACCATAGAACTGGGAGGTCTCGGTACAGCTAATCTCAGATAACATTTTAGACTATAGTAATTTGCAGAACTTTTTCCAGCCCGTCCAAACAATGTTCTTCATGAGAGTTTTTAGCCTGTGAGTTTTTGATTGCCCCCATTGATGCTCATCACTTGATTTATTCATGTCTATGGACCTCCTACGTGGAAGGAGACTTTCTGGAGAACCTTCTTGTTCTATATCAGTCGGCCATTATCAGTTTACAGAACCACTGTCCTCTCTTCAGTGTACCGCAGGAAGCATCAGGAGCTTCAGGACATACAAATGGAACTACAGAGCCCAGACTACACACTCAGCAAAGTGAGAACATCCACCATAATGATGGACTACAACCCCAACTACTGCTTTGCCGGCAAGATCAGCTCCATCGGAGACCTGAAAGAGGTGCCCAGGAAACACATCTTCCTCATCAGGTGAGGTAAAGAGTGAAGCCTAAAGTATGACATCACTCGACGGTTTAACTCATCATAGTTGTATTGCAGTTAAAAAAAGGTTATATGATATTGTTATATGCTCAACTAGTGACATCACCAGCCATATTCACTTACAAGATCGGAAATCTCTAGGGATAGTTAAAACAATGTGTGAGTTGTTTCCCCTAATTTATACCAGGCCCTTCAGATCTGGTATGATTTTTAAGTGGGACCTCATGCAAAATACATGAGCTCCCCCCAAAAATTCTATACCAGACTGCTCTGGCAAAGCACATTGTCCCCATGCTAATAAGGACAAGATCCTCTTCCTGACAACCCTGGCATAGTGGTTGTGGGGGTCTGCAGGGGACTTATCAGAATCTGGAACCCCACTTTAACAATAAGGGGGCTCTGAGATACCATATCACCCCCCCCCCCCTCATGTGAATGAGTAAGGTATACGTAGTACTTCTGCTCATTCACAAAAATGTAAACAGTAAAACAACACACAGTTTTTGACTAATCCTTTAATTAATAATTTAAAAAAAAGACGTCCACCATGAATTACATCATCCATTGATGTTTATCCTCATCAATCATGATGCCCGACACCCACCAACCCGCCAAAAAAAAAAAAAAAAAGCTGCATGCCAACGCACGTCTGGTCGCGTCACTTCACTCCTGCGGGTGACCGCTCATATATAAAAAGGAGTGGGGTTGCCCAGGTGATGCATTGTCCAATTGTCGCCATGTCCATATTGCTAAAGGGCGCATCCAGGCTCCGATAAGCCCTCTGCAGACGTGCACAACCCAGCGGTTATGGGGGTCTGCAGGCAGGGGGGGCTTATTGGAAGATGCCCCTTGTCCCCATGCGCAGTTTGCTGTGTGAATGTCTCAGCATTCACACAGTCATCACAAATATTGTGTCTAATATATTAACTTCCTATGATCTTCAGCTCCTTCTATTGTCCTGAAATATCTCCATCATGAAATTTCTGCATTATGGCCACTAGATGGAGCTGACAATCATAGGAAACAAACATATTAGACACATTATGGGGATTATTTGTGGCGGCTGTGAGAACACTGAGACATTCACACAGCAAGATGTTTTTATAAAAAACACCCCTTGGATTCTGCAGGCTAGTTCCCATAGACCCCCTCAGATAATCTACACTAGTCCAGCACAGCCCCGTGTGTATAGACAACAGATTAATAAAATATCACTTTCGGTTGGACATAATTCTTATGATCAACTTTGGTCATGGCCAGTTCTTCCCAACAAGACCTTTGCTATATATTATTAGTGGAGACACAAGTCCCTTATCGGAAAATTCCACAAATGACACCAAATTTAAAGTAATTTATACAAAGTGATAACCGGATGGAATTCACTTCCACCTGATTGTCAAGAAAAGTTCCCCTTGATGGATTGATCCATTAGGCACGGAAAATAATAAGGCGGAAAGAGACATTATATATTGCTGTGAGCCACCAGACTCCAAGTGCCGGAGCTCATTGCCTCTATGAACTGAAGATGAAGTACAATTCACCCAATTTCAGATGGAGAGGAGCGCTATTCTGCGACTCTTCCCCCGCTCCTTCTTGTCTCTTATCATTAAATTTATGAGGTGTCAGAGGAAGACCTTATAGAGGATTCACAATCAATTTCACAGAGATAGATGAGCTCCAGATCCAGTTGTCTCTCCAGCTGGAGAACTTGCTGTAAGATTTAATGATAACGACTTCTCGGGTAATGTCAGACATCTGTCACTCAACTTTACACCGGACTTCACACCTCGGGCTGCCGGGACCGTCTTCTCGGTGGAAAGAACTAACTTCTATCACTCAGAATAAAATTCTTATTTTTTATTTTGAGGATTTATAGAAGATGTCACAAGTCCCCAATTTGGTTGAATAACTTTCAAATCGGAAACTTGGGGATGGCAGACAGCTCCTATGGTTGATGGCGTTGAAGTTATTCTGAACCTTGTTATACAAGAACATAATAAAATAAAACTTCTCCAGCCTGTATGGAAACTCCTGTGATTTCAAAAGTCTATAATATAGTTACATAGTAGGTAGGGTTGAATAAAGACACCAGTCCATCCAGGTCAGCCTGATCTGGAGACACAAGAAGTTAAAGTGAACCTGTTGCCAGACTCTGAACATTCAGACTTGGACTCATTCTTAACAAGCGGAAAATTAGTTTTAACTCAAGTCACTGATCTCTGTAGCTGTTGGTTGTGGAGAAATTCATCCTCAAAGTTCAAAGAGAAAAAGACTAAATGTGATTCTCAGCCCGATGCCTAGGTCAGGAATTATAGCTGGAAAAGTGTTTCTTCTGCCTTTGACAGCCCCCCCCCATTCCGTTAAGGCAGGGGTCCCCAAACTTTCCAGAATGGGGGCCACATTGTATATTTGATAAATATTTATAGGCAAAAAAATCACTTCTATAAATAAATGAATACAAATTTAAATGAACAAATAAACAGGATCCATAAAATAACTTCACATCAAAAGCCCCACATGGCATTAGAAGTCCCTCATTCACATCAGATTCCTCTCCTTCAAATCAGAGCCCCCCTTTCACATTGGATCCCCCCCAGAGCTCCTCCTTCACAACAGAAGCCCCCATACCATCAGGGCTCCCCCTTTACATCAGAAGCCCCCATACCATCAGGGCTCCCCCTTCAGATCAGAAGCCCCCATACCATCAGGGCTCCCCCTTCACATCAGAAGCCCCCATACCATCAGGGCCCCCCCTGTACATCAGAAGCCCCCCGTACCATCAGGGCTCCCCTTCACATCAGAAACCCCCATACCACCAGAGCCCCCCTTCACATCAGATGCCCCCATACCATCAGGGCTCCCCCTTCACATCAGAAGCCCCCATACCATCAAGGCTCCCCTTCACATCAGAAGCCCCCATGCCATCAGGGCCCTCCTTCACATCAAAAGACCCCATACCATCAGGGCTCCCCCTTCACATCAGAAGCCCCCATACCATCAAGCCTTCCCCTTCACATCAGAAGCCCCCATACCATCAAGGCTCCCCTTCACATCAGAAGCCCCCATACCATCAGGGCCCCCCTTTACATCAGAAGCCCCCATACCATCAGAGCTCCCCCTTCACATCAGAAGCCCCCATACCATCAAGCCTTCCCCTTCACATCAGAAGCCCCCATACCATCAGAGCTCCCCCTTCACATCAGAAGCCCCCATACCATCAGAGCTCCCCCTTCACATCAGAAGCCCCCATACCATCAAACCCTCCCCTTCACATCAGAAGCCCCCATACCATCAGAGCTCCCCCTTCACATCAGAAGCCCCCATACCATCAAGCCTTCCCCTTCACATCAGAAGCCCCCATACCATCAGGGCTCCCCCTTCACATCAGAAGCCCCCATACCATCAGGGCCCCCCTTCACATCAGAAGCCCCCATACCATCAAGCCTTCCCCTTCACATCAGAAGCCCCCATACCATCAGAGCTCCCCCTTCACATCAGAAGACCCCATACCATCAATCCTTCCCCTTCACATCAGAAGCCCCCATACCATCAAGCCATCCCCTTCACATCAGAAGCCCCCATACCATCAAGCCATCCCCTTCACATCAGAAGCCCCCATACCATCAGAGCTCCCCCTTCACATCAGAAGCCCCCATACCATCAGGGCCCCCCTTCACATCAGAAGCCACAGCGCGGTTCGAGAGAGAGCCTGCATGAGTGCCCCCATAGAAAGCGGCTTGATATGGTGGGGGAGGAGCCAGGAGTGCTGGCGGGGGGGACCCAAGAAGAGGAGATCGGGGCTACATTGTGCAAAAGCATTACAGAGCCGATAAGTATGACTTAAATATTTAATATTAAATCATAATTAAAAAAACAAACAAGCCTTCACAATCACTGTAAGGAAGTATTGGAATGAATTGTCTGCCAACACACCGAAATGTTCTGAAAATCAGATGTTGCAAATGTGACGCACAATGACGCATCATGGCGTATTACAGCACACCGCAACGCGGCTCTCCGCTTCCTCTGCTGACCTCATTACAGGAGGGAGTGATGATATGGGGGTCAGTGGGAGGTGCGGGGGATATTTGGCAGGGTGGGGGCGGGGTGAGCTTTCATCGTCTATTGCTACTGGTATACTTACCTGTGAATGTTGAGTGTAGGGGGGGGGGGGGGGCATGTTACATTGTTTCCATTCAGGTAAAAGTGACTTTGTCTTTTCCCCGCAGAGGTTTGGGTCACGGGGCGTTCGGAGAAGTCTATGAAGGTCAAGTGCTGTGCAGTCCCACCGACCCGACGCCCCTGAAGGTCGCTGTGAAGGTGAGTCAAACCATCCATTCCCTGTTCAGTTACATCATCTACACTACATCCAATCAGAAATGGTGTCAGTGTATGTTATGTAGCAGTGGGATACAATCACAGATGATGATGATGTCACATAGATGGTGATGGTGTCACCTAGATGGTGATGATGTCACATAGATGATGATGATGTCACATAGATGATGATGATGTCACATAGATGGTGATGGTGTCACCTAGATGGTGATAGTGTCACATAGATGGTGATGATGTCACATAGATGATGATGATGTCACCTAGATGGTGATGATGTCACATAGATGATGGTGGTTGGTCGGTGTACCTTCCACTTCCACATGATGGCTGAAGTGACATCATCAGTGGCATCAGTAATGACCTGGGTTTTAGAGGATTGGGAGAACCTTTTGATCTCCTTAGATTTTTAACCCCTTCCCAGCCAGTGTCATTAGTACAGTGGAAAAAGTAATCTCATACCACGCTAAAATAACACAAAATAGAAGGCAACAAGCTGCAGCTCAATTTGTAAGATATGTACAAACATCATAGATAGGAAAAAAGTAGGAAGCTGCGCTAAAAGATTGATGTATATGCCAGGATGGGCACAATATAACAGTAAAGCAAAAATTGTGAAGTAAAGTGACAACTCCCCAATGAAAAGGAAGTAATAATATACACAATCCAGTGAATAATAACGTCCACAAAATATAAAAGGTTGTTGGAATAATCCTTCCGTGAAAAAATAAGAAACACCAATTATAGTGAACCTCCACCGTACAAAATGCACGCTTACCAAAAGGCAAGCGATAGAAAGCCTGTAAACTGAATTGGATATCCGGACATCAGATCATCACCAGTATTGAAATGCTTGATAAGGTGGAAATACCAGAGGGAGATACAGGAGGATCGTAGCTCAATGGAAGGACCAGCAATCCGGATACCAAGAACATGAAAGGAAACTCTCCATTCCCCATGACTAAGTCAATCTTTGACGAAACGTACGTCGGGAGGCAGGCGTGCTGACGTCATTGCGGTGTACAGTGTGTGTGTGGACGGGTGTCTGCGAGCCGGCCGGCCCTCCTATACGAGTTTTCCAATCTTCTACTTTGCTGTAAGTGTACTTGTTTACAATAAATTGCTACTTATGGTTTTACACTATGGAGAGTTTCCTTTCATGTTCTTGGTATCCGGATTGCTGGTCCTTCCATTGAGCTACGATCCTCTCTGTGGAGAGAGGAGAACCTTTAGGAGAACAACCATCTCTGCAGCACTCCGCCAATCAGGCCTGTATGGTAGAGTGGCCATACGGCTTGTCTGGAGTTTACCAAAAGGCACCTGAAGGACTCTCAGACCATGAGAAACAAAATTCTCTGGTCTGATGAAACAAAGATTGAACTCTTTGGTCTGAATGGCAAGCGTCATGTCTGGAGGAAACCAGGCACCGCTCATCACCTGGCCAATACATCCCTACCATGAAGCATGGTGGTGGCAGCATCATGCTGTGGGAATGTTTTTCAGCGGCAGGAACTAGGAGACTAGTCAGGATCGAGGGATCGATGAATGAAGCAATGTACAGAGACATCCTTGATGAAAACCTTCTCCAGAACGCTCTATACCTCAGACTGGGGCGAAGGTTCATCTTCCAACAGGACAACAACCCTAAGCACACAGCCAAGATAACAAAGGAGTGGCTCCGGGACAACTCTGTGAATGTCCTTGAGTGGCCCAGCCAGAGCCCAGACTTGAACCCGATTGAACATCGAACCTGATGGAGCTGGAGAGGTCCTGCAAAGGAGAATGGGAGAAACTGCTCAAAAATAGGTGTGCCGAGCTTGTAGCATCATACTCAACAAGACTTGAGGCTGTAATTGGTGCCAAAGGAGCTTCACCAAAGTATTGAGCAAAGGCTGTGATACTTATGTACATGGGAGGAGCCTGTGATACTTATGTACATGGAGGAGACTGTGATACTTATGTACATGGGAGGAGCCTGTGATACTTATGTACATGGGAGGAGTCTGTAATACTTGTGTACATGGGAGGAGTCTGTGATACTTGTGTACATGGGAGGAGCCTGTGATACTTATGTACATGGGAGGAGCCTGTGATACTTATGTACATGGGAGGCGTCTGTGATACTTATGTACATGGGAAGAGCCTGTGATACTTATGTACATGGGAGGAGTCTGTAATACTTGTGTACATGGGAGGAGTCTGTGATACTTATGTACATGGGAGGCGTCTGTGATACTTATGTACATGGGAGGAGCCTGTGATACTTATGTACATGGGAGGAGCCTGTGATACTTATGTACATGGGAGGAGCCTGTGATACTTGTGTACATGGGAGGAGCCTGTGATACTTATGTACATGGGAGGAGCCTGTGATACTTATGTACATGGGAGGAGCCTGTGATACTTATGTACATGGGAGGAGCCTGTGATACTTGTGTACATGGGAGGAGCCTGTGATACTTATGTACATGGGAGGAGCCTGTGATACTTATGTACATGGGAGGAGCCTGTGATACTTGTGTACATGGGAGGAGCCTGTGATACTTATGTACATGGGAGGAGCCTGTGATACTTATGTACATGGGAGGCGTCTGTGATACTTATGTACATGGGAGGAGTCTGTGATACTTATGTACATGGGAGGAGTCTGTGATACTTATGTACATGGGAGGAGTCTGTGATACTTATGTACCTGGGAGGAGCCTGTGATACTTGTGTACATGGGAGGAGCTTCAGTATAAATCACACAAATAGGAAACATAAAGGGAATACAAAGACGCTGAATTTCAGAAGAGCCAACTTCCCTAAACTGCGATCCTTGTTAGAAGATATAAATTGGGATAAAATCTTAGGAACAAAGAATACGGAGGAGAGATGGGTTTGCTTTAAGAGCATATTAAATAAGGGCATTAGCCAATGTATCCCATTGGGTAATAAATTTAAAAAAGCGAACAAAAGTCCTGGATGGCTTAACTCCAATGTAAAAATGCATATAAAAGCAAAGGAGAAGGCCTTCAAAAAATACAAGGTTGAGGGATCATCATCAGCATTCAGACTTTACAAAGAATGAAATAAGAAATGTAAGGGTGCAATAGGGCGGCTAAGATAGAACATAAAAGACACATAGCTGAGGAGAGCAAGATAGAAATCCCAAGAAATTCTTTAAGTATATAAACCGTAAAAAAGGGAGGACAGACCATATTGGCCCCATAAAGAATGAGGAAGGACATCTGGTTACAAAGGATGGGGAGATGGCGAAGGTATTGAATTTATTCTTCTCCTCAGTCTTCACGAGTGAATCGGGGGGCTTCAGTAACCAAAACTGCAGTGTTTATCCTCATGACACATCACAGGAAGCACCTCCATGGTTAACAGAGGACAGAATTAGAGATAGACTTGAGAAACTTAACATTAATAAATCACTGGGACCAGATGGCTTGCATCCGAGGGTACTTAGGGAACTCAGTCAAGTAATTGCCAGACCATTGTTACTAATTTTTACTGACAGTCTACTGACTGGAATGGTACCAGCTGATTGGAGAAAAGCCAATGTAGCACCAATATTTAAAAAGGGTCCAAAATACATCCCTGGGAATTACAGACCAGTTAGCCTAACATCAATAGTATGTAAACTCTTGGAGGGGATGATAAGGGACTATATACAAGATTTTAGTAATGAGAACGGTATCATTAGCAGTAATCGGCATCTGGATTTTACAAAAGCATTTGACACAGTTCCCCATAAACGTTTACTGTACAAAATAAGGTGCGTTGGCATGGACCATAGGGTGAGTACATGGATTGAAAACTGGCTACAAGGGCGAGTTCAGAGGGTGGTGATAAATGGGGAGTACTCAGAATGGTCAGGGGTGGGTAGTGGGGTTCCCCAGGGTTCTGTGCTGGGACCAATCCTATTTAATTTGTTCATAAACGATCTGGAGGATGGGATAAACAGTTCAATCTCTGTATTTGCAGACGATACTAAGCTAAGCAGGGCAATAACTTCTCCGCAGGATGTGGAAATCTTGCAAGAAGATCTGAACAAATTAATGGGGGAGGGGTGACTACATGGCAAATGAGGTTCAATGTAGAAAAATGTAAAATAATGCATTTAGGAGGTAAAAATCTGAATGCAATCTATAGACTGGGGGGAGAACCTCTGGGGGGATCTAGGATGGAAAAGGACCTGGGGGTCCTAGTAGATGATAGGCTCAGCAATGACATGCAATGCCAAGCTGCTGCTAACAAAGCAAACAGAATATTGGCATTAAAAAGGGGATCAACTCCAGAGATAAAACGATAATTCTCCCGCTCTACAAGACTCTGGTCCGGCCGCACCTGGAGTATGCTGTCCAGTTCTGGGCACCAGTCCTCAGGAAGGATGTACTGGAAATGGAGCGAGTACAAAGAAGGGCAACAAAGCTAATAAAGGGTCTGGAGGATCTTAGTTATGAGGAAAGGTTGTGAGCTCTGAACTTATTCTCTCTGGAGAAGAGACGCTTGAGAGGGGATATGATTTCAGTGTATAAATACCGGACTGGTGACCCCACAATATATAAATACCGGACTGGTGACCCCACAATATACAAATACCGGACTGGTGACCCCACAATATACAAATACCGGACTGGTGACCCCACAATATACAAATACTGGACTGGTGACCCCACAATATATAAATACCGGACTGGTGACCCCACAATATATAAATACCGGACTGGTGACCCCACAATATATAAATACCGGACTGGTGGCCCCACAATATATAAATACCGGACTGGTGACCCCACAATAGGGAGAAAACTTTTTTGCGGAAGGGAGTTTAACAAGACTCGTGGCCACTCTCTAAAATTAGAAGAAATGAGGTTTAACCTTAAAGGGGATGTAACCCTCGTATTTTTTCACCTTAATGCATCCTATGCATTAAGCCTTCCGGGGCTGAAGTGGTTACAAATGATATAGTTTTACTATTTTGTGCCATTTTTCCTTTGATAATAAAAGAAATCAGGAGATATCTTTTACCCTTTTCCACCAAATGAAAGCCCAATCTGCCCCCCCCCCCCCAAAAAAAAAACACGGTATAATCCAC
This sequence comes from Aquarana catesbeiana, assembly GCA_037953035.1. Classification (NCBI taxonomy): domain Eukaryota; kingdom Metazoa; phylum Chordata; class Amphibia; order Anura; family Ranidae; genus Aquarana; species Aquarana catesbeiana. Next base: position 230,991 of record JBBHAA010000066.1, read on the forward strand.
CTGGAAATACTCAGTAGTAGTGATGTACAGATTTACTAATATGTGTCAAAGCTGCAAAACTGTCTTCAGGGGTTCGGATTTACTTGACCTTCGTTATGAAGGGGTTAAACAATTATCATTTTTAAAAACAAATATCGTATACATTGTACTTTAGTAGATGAAATGGCGTTGGGTTTATGTCTGTCTAGAAATATTGTCATTGGTCAGTGAATAGAATATCTGACATCTAATATACATTTATATTCTATATGACGAGTGATGTTGGTGTGTTGCAGACTCTGCCGGAGGTTTGCTCAGAGCAGGATGAGCTGGATTTCCTGATGGAGGCGCTCATCATCAGGTGAGACTAATCCTGCCCTATTACTGGTCACTGACCATCACTGATCTGTAGTAGGAGGCCATCATAGGAGGGAATTTCTATGCCAGAAAGTGCTTACATAAATCAGGGAATGCAGGTAACCATCAAATTATTCACAGTTTGTGTGAAGGATGTAAAGTGCACAAGTGCTGTAAACAGACCAAGGACCTAGAGGTCCGCTCACCCGACCATGTATGATGAAAACCCATGTCCTGGATAGCCTAGGAGAGCCAGGTCCTTCATACATGCGGCTCACAGGAATGAGGTTGGAACGGCATCAATTGCACAGGTCCCACCCGGGAGTATGAAGCCATAGCCTCTCCACTCTGCATTCCCTGATTTATGAAAGCACTTTCTGGTGAACCTCTGGTAACATTTCGGTGTTCACCTCCTGAGATCTCCATCTATGATTACAGAACCCTATACAACCCTATACTGCTATCAACTTACCATACTTTGACTGTAACAGAGGGACTTTCTGCTCTACAGCGACTGAAGATAACAGATCCACCTCTTGCCTGGAAAATGCCATTTGATGTTTTTAGGGTCCTCTGCCTGATTTAATTACCCAGTCACACATCCATGCAGGGCTGGTGCTACCACTAGGCGGATTAGGCAGCCACCTAGGGCGCCTGGCCGCTGGTGATCCTACTCCTGCTCTGTCCACAGAGCCAGCAACTATCAACCAGGCAGCCGCTCCGGAGGCTGTACAGAACCCGCACCCCCCCATGGAGGTCGCTCTGCACCCTGGCCTGTCCCCCCCCATGAGCCTGCATTGATTGGCAGTGGTGAAGTGGCATTGATGGGCATTGGTGAGACTGCATTTGACGGGCGCTGGTGAGGCTGCATTTGATGGGTGCTGGTGGATGTTGGTGAGGCTGCATTGATTGGCACAGGTGAGCCGGGGGGTGGGGAGGCGGCAAAATGAGGTTTTTCTAGGGCAGTGATGGTGAACCTTGGCACCCCAGATGTTTTGGAACTACATTTCCCATGATCCTCATGCACTCTACAGTGTAGTTGAGCATCATGGGAAATGTAGTTCCAAAACATCTGGGGTGCCAAGGTTCACCATCACTGTTCCAGGGTGTGAAAGATCCTTGCACCAGCCCTGCATCCATGCATCCTATAACGGGACTCCCTATTCCACAGCAAGTGAAGTCAGTTTGATACACTCATTCGGTGCCTGGAAATGGTCTATACTTCGGCTGGATTGGAGCCATTATTAGTACATCTTCAGTTTCATGTTGTTTACTTTATATACATATCCCATATACTGGCTGGTTAGGTAGACATCCCTGGATATGCATGTGATGTGTGTGTATATGCTACGTGCGATGGGGCTGCAACTACTTTAGACAGCGTTGTCTTAATATACAGAAGATGCATGGTCCTCTTGTGACTTCCTTATATAGAGGGCTCTTTACCCCAACTTTTGTTTTTGTTCTATGTCCTAATGAGTTACCTGGACCGCACCTCTATAGGTGAGTCAGCAAACATTTGCTCATATACTGGGCGCTACAGTGTTTAGACCATCGTGAGTTACTGGCAGACAATTTCTGTGTTTTGTCGGCCATTATACCCTTACCAACTGCCAAAACCACTCCAGTTCAGTCTTCTGTATGGATTAAAAGGTGATATTTTGAGGTTTAAGAGTTTTAAGATTTAAATGGTGAGATGTCCCCAAGTTCCATGAAAGCCAAAACTCCAAATTTCACTCCTCTCCACCACTGACCGCTTTTATTCAATTATTGATTGTCTTTATTTGGTATTTTCTGGAATCTTTCCATTTAATAACTGTCTATGTTATTGAAAATTATGATACATTATGAAGTGTGTGTGCTGGTTGTGTGAACCATGTCCATCTCTCTTCCCAGTAAATTTAGCCACCAGAATATTGTGCGTTGTATTGGCGTCAGTCTGCAGGATCTGCCGAGATTCATTCTACTGGAACTGATGGCTGGAGGAGATCTGAAGTCCTTCCTACGACAGACACGACCCAGACTGGTGAGAGGAACAGATGACCCCATTGATGGTTGTTTCATTGTGTCCAACGCATTTATAGGATATGTATCAGAGAGATTCCTAGAATCCTGATAATCAGTGGTGTGATATTGCAGAATTTCAAACCAGTTCCTAAGACTCAATGGTCCCAGTGAGACCGCTCTTGTCTGACAGGGTCACCCTACCAGGAGCACCCAGAATCAGAATCCAGAACAAACATAAAGAGCACTAGCACAAAAATGAGTCCAGAAAAGCTTTAATTTTTCATTCAATAACTGAATAAAACATCCTACACATTTTGGGGGTCTGAACAACCACTTATTTTTCATCAGGGCTCTTCTCCTACCAGATATTTGAGTTAATTTCCCAGATGTCCCTCTTTTCTTCCCAGACCTTCCTCATCTCTTCCCAGGTGTTCCTCTTCTTTTCTCAGACATTCCTCTTCCCTTCCCAGATATCCCTCTTTTCTTCCCAGATGTTCATTTTTATTCCCAGATGTTCACCTTCTCATTCTAGATGTTCCTCTTATCAGGCATCCTTCTTCTTATTCTAGATGTCCCTCTTCTCTTCCCAGAAGTCACTCTTCTCTTTCCTGATGTTCCTCTTCTCTTTCCAGAAGTTCCTCTTCTCTTCTGAATTGTTCCTCTTCTCTTCTCAGATGTCTCTCTTCTCTTCCCAGATGTTCACCTTTTCATCCCAAATGTTCCTCTTCTTAGGCATCCTTTTTCTTCTTCTAGATGTCCCTCTTCTCTTCCCAGAAGTCCCTCTTCGTTTTCCTAATGTTCCTCTTCTCTTTCCAGAAGTTCCTCTTCTCTTCCTAGTTGTTCCTCTTCTCTTTCCAGATGTTACTCTTCTCTTCTCAGGCATCCTTCTTCTTTTTCCAGATGTCCCCACTCTCTTCCCAGATGTCCTCTTCTCTTCCCAGATATCCTCTTCTCTTCCCAGACATCTTTCTTCTTCTCCCAGATGTCCCTCTTCTCTTCCCAGATGTCCCTCTTCACTTTCCAGATGTTCCTCTTCTCTTTACATATGTCCCTCTTCTCTTCACAGATGTTCCTCTTCTCTTTCCAGATGTTCCTCTTCTCTTCCCAGGTGTTCCTCTTCTCTTCTCAGACATCCCATTTCTCTTTCCAGACGTTCCTTTTCTCTTCTCAGATATCCAGTTTCTCTTCCCATATGTTCTTCTCTTCTCAGATGTTCCTCTTCTCTTCTCAGATGTTCCTCTTCTCATTCCAGACATCCCTTTTTTCTTCCCAGATGTTCCTCATCTCATTTCAGATGTTCCTCTTCTCTTCTGCATAGTGCAGGTGACAGGTTTTCTTTAAGGACACATCAGAGGTCTATTAGACCCTTAGTGTTTCCTCAGCACCATGTTGAAGCTAATTGAGCACTGACTTTAAACCCAGAAGTTCTGGGCACCTCCAGGTTCGTACTGCCCAGGAGAAATCCTTACACACGTCATGGAGGCCCCCAACACCCAGGGGGGACAGGTGAGTCAGAAAAACATAGTGGAGGAAGGGGGAACAGTAGGGGAGTGGCCCACACCCTCCCAGCAGTGTGAAAGTGATCACTTCTACAAGATAGCCTGCAGCTGGGACTGAAAAGGTAAACAATTACCTGGCTGCTATTGTGTACATGGAGCACCACTATGGCTGTAACCCTTCCACCGGCAACAGGAAAAAGGGTCAACTCTCTTCTACTCTATCAAAACAGCAAAAAAAGTTTTGCTTATACACAGAATTAATACATTGATTGTACAAAGTTTGCTGCTGCAAGTAGAGCAACAAGTGTGATTTAGCAGATCTCTGCAGAGAGATCACTGCTTCCAAACATGATCCTACTCTATGGCTTGGCAGCCAGGATGTCAGTATAAAAGTCAGTAAATTAGTATTTTCAGGAGGTCAGGCGTGAGCATTTCCCATGCTGATCTTAGTCGGCATTTACTTTTAACTAACAGTGTGTCTAAAGATTTCAGGAGGGAACCCAATCATTTAGAGTGAACCCCCGGAAAAGGTGGGGAGAGCCTACAGATTCCATGCAGATGCTGGAAGCAGGCGCCAGGATTCCAGTGCCTTACGGCCACCGAGCTAAACACTAAGCTGCCCCTGATATAAAGACACGGCCAGAAGGAAAAAGACGACAAGCGGAGTAAGAAAAGTCGCGGAAGATCCTAAGTGAGCCGATAGATTAGAGGAAGATAACCCATTGGATAAAAGCGTCTTTCATACTGTGCAGCTTTGTGGAGTGCAAAACGCAGAGACGTTATCCCAACATTCGCCATATACACAAATATATTCACTTAGGGGTGTACTGACTTTTGTTGCCAGCGGTTTAGACATTAATGGCTGTGTGTTGAGTTATTTTGTGGGGACAGCAAATTTACACTGTTATACAAGCTGTACACTCACTACTTTACATTGTAGACAAGTGTCATTTCTTCAGTGTTGTCACATGAAAAGGAAGAAGAAAAGATTTACACAAATGTCACTGAGGGGTGTACTTACTTTTGTCACATACTGTACTTCCCGACTCCCCCTCGGGGTCTTGGCACCAAAAGCCAACCAGCAGATGTTTATTTCCAGGAATTGTCCGTCCTGGAAGAAGAACGGTCCTCGTTCCCCGCCGGCTGCATGACGTCTCTTTCCCTAATTCTCCGTCAGCCCGCCGGCCTGGCATTGTCAGAGGCCGTCACTCTAATAAATATCCGCGAGAACAACGACCGCCTTATTATTAGACTTTCAGGCCTATTATAGCAGCCGGTCCCCAAGAAATGAGAAGAAGGAAACGGCCTCTAAATCCAACCGCATTACCCCATCTTCTCACATTTGTGTCTGTCGCTGTAATCAGGGGCCATTTATTTCCTTCTTAGTTTTGCTTGTTCTTCTTCCAAAATCCTTTCCATACAGTTAACAGAATTTTCATACTAACCCCCCTGTAATCCCAACACTAACCCTCCCTGTAATCCCAACACTAACCCTCCCTGTAATCCCAACACTAACCCTCCCTGTAATCCCAACACTAACCCTCCCTGTAACCCCAACACTAACCCCCCTGTAATCCCAACACTAATCCTCCCTGTAATCCCAACACTAACCCTCCCTGTAATCCCAACACTAACCCTCCCTGTAATCCCAACACTAACCCTCCCTGTAATCCCAACACTAACCCTCCCTGTAACCCCAACACTAACCCCCCTGTAATCCCAACACTAATCCTCCCTGTAATCCCAACACTAACCCCCCTGTAATCCCAACACTAATCCTCCCTGTAATCCCAACACTAACCCCCCTGTAATCCCAACACTAATCTTCCCTGTAACCCCAACACTATCCCTCCCTGTAATCCCAACACTAACCCTCCCTGTAATCCCAACACTAACCCTCCCTGTAATCCCAACACTAACCCTCCCTGTAATCCCAACACTAACCCTCCCTGTAACCCCAACACTAACCCCCCTGTAATCCCAACACTAATCCTCCCTGTAATCCCAACACTAACCCTCCCTGTAATCCCAACACTAACCCTCCCTGTAATCCCAACACTAACCCTCCCTGTAATCCCAACACTAACCCTCCCTGTAACCCCAACACTAACCCCCCTGTAATCCCAACACTAATCCTCCCTGTAATCCCAACACTAACCCCCCTGTAATCCCAACACTAATCTTCCCTGTAACCCCAACACTATCCCTCCCTGTAATCCCAACACTAACCCTCCCTGTAATCCCAACACTAACCCTCCCTGTAACCCCAACACTAACCCTCCCTGTAATCCCAACACTAACCCTCCCTGTAATCCCAACACTAACCCTCCCTGTAACCCCAACACTAACCCTCCCTGTAATCCCAACACTAATCTTCCCTGTAACCCCAACACTATCCCTCCCTGTAATCCCAACACTAACCCTCCCTGTAATCCCAACACTAACCCTCCCTGTAACCCCAACACTAACCCTCCCTGTAACCCCAACACTAACCCTCCCTGTAATCCCAACACTAATCCTCCCTGTAATCCCAACACTAACCCTCCCTGTAAGCCCAACACTAACCCTCCCTGTAACCCCAACACTAACCCTCCCTGTAACCCCAACACTAACCCTCCCTGTAACCCCAACACTAACCCTCCCTGTAATCCCAACACTAACCCTCCCTGTAACCCCAACACTAACCCTCCCTGTAACCCCAACACTAACCCTCCCTGTAATCCCAACACTAACCCTCCCTGTAACCCCAACACTAACCCTCCCTGTAATCCCAACACTAACCCTCACTGTAACCCCAACACTAACCCTCCCAGTAACCCCAACACTAACCCTCCCTGTAATCCCAACACTAACCCTCCCTGTAATCCCAACACTAACTCTCCCTGTAACCCCAACACTAACCCTCCCTGTAATCCCAACACTAACCCTCCCTGTAACCCCAACACTAACCCTCCCTGTAATCCCAACACTAACCCTCCCTGTAACCCCAACACTATCCCTCCCTGTAACCCCAACACTAACCCTCCCTGTAACCCCAACACTATCCCTCCCTGTAACCCCAACACTATCCCTCCCTGTAACCCCAACACTAACCCTCCCTGTAACCCCAACACTATCCCTCCCTGTAACCCCAACACTAACCCTCCCTGTAACCCCAACACTAACCCTCCCAGTAACCCCAACACTAACCCTCCCTGTAATCCCAACACTAACCCTCCCTGTAACCCCAACACTAACCCTCCCTGTAACCCCGACACTAACCCTACCTGTAACCCCAACACTAACCCTCCCTGTAATCCCAACACTAACCCTCCCTGTAACCCCAATACTAACCCTCCCTGTAACCCCAACACTAACCCTCCCTGTAATCCCAACACTAACCCTCCCTGTAACCCCAACACTAACCCTCCCTGTAACCCAAACAGTAACCCACCCTGTAATCCCAACACTAACCCTCCCTGTAATCCCAACACTAACCCTCCCTGTAACCCCAACACTAACCCTCCCTGTAACCCCAACACTAACCCTCCCTGTAACCCCAACGCTAACCCTCCCTGTAACCCCAACGCTAACCCTCCCTATAACCCCAACACTAACCCACCCTGTAATCCCAACACTAACCCTCTCTGTAACCCCAACTCTAACCCTCCCTGTAATCCCAACACTAACCCTCCCTGTAATCCCAACACTAACCCTCCCTGTAACCCCAACACTAACCTTCTCTGTAATCCCAACACTAACCCCCCCTGTAATCCCAACACTAACCCTCCCTGTAACCCCAAACCTAACCCTTCCTGCAACCCCAACACTCACTTATTGTACTCATGTTGGGCACCAAAAAAAGGCCTGGCTCACACATTGGGCCTTACATTGGCCACCAAAAATAAGGCCTGGCTCACTCATTCGGGCCTTATAATGGGCACCAAAAAAAAAGGCCTGGCTTACTAATTGGGCCTTACGTTCGGCACTGAAAAAGAGACCCGGCTCACACAATGGGCCTTACATTGGGCACCAAAAAGAAAGGCCTGGCTCACTCATTGGGCCTTACATTGGGCACCAAAAAAAAAGGCCTGGCTTACTCATTGGGCCTTACATTGGGCACCAAAAAAAAAAGCCTGGCTTACTCATTGGACCCTACATTGGGCACCAAAAATAAGGCCTGGCTCACTCATTGGGCCTTACATTGGGCACCAAAAATAAGGCCTGGCTCACTCATTGGGCCTTACATTGGGTACCAAAAAAAAAGGCCTGGCTCTCTCATTGTACTCACATTGGGCGCCAAAAAAAAAGGCCTGGCTCACTCATTGGGCCTTACATTGGGCACCAAAAAAAAGCCTGGCTTACTCATTGGGCCCTACATTGGGCACCAAAAATAAGGCCTGGCTCACTCATTGGGCCTTACATTGGGCACCAAAAAAAAAGGCCTGGCTTACTAATTGGGCCTAACATTGGGCACTGAAAAAGAGACCCGGCTCACACATTGGGCCTTACATTGGGCACCAAAAGGAAAGGCCTGGCTCACTCATTGGGCCTTACATTGGGCACCAAAAAGAAAGGCCTGGCTCACTCATTGGGCCTTACATTGGGCACCAAAAAAAAAGGCCCGGCTCTCTCATTGTACTCACGTTGGGCACCAAAAAAAAAGGCCTGGTTCTCTCATTAAGCCTTACATTGGGCACCAAAAAAAAGGCCTGGCTCACTCATTGGGCCTTACATTGGGCACCAAAAAAAAAGACCTGGCTCACTCATTAGGCGTTACATTGGGCACCAAAAAAAAAAGGCCTGGCTTACTAATTGGGCCTTACATTGGGCACTGAAAAAGAGACCTGGCTCACACATTGGGCCTTACGTTGGACACCAAAAAGAAAGGCCTGGCTCACTCATTGGGCCTGACGTTGGGCACCAAAAAAAAAGGCCTCAGTCACTCATTGGACCTAGCTTACCATCAGCGTTCCAATTCATTCCAAAGATGTTCAGTAGGGATGAGGTCAGGGCTCTCTGCTGGCCACTAAAACCAGGAAGTGATTAAAGCCGAGGAGGGATCAGGGGGCCAATTTGATGTGCCTAATTTCACCTTATTTCAAATCAAGAGTAGAAGGAAAGCCTCCACAATTGCCAACACAACAGTTAGGTGTATGGCCAGCAGTGCAGACTTGGGAGGACAATCATTGGGTGGAATGGAGAATCCATAAACTTTCATCTCTTTGCAGAGCCAGCCGTCCTCTCTCAGTATGCTGGACCTGATCAACGTGTCCCGAGACATCGCAATGGGCTGCAAGTACCTGGAGGAGAACCACTTCATTCACAGGTAACCAATCCAGGGACACGGCCAGTAACTTTACATTCCTCCATAAAGAACTCCCTGAGATGTCACCATATACAGAACACGATCATTATTCAGAGAAGCCCCACCTTTTATCAATAAAAGGTCATCCTTCAGCCCCAGTAAGTGACCTTGCCTGGGCTGATGTGATGTCATCAGTCTGCTGCAGGCAGGAGTATTTCCTCAGTCTCCCCTCCCCCAGTGATCGGACTGTACATTGTAACTTTGTAGAAGGAGGAGGAGTCATTTCCTCAGTCTCCCCTCCCCCAGTGATCAGACTGTACATTGTAACTTTGTAGAAGGAGGAGAAAGCATTTCCTCAGTCTCCCCTCCCCCAGTGATCAGACTGTACATTGTAACTTTGTAGAAGGAGGAGGAGTCATTTCCTCAGTCTCCCCTCCCCCAGTGATCAGACTGTACATTGTAACCTTGTAGAAGGAGGAGAAAGCATTTCCTCAGTCTCCCCTCCCCTCCCCTTAACCACTACGCGGTCCCTAAACATCCTTCCACAAACCATTACATTTTTGCTTCCCAGATTCCTTCATCCTCCTCTCCTGTACATACCGCCCACTGTCATATCCTCCACACTCCTCTCCTCTACATACCGCCCACTGTCATACCCTCCACACTCCTCTCCTGTACATACCACCCACTGTCATACCCTCCACACTCCTCTCCTGTACATACCACCCACTGTCATATCCTCCACACTCCTCTCCTGTACATACCGCCCACTGTCATACCCTCCACACTCCTCTCCTGTACATACCACCCACTGTCATATCCTCCACACTCCTCTCCTGTACATACCACCCACTGTCATATCCTCCACACTCCTCTCCTGTACATACCACCCACTGTCATATCCTCCACACTCCTCTCCTGTACATACCGCTCACTGTCATATCCTCCACACTCCTCTCCTGTACATACCACCCACTGTCATATCCTCCACACTCCTCTCCTGTACATACCGCTCACTGTCATATCCTCCACACTCCTCTCCTGTACATACCACCCCCTGTCATACCCTCCACACTCCTCTCCTGTACATACTGCCCCCATCATACCCTCCACACTCCTCTCCTGTACATACCGCCCACTGTCATACCCTCCACACTCCTCTCCTGTACATACCACCCACTGTCATACCCTCCACACTCCTCTCCTGTACATACCGCCCACTGTCATACCCTCCACACTCCTCTCCTGTACATACCACCCACTGTCATACCCTCCACACTCCTCTCCTGTACATACCACCCACTGTCATATCCTCCACACTCCTCTCCTGTACATACCACCCACTGTCATACCCTCCACACTCCTCTCCTGTACATACCACCCACTGTCATATCCTCCACACTCCTCTCCTGTACATACCACCCACTGTCATACCCTCCACACTCCTCTCCTGTACATACCACCAACTGTCATACCCTCCACACTCCTCTCCTGTACATACCACCCACTGTCATATCCTCCACACTCCTCTCCTGTACATACCACCCACTGTCATACCCTCCACACTCCTCTCCTGTACATACCACCCACTGTCATATCCTCCACACTCCTCTCCTGTACATACCACCCACTGTCATACCCTCCACACTCCTCTCCTGTACATACCACCAACTGTCATATCCTCCACACTCCTCTCCTGTACATACCGCCCACTGTCATATCCTCCACACTCCTCTCCTGTACATACCGCCCACTGTCATATCCTCCACACTCCTCTCCTGTACATACCACCCACTGTCATACCCTCCACACTCCTCTCCTGTACATACCGCCCACTGTCATATCCTCCACACTCCTCTCCTGTACATACCACTCACTGTCATATCCTCCACACTCCCCTCCTGTACATACCGCTCACTGTCATATCCTCCACACTCCTCTCCTGTACATACCGCTCACTGTCATATCCTCCACACTCCTCTCCTGTACATACCGCCCACTGTCATACCCTCCACACTCCTCTCCTGTACATACCACTCACTGTCATATCCTCCACACTCCTCTCCTGTACATACCACTCACTGTCATATCCTCCACACTCCTCTCCTGTACATACCGCCCACTGTCATATCCTCCACACTCCTCTCCTGTACATACCGCCCACTGTCATATCCTCCACACTCCTCTCCTGTACATACCGCTCACTGTCATACCCTCCACACTCCTCTCCTGTACATACCGCCCACTGTCATATCCTCCACACTCCTCTCCTGTACATACCACCCACTGTCATATCCTCCACACTCCTCTCCTGTACATACCGCCCACTGTCATACCCTCCACACTCCTCTCCTGTACATACCACCCACTGTCATATCCTCCACACTCCTCTCCTGTACATACCGCCCACTGTCATATCCTCCACACTCCTCTCCTGTACATACCGCCCACTGTCATATCCTCCACACTCCTCTCCTGTACATACCACCCACTGTCATATCCTCCACACTCCTCTCCTGTACATACCACTCACTGTCATATCCTCCACACTCCTCTCCTATACATACCGCCCACTGTCATATCCTCCACACTCCTCTCCTGTACATAGTGCCCACTGTCATATCCTCCACACTCCTCTCCTGTACATACCGCCCACTGTCATATCCTCCACACTCCTCTCCTGTACATACCGCCCACTGTCATACCCTCCACACTCCTCTCCTGTACATACCACTCACTGTCATATCCTCCACACTCCTCTCCTGTACATACCGCCCACTGTCATATCCTCCACTCTCCTCTCCTGTACATACCACCCACTGTCATACCCTCCACACTCCTCTCCTCTACATACCACCCACTGTCATACCCTCCACACTCCTCTCCTCTACATACCACCCACTGTCATATCCTCCACACTCCTCTCCTGTACATACCGCTCACTGTCATATCCTCCACACTCCTCTCCTGTACATACCGCTCACTGTCATATCCTCCACACTCCTCTCCTGTACATACCGCCCACTGTCATACCCTCCACACTCCTCTCCTGTACATACCACTCACTGTCATATCCTCCACACTCCTCTCCTGTACATACCGCCCACTGTCATATCCTCCACACTCCTCTCCTGTACATACCGCTCACTGTCATATCCTCCACACTCCTCTCCTGTACATACCGCCCACTGTCATACCCTCCACACTTCTCTCCTGTACATACCGCTCACTGTCATATCCTCCACACTCCTCTCCTCTACATACCACCCACTGTCATATCCTCCACACTCCTCTCCTCTACATACCGCCCACTGTCATATCCTCCACACTCCTCTCCTGTACATACCGCCCACTGTCATATCCTCCACACTCCTCTCCTGTACATACCGCCCACTGTCATATCCTCCACACTCCTCTCCTGTACATACCACCCACTGTCATATCCTCCACACTCCTCTCCTGTACATACCACCCACTGTCATATCCTCCACACTCCTCTCCTGTACATACCGCCCACTGTCATATCCTCCACACTCCTCTCCTGTACATACTGCCCACTGTCATATCCTCCACACTCCTCTCCTGTACATACCACCCACTGTCATATCCTCCACACTCCTCTCCTGTACATACCACTCACTGTCATACCCTCCACACTCCTCTCCTGTACATACCGCTCACTGTCATACCCTCCACACTCCTCTCCTGTACATACCGCCCACTGTCATATCCTCCACACTCCTCTCCTGTACATACCGCCCACTGTCATACCCTCCACACTCCTCTCCTGTACATACTGCTCACTGTCATACCCTCCACACTCCTCTCCTGTACATACCGCCCACTGTCATATCCTCCACACTCCTCTCCTGTACATACCACCCACTGTCATATCCTCCACACTCCTCTCCTGTACATACCGCCCACTGTCATATCCTCCCCACTCCTCTCCTGTACATACCACCCACTGTCATATCCTCCACACTCCTCTCCTGTACATACTGCCCACTGTCATATCCTCCACACTCCTCTCCTGTACATACTGCTCACTGTCATACCCTCCACACTCCTCTCCTGTACATAGTGCTCACTGTCATATCCTCCACACTCCTCTCCAGTACATACCACTCACTGTCATATCCTCCACACTCCTCTCCTGTACATACCGCCCACTGTCATATCCTCCACACTCCTCTCCTGTACATAGTGCCCACTGTCATACCCTCCACACTCCTCTCCTGTACATAGTGCCCACTGTCATATCCTCCACACTCCTCTCCTGTACATACCGCCCACTGTCATACCCTCCACACTCCTCTCCTGTACATACCACCCACTGTCATATCCTCCACACTCCTCTCCCGTACATACCGCCCACTGTCATATCTTCCACACTCCTCTCCTGTACATACCACCCACTGTCATATCCTCCACACTCCTCTCCTGTACATACCGCCCACTGTCATATCCTCCACACTCCTCTCCTATACATACCGCCCACTGTCATATCCTCCACACTCCTCTCCTGTACATACCGCTCACTGTCATACCCTCCACACTCCTCTCCTGTACATACTGCCCACTGTCATACCCTCCACACTCCTCTCCTGTACACACAGCCCACTGTCATACCCTCCACACTCCTCTCCTGTACATACCGCCCACTGTCATATCCTCCACACTCCTCTCCTGTACATACCGCCCACTGTCATACCCTCCACACTCCTCTCCTGTACATAGTGCCCACTGTCATACCCTCCACACTCCTCTCCTGTACATACCACTCACTGTCATACCCTCCACACTCCTCTCCTGTACATACCACTCACTGTCATATCCTCCACACTCCTCTCCTGTACATACCACCCACTGTCATACCCTCCACACTCCTCTCCTGTACATACCGCCCACTGTCATATCCTCCACACTCCTCTCCTGTACATACCACTCACTGTCATATCCTCCACACTCCTCTCCTGTACATACCACTCACTGTCATATCCTCCACACTCCTCTCCTCTACATACCACCCACTGTCATACCCTCCACACTCCTCTCCTGTACATACCGCCCACTGTCATACCCCCCACACTCCTCTCCTGTACATACCGCTCACTGTCATATCCTCCACACTCCTCTCCTGTACATACCACCCACTGTCATATCCTCCACACTCCTCTCCTGTACATACCACCCACTGTCATATCCTCCACACTCCTCTCCTGTACACACAGCCCACTGTCATACCCTCCACACTCCTCTCCTCTACATACCACCCACTGTCATACCCTCCACACTCCTCTCCTGTACATACCGCCCACTGTCATACCCTCCACACTCCTCTCCTGTACATACCGCCCACTGTCATATCCTCCACACTCCTCTCCTGTACATACCGCCCACTGTCATATCCTCCACACTCCTCTCCTGTACACACAGCCCACTGTCATACCCTCCACACTCCTCTCCTCTACATACCACCCACTGTCATACCCTCCACACTCCTCTCCTGTACATACCGCCCACTGTCATACCCCCCACACTCCTCTCCTGTACATACCGCCCACTGTCATACCCTCCACACTCCTCTCCTGTACATACCGTCCACTGTCATATCCTCCACACTCCTCTCCTGTACATACCGCTCACTGTCATATCCTCCACACTCCTCTCCTGTACATACCGCCCACTGTCATACCCCCCACACTCCTCTCCTGTACATACCGCCCACTGTCATATCCTCCACACTCCTCTCCTGTACATACCACCCACTGTCATACCCTCCACACTCCTCTCCTGTACATACCGCCCACTGTCATATCCTCCACACTCCTCTCCTGTACATACCGCCCACTGTCATACCCTCCACACTCCTCTCCTGTACATACCACTCACTGTCATATCCTCCACACTCCTCTCCTGTACATACCACCCACTGTCATATCCTCCACACTCCTCTCCTGTACATACCGCCCACTGTCATACCCTCCACACTCCTCTCCTGTACATACCACCCACTGTCATATCCTCCCCACTCCTCTCCTGTACATACCGCCCACTGTCATATCCTCCACACTCCTCTCCTGTACATACCGCCCACTGTCATACCCTCCACACTCCTCTCCTGTACATACTGCCCACTGTCATACCCTCCACACTCCTCTCCTGTACATACTGCCCACTGTCATACCCTCCACACTCCTCTCCTGTACATACCGCCCACTGTCATATCCTCCACACTCCTCTCCTGTACATACCGCTCACTGTCATATCCTCCACACTCCTCTCCTGTACATACCGCCCACTGTCATATCCTCCACACTCCTCTCCTCTACATACCACCCACTGTCATACCCTCCACACTCCTCTCCTGTACATACCGCCCACTGTCATACCCCCCACACTCCTCTCCTGTACATACCGCCCACTGTCATATCCTCCACACTCCTCTCCTGTACATACTGCCCACTGTCATACCCCCCACACTCCTCTCCTGTACATACCGCCCACTGTCATATCCTCCACACTCCTCTCCTGTACATACCGCTCACTGTCATATCCTCCACACTCCTCTCCTGTACATACCGCCCACTGTCATATCCTCCACACTCCTCTCCTCTACATACCACCCACTGTCATACCCTCCACACTCCTCTCCTGTACATACCGCCCACTGTCATACCCCCCACACTCCTCTCCTGTACATACCGCCCACTGTCATATCCTCCACACTCCTCTCCTGTACATACCGCTCACTGTCATATCCTCCACACTCCTCTCCTGTACATACCACCCACTGTCATATCCTCCACACTCCTCTCCTGTACATACCGCCCACTGTCATATCCTCCACACTCCTCTCCTGTACACACAGCCCACTGTCATACCCTCCACACTCCTCTCCTCTACATACCACCCACTGTCATACCCTCCACACTCCTCTCCTGTACATACCGCCCACTGTCATACCCCCCACACTCCTCTCCTGTACATACCGCCCACTGTCATACCCTCCACACTCCTCTCCTGTACATACCGTCCACTGTCATATCCTCCACACTCCTCTCCTGTACATACCGCTCACTGTCATATCCTCCACACTCCTCTCCTGTACATACCGCCCACTGTCATACCCCCCACACTCCTCTCCTGTACATACCGCCCACTGTCATATCCTCCACACTCCTCTCCTGTACATACCGCCCACTGTCATACCCTCCACACTCCTCTCCTGTACATACCACCCACTGTCATATCCTCCCCACTCCTCTCCTGTACATACCACCCACTGTCATACCCTCCACACTCCTCTCCTGTACATACTGCCCACTGTCATACCCTCCACACTCCTCTCCTGTACATACCGCCCACTGTCATATCCTCCACACTCCTCTCCTGTACATACCGCTCACTGTCATATCCTCCACACTCCTCTCCTGTACATACCGCCCACTGTCATACCCCCCACACTCCTCTCCTGTACATACCACCCACTGTCATATCCTCCACACTCCTCTCCTGTATATACTGCCCTCTGTCATATCCTCCACACTCCTCTCCTGTACATAGTGCCCACTGTCATATCCTCCACACTCCTCTCCTGTACATACCTCCCACTGTCATATCCTCCACACTCCTCTCCTGTACATACCACCCACTGTCATATCCTCCACACTCCTCTCCTGTACATACTGCTCACTGTCATATCCTCCACACTCCTCTCCTGTACATACCGCCCACTGTCATACCCTCCACACTCCTCTCCTGTACATAGTGCCCACTGTCATACCCTCCACACTCCTCTCCTGTACATACCACTCACTGTCATACCCTCCACACTCCTCTCCTGTACATACTGCCCACTGTCATACCCCCCACACTCCTCTCCTGTACATACCACCCACTGTCATATCCTCCACACTCCTCTCCTGTACACACAGCCCACTGTCATACCCTCCACACTCCTCTCCTCTACATACCACCCACTGTCATACCCTCCACACTCCTCTCCTGTACATACCGCCCACTGTCATATCCTCCACACTCCTCTCCTGTACATACCGCCCACTGTCATACCCTCCACACTCCTCTCCTGTACATACCGCCCACTGTCATATCCTCCACACTCCTCTCCTGTACATACCGCCCACTGTCATACCCTCCACACTCCTCTCCTGTACATACCGCCCACTGTCATACACTCCACACTCCTCTCCTGTACATACTGCCCACTGTCATACCCTCCACACTCCTCTCCTGTACATACCGCCCACTGTCATACCCTCCACACTCCTCTCCTGTACATACCGCCCACTGTCATACACTCCACACTCCTCTCCTGTACATACTGCCCACTGTCATACCCTCCACACTCCTCTCCTGTACATACCGCCCACTGTCATATCCTCCACACTCCTCTCCTGTACATACCGCCCACTGTCATATCCTCCACACTCCTCTCCTGTACATACCGCCCACTGTCATATCCTCCACACTCCTCTCCTGTACATACTGCCCACTGTCATACCCTCCACACTCCTCTCCTGTACATACCGCCCACTGTCATATCCTCCACACTCCTCTCCTGTACATACCGCCCACTGTCATATCCTCCACACTCCTCTCCTGTACATACCACCCACTGTCATATCCTCCACACTCCTCTCCTGTACATACTGCTCACTGTCATATCCTCCACACTCCTCTCCTGTACATACCGCTCACTGTCATATCCTCCACACTCCTCTCCTGTACATACCGCTCACTGTCATACCCTCCACACTCCTCTCCTGTACATACTGCCCCCATCATACCCTCCACACTCCTCTCCTGTACATACCGCCCACTGTCATATCCTCCACACTCCTCTCCTGTACATACCGCCCACTGTCATATCCTCCACACTCCTCTCCTGTACATACCGCTCACTGTCATACCCTCCACACTCCTCTCCTGTACATACTGCCCCCATCATACCCTCCACACTCCTCTCCTGTACATACCGCCCACTGTCATATCCTCCACACTCCTCTCCTGTACATACCGCCCACTGTCATATCCTCCACACTCCTCTCCTGTACATACCGCCCACTGTCATACCCTCCACACTCCTCTCCTGTACATAACGCTCACTGTCATATCCTCCACACTCCTCTCCTGTACATACCGCCCACTGTCATATCCTCCACACTCCTCTCCTGTACATACCGCCCACTGTCATATCCTCCACACTCCTCTCCTGTACATACCGCCCACTGTCATACCCTCCACACTCCTCTCCTGTACATACCACCCACTGTCATACCCTCCACACTCCTCTCCTGTACATACCACCCACTGTCATATCCTCCACACTCCTCTCCTGTACACACAGCCCACTGTCATATCCTCCACACTCCTCTCCTGTACATACTGCCCACTGTCATATCCTCCACACTCCTCTCCTGTACATACCGCCCACTGTCATACCCTCCACACTCCTCTCCTGTACATACCGCTCACTGTCATATCCTCCATACTCCTCTCCTGTACATACCGCCCACTGTCATATCCTCCACACTCCTCTCCTGTACATACCGCTCACTGTCATATCCTCCACACTCCTCTCCTGTACATACCACCCACTGTCATATCCTCCACACTCCTCTCCTGTACATACCACCCACTGTCATATCCTCCACACTCCTCTCCTGTACATACCGCCCACTGTCATATCCTCCACACTCCTCTCCTGTACATACCGCTCACTGTCATATCCTCCACACTCCTCTCCTGTACATACCGCCCACTGTCATACCCTCCACACTCCTCTCCTGTACATACCGCCCACTGTCATACCCTCCACACTCCTCTCCTGTACATACCGCCCACTGTCATACCCTCCACACTCCTCTCCTGTACATAGTGCCCACTGTCATATCCTCCACACTCCTCTCCTGTACATACCGCCCACTGTCATATCCTCCACACTCCTCTCCTGTACATACCGCCCACTGTCATACCCTCCACACTCCTCTCCTGTACATACCGCCCACTGTCATACCCTCCACACTCCTCTCCTGTACATACCGCCCACTGTCATACCCTCCACACTCCTCTCCTGTACATACCGCCCACTGTCATATCCTCCACACTCCTCTCCTGTACATACCGCTCACTGTCATATCCTCCACACTCCTCTCCTGTACACACAGCCCACTGTCATACCCTCCACACTCCTCTCCTCTACATACCACCCACTGTCATACCCTCCACACTCCTCTCCTGTACATACCGCCCACTGTCATACCCTCCACACTCCTCTCCTGTACATACCGCCCACTGTCATACCCTCCACACTCCTCTCCTGTACATACCGCCCACTGTCATATCCTCCACACTCCTCTCCTGTACACACAGCCCACTGTCATACCCTCCACACTCCTCTCCTCTACATACCTCCCACTGTCATATCCTCCACACTCCTCTCCTGTACATACCTCCCACTGTCATATCCTCCCCACTCCTCTCCTGTACATACTGCCCACTGTCATATCCTCCACACTCCTCTCCTGTACATACCGCCCACTGTCATATCCTCCACACTCCTCTCCTGTACATACCACCCACTGTCATATCCTCCACACTCCTCTCCTGTACATACCACCCACTGTCATATCCTCCACACTCCTCTCCTGTACATACCGCCCACTGTCATACCCCCCACACTCCTCTCCTGTACATACCACCCACTGTCATATCCTCCACACTCCTCTCCTGTACATACCGCCCACTGTCATACCCTCCACACTCCTCTCCTGTACATACCACCCACTGTCATATCCTCCACACTCCTCTCCTGTACATAGTGCTCACTGTCATATCCTCCACACTCCTCTCCTGTACATACCGCTCACTGTCATACCCTCCACACTCCTCTCCTGTACATACCGCCCACTGTCATATCCTCCACACTCCTCTCCTGTACATACCGCCCACTGTCATACCCTCCACACTCCTCTCCTGTACATACTGCCCCCATCATACCCTCCACACTCCTCTCCTCTACATACCACCCACTGTCATACCCTCCACACTCCTCTCCTGTACATACCACCCACTGTCATATCCTCCACACTCCTCTCCTGTACATACCACTCACTGTCATATCCTCCACACTCCTCTCCTGTACATACCACCCACTGTCATATCCTCCACACTCCTCTCCTGTACATACCGCCCACTGTCATATCCTCCACACTCCTCTCCTGTACATACCGCCCACTGTCATATCCTCCACACTCCTCTCCTGTACATACCGCTCACTGTCATACCCTCTCACACTCTTCTCCTGTACATACCGGCCACTGTCATATCCTCCACACTCCTCTCCTGTACATACCGCTCACTGTCATACCCTCCACACTCCTCTCCTGTACATACCGCTCACTGTCATATCCTCCACACTCCTCTCCTGTACATACCGCCCACTGTCATATCCTCCACACTCCTCTCCTCTACATACCACCCACTGTCATACCCTCCACACTCCTCTCCTGTACATACCGCCCACTGTCATACCCCCCACACTCCTCTCCTGTACATACCGCCCACTGTCATATCCTCCACACTCCTCTCCTGTACATACTGCCCACTGTCATACCCCCCACACTCCTCTCCTGTACATACCGCCCACTGTCATATCCTCCACACTCCTCTCCTGTACATACCGCTCACTGTCATATCCTCCACACTCCTCTCCTGTACATACCGCCCACTGTCATATCCTCCACACTCCTCTCCTCTACATACCACCCACTGTCATACCCTCCACACTCCTCTCCTGTACATACCGCCCACTGTCATACCCCCCACACTCCTCTCCTGTACATACCGCCCACTGTCATATCCTCCACACTCCTCTCCTGTACATACCGCTCACTGTCATATCCTCCACACTCCTCTCCTGTACATACCACCCACTGTCATATCCTCCACACTCCTCTCCTGTACATACCGCCCACTGTCATATCCTCCACACTCCTCTCCTGTACACACAGCCCACTGTCATACCCTCCACACTCCTCTCCTCTACATACCACCCACTGTCATACCCTCCACACTCCTCTCCTGTACATACCGCCCACTGTCATACCCCCCACACTCCTCTCCTGTACATACCGCCCACTGTCATACCCTCCACACTCCTCTCCTGTACATACCGTCCACTGTCATATCCTCCACACTCCTCTCCTGTACATACCACCCACTGTCATATCCTCCACACTCCTCTCCTCTACATACCACCCACTGTCATACCCTCCACACTCCTCTCCTGTACATACCGCCCACTGTCATACCCCCCACACTCCTCTCCTGTACATACCGCCCACTGTCATACCCTCCACACTCCTCTCCTGTACATACCGCTCACTGTCATATCCTCCACACTCCTCTCCTGTACATACCGCCCACTGTCATACCCCCCACACTCCTCTCCTGTACATACCGCCCACTGTCATATCCTCCACACTCCTCTCCTGTACATACCGCCCACTGTCATACCCTCCACACTCCTCTCCTGTACATACCACCCACTGTCATATCCTCCCCACTCCTCTCCTGTACATACCACCCACTGTCATACCCTCCACACTCCTCTCCTGTACATACTGCCCACTGTCATACCCTCCACACTCCTCTCCTGTACATACCGCCCACTGTCATATCCTCCACACTCCTCTCCTGTACATACCGCTCACTGTCATATCCTCCACACTCCTCTCCTGTACATACCACCCACTGTCATATCCTCCACACTCCTCTCCTGTACATACCACCCACTGTCATATCCTCCACACTCCTCTCCTGTACATACCGCCCACTGTCATACCCCCCACACTCCTCTCCTGTACATACCACCCACTGTCATATCCTCCACACTCCTCTCCTGTATATACTGCCCTCTGTCATATCCTCCACACTCCTCTCCTGTACATAGTGCCCACTGTCATATCCTCCACACTCCTCTCCTGTACATACCTCCCACTGTCATATCCTCCACACTCCTCTCCTGTACATACCACCCACTGTCATATCCTCCACACTCCTCTCCTGTACATACTGCTCACTGTCATATCCTCCACACTCCTCTCCTGTACATACCGCCCACTGTCATACCCTCCACACTCCTCTCCTGTACATAGTGCCCACTGTCATACCCTCCACACTCCTCTCCTGTACATACCACTCACTGTCATACCCTCCACACTCCTCTCCTGTACATACTGCCCACTGTCATACCCCCCACACTCCTCTCCTGTACATACCACCCACTGTCATATCCTCCACACTCCTCTCCTGTACACACAGCCCACTGTCATACCCTCCACACTCCTCTCCTCTACATACCACCCACTGTCATACCCTCCACACTCCTCTCCTGTACATACCGCCCACTGTCATATCCTCCACACTCCTCTCCTGTACATACCGCCCACTGTCATACCCTCCACACTCCTCTCCTGTACATACCGCCCACTGTCATATCCTCCACACTCCTCTCCTGTACATACCGCCCACTGTCATACCCTCCACACTCCTCTCCTGTACATACCGCCCACTGTCATACACTCCACACTCCTCTCCTGTACATACTGCCCACTGTCATACCCTCCACACTCCTCTCCTGTACATACCGCCCACTGTCATACCCTCCACACTCCTCTCCTGTACATACCGCCCACTGTCATACACTCCACACTCCTCTCCTGTACATACTGCCCACTGTCATACCCTCCACACTCCTCTCCTGTACATACCGCCCACTGTCATATCCTCCACACTCCTCTCCTGTACATACCGCCCACTGTCATATCCTCCACACTCCTCTCCTGTACATACCGCCCACTGTCATATCCTCCACACTCCTCTCCTGTACATACTGCCCACTGTCATACCCTCCACACTCCTCTCCTGTACATACCGCCCACTGTCATATCCTCCACACTCCTCTCCTGTACATACCGCCCACTGTCATATCCTCCACACTCCTCTCCTGTACATACCACCCACTGTCATATCCTCCACACTCCTCTCCTGTACATACTGCTCACTGTCATATCCTCCACACTCCTCTCCTGTACATACCGCTCACTGTCATATCCTCCACACTCCTCTCCTGTACATACCGCTCACTGTCATACCCTCCACACTCCTCTCCTGTACATACTGCCCCCATCATACCCTCCACACTCCTCTCCTGTACATACCGCCCACTGTCATATCCTCCACACTCCTCTCCTGTACATACCGCCCACTGTCATATCCTCCACACTCCTCTCCTGTACATACCGCTCACTGTCATACCCTCCACACTCCTCTCCTGTACATACTGCCCCCATCATACCCTCCACACTCCTCTCCTGTACATACCGCCCACTGTCATATCCTCCACACTCCTCTCCTGTACATACCGCCCACTGTCATATCCTCCACACTCCTCTCCTGTACATACCGCCCACTGTCATACCCTCCACACTCCTCTCCTGTACATAACGCTCACTGTCATATCCTCCACACTCCTCTCCTGTACATACCGCCCACTGTCATATCCTCCACACTCCTCTCCTGTACATACCGCCCACTGTCATATCCTCCACACTCCTCTCCTGTACATACCGCCCACTGTCATACCCTCCACACTCCTCTCCTGTACATACCACCCACTGTCATACCCTCCACACTCCTCTCCTGTACATACCACCCACTGTCATATCCTCCACACTCCTCTCCTGTACACACAGCCCACTGTCATATCCTCCACACTCCTCTCCTGTACATACTGCCCACTGTCATATCCTCCACACTCCTCTCCTGTACATACCGCCCACTGTCATACCCTCCACACTCCTCTCCTGTACATACCGCTCACTGTCATATCCTCCACACTCCTCTCCTGTACATACCGCCCACTGTCATATCCTCCATACTCCTCTCCTGTACATACCGCCCACTGTCATATCCTCCACACTCCTCTCCTGTACATACCGCTCACTGTCATATCCTCCACACTCCTCTCCTGTACATACCGCCCACTGTCATACCCTCCACACTCCTCTCCTGTACATACCGCCCACTGTCATACCCTCCACACTCCTCTCCTGTACATACCGCCCACTGTCATACCCTCCACACTCCTCTCCTGTACATAGTGCCCACTGTCATATCCTCCACACTCCTCTCCTGTACATACCGCCCACTGTCATATCCTCCACACTCCTCTCCTGTACATACCGCCCACTGTCATACCCTCCACACTCCTCTCCTGTACATACCGCCCACTGTCATACCCTCCACACTCCTCTCCTGTACATACCGCCCACTGTCATACCCTCCACACTCCTCTCCTGTACATACCGCCCACTGTCATATCCTCCACACTCCTCTCCTGTACATACCGCTCACTGTCATATCCTCCACACTCCTCTCCTGTACACACAGCCCACTGTCATACCCTCCACACTCCTCTCCTCTACATACCACCCACTGTCATACCCTCCACACTCCTCTCCTGTACATACCGCCCACTGTCATACCCTCCACACTCCTCTCCTGTACATACCGCCCACTGTCATACCCTCCACACTCCTCTCCTGTACATACCGCCCACTGTCATATCCTCCACACTCCTCTCCTGTACACACAGCCCACTGTCATACCCTCCACACTCCTCTCCTCTACATACCTCCCACTGTCATATCCTCCACACTCCTCTCCTGTACATACCGCCCACTGTCATATCCTCCACACTCCTCTCCTGTACATACCTCCCACTGTCATATCCTCCCCACTCCTCTCCTGTACATACTGCCCACTGTCATATCCTCCACACTCCTCTCCTGTACATACCGCCCACTGTCATATCCTCCACACTCCTCTCCTGTACATACCGCCCACTGTCATATCCTCCACACTCCTCTCCTGTACATACCGCCCACTGTCATACCCTCCACACTCCTCTCCTGTACATACTGCCCCCATCATACCCTCCACACTCCTCTCCTCTACATACCACCCACTGTCATACCCTCCACACTCCTCTCCTGTACATACCACCCACTGTCATATCCTCCACACTCCTCTCCTGTACATACCACTCACTGTCATATCCTCCACACTCCTCTCCTGTACATACCACCCACTGTCATATCCTCCACACTCCTCTCCTGTACATACCGCCCACTGTCATATCCTCCACACTCCTCTCCTGTACATACCGCCCACTGTCATATCCTCCACACTCCTCTCCTGTACATACCGCTCACTGTCATACCCTCTCACACTCTTCTCCTGTACATACCGGCCACTGTCATATCCTCCACACTCCTCTCCTGTACATACCGCTCACTGTCATACCCTCCACACTCCTCTCCTGTACATACCGCTCACTGTCATATCCTCCACACTCCTCTCCTGTACATACCGCTCACTGTCATATCCTCCACACTCCTCTCCTGTACATACCGCCCACTGTCATACCCTCCACACTCCTCTCCTGTACATACCGCTCACTGTCATATCCTCCACACTCCTCTCCTGTACATACCGCCCACTGTCATATCCTCCACACTCCTCTCCTGTACATACCGCTCACTGTCATATCCTCCACACTCCTCTCCTGTACATACCGCCCACTGTCATATCCTCCACACTCCTCTCCTGTACATACCGCCCACTGTCATACCCTCCACACTCCTCTCCTGTACATACCGCTCACTGTCATATCCTCCACACTCCTCTCCTGTACATACCGCCCACTGTCATATCCTCCACACTCCTCTCCTGTACATACCGCTCACTGTCATACCCTCTCACACTCCTCTCCTGTACATATCACCCACTGTCATATCCTCCACACTCCTCTCCTGTACATACTGCCCACTGTCATACCCTCCACACTCCTCTCCTGTACATACCGCTCACTGTCATACCCTCTCACACTCCTCTCCTGTACATACCGCCCACTGTCATATCCTCCATACTCCTCTCCTGTACATAGTGCCCACTGTCATATCCTCCACACTCCTCTCCTGTACATAGTGCCCACTGTCATATCCTCCACACTCCTCTCCTGTACATACCGCTCACTGTCATATCCTCCACACTCCTCTCCTGTACATAGTGCCCACTGTCATATCCTCCACACTCCTCTCCTGTACATACCGCCCACTGTCATATCCTCCACACTCCTCTCCTGTACACACAGCCCACTGTCATACCCTCCACACTCCTCTCCTGTACATACCGCCCACTGTCATACCCTCCACACTCCTCTCCTGTACACACAGCCCACTGTCATACCCTCCACACTCCTCTCCTGTACATACCGCCCACTGTCATATCCTCCACACTCCTCTCCTGTACATAGTGCCCACTGTCATATCCTCCACACTCCTCTCCTGCACATACCGCCCACTGTCATATCCTCCACACTCCTCTCCTGTACATAGTGCCCACTGTCATACCCTCCACACTCCTCTCCTCTACATACCTCCCACTGTCATATCCTCCACACTCCTCTCCTGTACATACCGCCCACTGTCATATCCTCCACACTCCTCTCCTGTACATACCTCCCACTGTCATATCCTCCCCACTCCTCTCCTGTACATACCGCCCACTGTCATATCCTCCACACTCCTCTCCTGTACATACCGCCCACTGTCATACCCTCCACACTCCTCTCCTGTACATACCGCCCACTGTCATACCCTCCACACTCCTCTCCTGTACATACTGCCCCCATCATACCCTCCACACTCCTCTCCTCTACATACCACCCACTGTCATACCCTCCACACTCCTCTCCTGTACATACCACCCACTGTCATATCCTCCACACTCCTCTCCTGTACATACCGCCCACTGTCATATCCTCCACACTCCTCTCCTGTACATACCGCCCACTGTCATACCCTCCACACTCCTCTCCTGTACATACCACCCACTGTCATATCCTCCACACTCCTCTCCTGTACATACTGCCCTCTGTCATATCCTCCACACTCCTCTCCTGTACATACCACCCACTGTCATATCCTCCACACTCCTCTCCTGTACATACCGCCCACTGTCATATCCTCCACACTCCTCTCCTGTACATACCGCTCACTGTCATACCCTCTCACACTCTTCTCCTGTACATACCGGCCACTGTCATATCCTCCACACTCCTCTCCTGTACATACCGCTCACTGTCATACCCTCCACACTCCTCTCCTGTACATACCGCTCACTGTCATATCCTCCACACTCCTCTCCTGTACATACCGCCCACTGTCATACCCTCCACACTCCTCTCCTGTACATACCGCTCACTGTCATATCCTCCACACTCCTCTCCTGTACATACCGCCCACTGTCATATCCTCCACACTCCTCTCCTGTACATACCGCCCACTGTCATATCCTCCACACTCCTCTCCTGTACATACCTCCCACTGTCATACCCTCCACACTCCTCTCCTGTACATACCGCCCACTGTCATACCCTCCACACTCCTCTCCTGTACATACCGCTCACTGTCATATCCTCCACACTCCTCTCCTGTACATACCGCCCACTGTCATATCCTCCACACTCCTCTCCTGTACATACCGCTCACTGTCATATCCTCCACACTCCTCTCCTGTACATACCGCCCACTGTCATATCCTCCACACTCCTCTCCTGTACATACCGCCCACTGTCATACCCTCCACACTCCTCTCCTGTACATACCGCTCACTGTCATATCCTCCACACTCCTCTCCTGTACATACCGCCCACTGTCATATCCTCCACACTCCTCTCCTGTACATACCGCTCACTGTCATACCCTCTCACACTCCTCTCCTGTACATATCACCCACTGTCATATCCTCCACACTCCTCTCCTGTACATACTGCCCACTGTCATACCCTCCACACTCCTCTCCTGTACATACCGCTCACTGTCATACCCTCTCACACTCCTCTCCTGTACATACCGCCCACTGTCATATCCTCCATACTCCTCTCCTGTACATAGTGCCCACTGTCATATCCTCCACACTCCTCTCCTGTACATAGTGCCCACTGTCATATCCTCCACACTCCTCTCCTGTACATACCGCTCACTGTCATATCCTCCACACTCCTCTCCTGTACACACAGCCCACTGTCATACCCTCCACACTCCTCTCCTGTACATACCGCCCACTGTCATACCCTCCACACTCCTCTCCTGTACACACAGCCCACTGTCATACCCTCCACACTCCTCTCCTGTACATACCGCCCACTGTCATATCCTCCACACTCCTCTCCTGTACATAGTGCCCACTGTCATATCCTCCACACTCCTCTCCTGCACATACCGCCCACTGTCATATCCTCCACACTCCTCTCCTGTACATAGTGCCCACTGTCATACCCTCCACACTCCTCTCCTGTACATACCGCCCACTGTCATATCCTCCACACTCCTCTCCTGTACATACCGCCCACTGTCATACCCTCCACACTCCTCTCCTGTACATACCGCCCACTGTCATATCCTCCACACTCCTCTCCTGTACATACCGCCCACTGTCATATCCTCCATACTCCTCTCCTGTACATACTGCCCACTGTCATATCCTCCACACTCCTCTCCTGTACATAGTGCCCACTGTTATACCATAATGTATGAGTATACACAGCATATTAGAACATTGGGGTACACTTACCTGTCAGACTGAACCCTCCAGCGCTGCGCAGTGATCAGTCCGGTGGGTCCCGGGCGCTTCCATCGTCACCCGATCTTCCTTCCGGGTTCTGTGCCTTCCGTCACTTGCCTTGGCCGGGCTGCATTGCTGTCACTCCCACACATGCTCATCCCCCCTCCCTTACCCCTCACCCCTCTCTCATCCCCCCTCCCTTACCCCTCACCCCTCTCTCATCCCCCCTCCCTTACCCCTCACCCCTCTCTCATCCCCCCTCCCTTACCCCTCACCCCTCTCTCATCCCCCCTCCCTTACCCCTCACCCCTCTCTCATCCCCCCTCCCTTACCCCTCACCCCTCTCTCATCCCCCCTCCCTTACCCCTCACCCCTCTCTCATCCCCCCTCCCTTACCCCTCACCCCTCTCTCATCCCCCCTCCCTTACCCCTCACCCCTCTCTCATCCTCCCTCTCTTACCCCTCACCCCTCTCTCATCCCCCCTCCCTTACCCCTCACCCCTCTCTCATCCCCCCTCCCTTACCCCTCACCCCTCTCTCATCCTCCCTCTCTTACCCCTCACCCCTCTCTCATCCCCCCCCCCCTTACCCCTCACCCCTCTCTCATCCCCCCTCCCTTACCCCTCACCCCTCTCTCATCCCCCCTCCCTTACCCCTCACCCCTCTCTCATCCTCCCTCTCTTACCCCTCACCCCTCTCTCATCCCCCCCCCCCTTACCCCTCACCCCTCTCTCATCCCCCCCCCCCCTTACCCCTCACCCCTCTCTCATCCCCCCTCTCATCCCCCCTCCCTTACCCCTCACCCCTCTCTCATCCCCCCTCTCATCCCCCCTCCCTTACCCCTCACCCCTCTCTCATCCCCTCTCCCTTACCCCTCACCCCTCTCTCATCCCCCCTCCCTTATCCCTCACCCCTCTCTTATCCCCCCTCCCTTACCCCTCACCCCTCTCTCATCCCCCCTCCCTTACCCCTCACCCCTCTCTCATCCCCCCTCCCTTACCCCTCACCCCTCTCTCACCCCTCTCTCATCCCCCCTCCCTTACCCCTCACCCCTCCCTCATCCCCCCTCCCTTACCCCTCACCCCTCTCTCATCCCCCCCTCCCTTACCCCTCACCCCTCTCTCACCCCCCCCTCCCTTACCCCTCACCCCTCTCTCATCCCCCCCTCCCTTACCCCTCACCCCTCTCTCATCCCCCCTCCCTTACCCCTCACCCCTCTCTCATCCCCCCTCCCTTACCCCTCACCCCTCTCTCATCCCCCCTCCCTTACCCCTCACCCCTCTCTCACCCCTCTCTCATCCCCTTTCTCTCTCCTCTCTCTCTATTTAATTCAATTTGTTATAACAAAAAATTGTTTGTATTTTTATTTATTTAATTTTTTAAAAAGCCTCACCATAATCCTCAGCACCGGGCCCATGATGTTCCTTATCCGGCCCTGACTGTATGGTATATAATAAAAATCGAATGATATATATATACAGTATATAATCTGTGATACTAATATATGAATAATAAAAAAGTAAAATAATCTGGGATTGTAAAGTGCATTGTGAGCGGTCCGTAGATCTCAGCGGCGAAGCGTTTGATGGTTGGGATAAGAACCCGCGTGCGTGTCACAGCGCGCTATTGATGGAAGGTGACCTTATTAAAGCGATCAATCACTTCCTTTCAGGGACATCGCTGCGAGGAACTGTCTGCTGACATGCCAGGGGCCCGGCAGAATCGCGAAGATCGGCGACTTCGGAATGGCTCGCGACATTTACAGGTAATCTTCCTACAAGGACACCATATTAAGGGAAAGAGGTCATGTGACTTCCTGAGTACAAAATAAATATATACATTTCATCACCTGGGAAAAGGCTGAGTGATGACATCACAAATGATAATGAAAGTTCTTGGACTTTACCTGTAAAGAGAACCTGTCATGGCCGGGGCTTATAAAGGATCTGACCATCAGGACGATAGAATGGTGACCGTTTGTGGACTGCAGTCTTCAAGCCATTCCACAGATTTTCAATGGGGTTTAAGCCTGGGCTCTGACTAGGCCATGCAAGGACATTCCCCGCCTTCTCCTCCAACCACTGTGTGCTGATTGGTGGGCATTCCCAGCCTTCTCCTCCAACCACTGTGTGCTGATTGGTGGGCATTCCCTGCCTTCTCCTCCAACCACTGTGTGCTGATTGGTGGGCATTCCCTGCCTTCTCCTCCAACCACTGTGTGCTGATTGGTGGACATTCCCCGCCTTCTCCTCCAACCACTGTGTGCTGATTGGTGGGCATTCCCCGCCTTCTCCTCCAACCACTGTGTGCTGATTGGTGGACATTCCCCGCCTTCTCCTCCAACCACTGTGTGCTGATTGGTGGACATTCCCCGCCTTCTCCTCCAACCACTGTGTGCTGAGTGGTGGACATTCCCCGCCTTCTCCTCCAACCACTGTGTGCTCATTGGTGGACATTCCCCGCCTTCTCCTCCAACCACTGTGTGCTCATTG
Organism: Aquarana catesbeiana; assembly: GCA_037953035.1. Classification (NCBI taxonomy): domain Eukaryota; kingdom Metazoa; phylum Chordata; class Amphibia; order Anura; family Ranidae; genus Aquarana; species Aquarana catesbeiana. Next base: position 262,330 of record JBBHAA010000066.1, read on the forward strand.
GTGGACATTCCCCGCCTTCTCCTCCAACCACTGTGTGCTGATTGGTGGGCATTCCCCGCCTTCTCCTCCAACCACTGTGTGCTCATTGGTGGACATTCCCCGCCTTCTCCTCCAACCACTGTGTGCTCATTGATGGAAATTCCCTGCCTTCTCCTCCAACCACTGTGTGCTCATTGGTGGACATTCCCCGCCTTCTCCTCCAACCACTGTGTGCTCATTGATGGAAATTCCCCGCCTTCTCCTCCAACCACTGTGTGCTCATTGGTGGACATTCCCCGCCCTCTCCTCCAATCACTGTGTGCTGATTGGTGGGCATTCCCTGCCTTCTCCTCCAACCACTGTGTGCTCATTGATGGAAATTCCCCGCCTTCTCCTCCAACCACTGTGTGCTCATTGGTGGACATTCCCCGCCTTCTCCTCCAACCACTGTGTGCTCATTGGTGGGCATTCCTCACCTCCTCCTCCAACCACTGTGTGCTCATTGGTGGACATTCCCCGCCTTCTCCTCCAACCACTGTGTGCTGATTGGTGGGCATTTCTCGCCTCCTCGTCCAACCACTGTGTGCTCATTGGTGGACATTCCCCGCCTTCTCCTCCAACCACTGTGTGCTCATTGGTGGACATTCCCCGCTTTCTCCAACCACTGTGTGCTCATTGGTGGACATTCCCCGCCTTCTCCTCCAACCACTGTGTGCTCATTGATGGAAATTCCCCGCCTTCTCTTCCAACCACTGTGTGCTCATTGGTGGGCATTCCCCGCCTTCTCCTCCAACCACTGTGTGCTCATTGGTGGGCATTCCCCGCCTTCTCCTCCAACCACTGCATGCTCATTGGTGGACATTCACCGCCTTCTCCAACCACTGTGTGCTCATTGGTGCACAATCTCCACCTTCTTATCCAACCACTGTGTGCTCATTGGTGGGCATTCCCCGCCTTCTCCTCCAAACACTATGTGCTCATTGGTGGACATTCCCCGCCTCCTCCTCCAAACACTGTGTGCTCATTGGTGGACATTCCCCGCCTCCTCCTCCAAACACTGTGTGCTCATTGGTGGACATTCCCCGCCTCCTCCTCCAAACACTGTGTGCTCATTGGTGGACATTCCCCGCCTCCTCCTCCAAACACTATGTGCTCATTGGTGGACATTCCCCGCCTCCTCCTCCAAACACTGTGTGCTCATTGGTGGACATTCCCCGCCTCCTCCTCCAAACACTGTGTGCTCATTGGTGGGCATTCCCAGCCTCCTCCTCCAAACACTGTGTGCTCATTGGTGGGCATTCCTCGCCTTCTCCTTCAACCACTGTGTGCTCATTGGTGGGCATTCCTCGTCTTCTCCTTCAACCACTGTGTGCTCATTGGTGGACATTCCCCGCATTGTCCCCATATTAATGGCCATGGAGGTGAGAACTCTATTTTTTTTTTGCCCATGGGTATGGAATGGGATATCCAATAACAGACATGAAGGTCACGTGTCCAGAGACTTTTTCCCATATAGTATTTAATGGTTTTTTGTTCTTTCTTTGTCCTATTTATAAAGGCAGGTCGGATGTTTTGCTCTTCAGAGGAATTAGTTGTTTTCCCACCTTTTCATTTTATCTGGTTTCAGGAATTTGAAGTATAACTAAAGCCAAAACAGTTTTTCTTTCATTTTGGATATTGTGATGGAGGGTTATAAACCTGTCAAGTCAGGGAGATTTCCCTTCACTTCCTGTCCCATAGCCACAGCAGTGAGGGAGTCCCTGGTTGTCACCAGAACTAGTGTAGCCATTGGAAGATTTCCCCTTTATTCCTGTTCCGGTGACAACGAAAAATGTGGGATTTTCTTTCTCTCGCGGTGATTTCAGTAAACCGGACTAATCCAGAGGGTGAGTCTCTGTAATGGGGACACAAACAGCAATGCAAAGCTGACAGGGGGTCTAATCCCTCTCCACTCCACCCAACACTAAAAAAATGAAGTTTTATATATACTCCTAAATAAAGGCGAAATCTCCTAAATATATGGACACAGGGAGGTCCTTCCTTTTCCCCATTATTTTTAAGAAAAGGACCAATTTTGGGTTTCCACCATCACCTTTAAAGCTTTTCCTGTTCATGTTGCAATACATGAAGAATGTTTTTGCTCCTCAGGGCCAGTTACTACAGGAAAGGAGGGTGCGCCATGCTGCCGGTGAAGTGGATGCCCCCCGAGGCCTTCATGGAAGGAATATTCACATCCAAGACTGACACATGGTAAGCCCATACAGGTGGAGGAAAACCATTAATGGAGCGGGGGGGGGGGGGTTGGACCCAGGGCTGCTGTTAGAAATCAAGGGGCCCCATACAGTCTACCCGACAGGGCCCCCCTCCCCCCGGCCGAAGGTGACTGAAGTCATCGATTTATCAGTCTCTTTCTCTGTAGCCTCAACTGCACAGATGAATAGGAAGCACTCCGAGGCTTCCTGCTCATTCACAAACTGAAGCATAGTGAATACAGTTTACTATGCTTCAATGATGAACAGACACAGGAGTGATTGGTACCGATCGCTCACTGTGTTCATTCAGGATTAGAAGGGGCCAGTAAATGACATATATACCATCCCCTTCCCCCGCTCTCCATCCTGAAACGTCCCCCTGTGTGCCCGCAGCAACTGCCAATGGGAGAGAGGGAAGCCGGCAGCACTGCAGGGGAAAGGGGCACACAGAGGGGCCTGGACAGCAGATGGAAGGGGCGAATGTGCAAGAAACAATCCCCCTGCAGTGCAGCCGGAGGGAGGGAGAGGAGGAGAAGCCAGCAGTGCTGTGGGGGGGAGGTAGAAGAGGACCAATGTCTGCAATAGACAGTACAGCTGGACTTTGTGCTCAGCAGGTGCCTGAGCCCCCCTTTTGAACTGATGGGGCCCAGACCCAGTACAAGAGGGCTGGCTGTACTGCCTTATGAGCGGCCCTGGCTGCATGACCCGGAACCTTCAGGTCCACTCTCTGGGGTCAGTTGGTCGATGACCATCATTAGTCAGTTGGTTGCACACAGTTGGCTGTTTGGCCTCATAAGTGTAATGCCGTGTACACACGACCGGACTTTCCGTCAGAATAGACTCCGACGGTCTTTCCAACGGAGTTCTGATGGACTTCCGCTGAAACGGACTTGCCTACGCACAATCACACCAAAGTCCGATCGTTTAGAACGCGATGATGACGTATGACGGGGCTAGAAAAGGGAAGTCCAATAGCCAGTAGCCAATAGCTGCCCTTGCTTCATTCTTGGTCCGTCGGAATAGCATACAGACGAAGGTTTTCCCGATAGGAACTGATTCCATCGGAAAGATTTGAAACATGTTCTATTTCTAGGTCCGTCAGAATTTTAGAAAGAAAAAGTCAGATGAAGCCCACACACGATCGGAATATCCGATGGAACAATTCCATCTGACCTTTTCTGACAGAAAGTCCGGCCCTGTGTACGCAGCATAAGTTATAGAACACAAGAATGTATAAGATGGAGCGAAGGGCGGTAGTCCGTTTAGGATGAGGTGGAACAAAAAGATCCAAAAAGCCCCTAAAGACCTGACTATGTGCAGATATGAATCCCTCCATGGAATACAATGTAGCGGTGTACATTATATACATTATATACATTATACTGATACTTGTGTCCAGTCCCCTTCTTGTGTGCAGATTGATTATGCAGCAGAATGACCTTTTTGCTGGTTTGGGGTAATTCATTTCTGCCTATGGGGGGGCTACGCCGCCTATAGGGTCTCCATGGATGCCAATTATAGCCACCATGATATGTGCACTCCCAGCCGGAGTCCTTATCATTATGTACCCACTTGGGTGCCATGTTTAGGGTGCCCATGCACAGAGTGGCCAAGGTCCTTATTATCATAAACCCACTTGGGTGCCATGTTTAGGTCGTGCATCAAAATAGGGGCTGGAGTCCATATGTGCTTGCTCGGGTGCCGTGTTTAGAGCGCACATATGCAGTGTGGCCAGGGTCCGTATATTTATGTGCCTACGAGGTGTTTAGGTCATACTTGCACAGAGAGGCTTGGGTCCTTATGATTGTGCCCACTCAGGTGCCATGTTTGGGGCGCACATCTGTGCAGATTGGCGAGGGTCCATGTGCCTCCTTGAGAACTGTGTTTAGGGCATGCAGAGAAGGGCCGGAGTCCTTATTCTTATGTCATTGCTCAGGTTCTTAGTTTAGAGCGTGCATGAGAAGAGTGGCCACGGTCACTATCATGTGCCCACTCAGGTGCCATGTGTAGGGCAAGCATGTGCAGTGAGACCGGGGTCCATATCATTATACGTGTGCTTGGGTACCACACATGTGCATTGTGTCCAGTGTGCTAGGAACTGTGGGACATGTAGTCCCAATGCATTATATCATACCACGTGCACAGTGTGCACTCCCAAACCAGAAGGGGGTGAAGTGCAGCAGAGGGTAAACGGCGAGGAGATCCTTCAAAAGAGAAATGTGTTTTGTTGTATAATGAATGGAGTATCTTCTTATTGCTATCCTCTGTCCATCTCCTCCATCTCCTCCATCTTCCCTCTCCCCCATCTCCTCTCTCTCCTCTCTCCTCCATCTCCTCTCTCCTCCATCTCCTCTCTCCTCTCTCCTCCATCTCCTCTCTCCTCCATCTCCTCCATCTCCTCTCTCCTCCATCTCCTCTCTCCTCCATCTCCTCCATCTTCCCTTTCCCCCATCTCCTCTCTCTCCTCTCTCCTCCATCTCCTCTCTCCTCCATCTCCTCCATCTCCTCTCTCCTCCATCTCCTCCATCTTCCCTTTCCCCCATCTCCTCTCTCTCCTCTCTCCTCCATCTCCTCTCTCCTCCATCTCCTCCATCTTCCCTCTCCCCCATCTCCTCCATCTTCTCTCTCCTCCATATCCTCTCTCCTCCATCTCCTCCATCTCCTCTCTCCTCCATCTCCTCCATCTTCCCTCTCCCCCATCTCCTCTCTCTCCTCTCTCTTCCATCTCCTCTCTCCTCCATCTCCTCCATCTTCCCTCTCCCCCATCTCCTCCATCTTCTCTCTCCTCCATATCCTCTCTCCTCCATCTCCTCCATCTCCTCTCTCCTCCATCTCCTCCATCTTCCCTCACCCCCATCTCCTCTCTCTCCTCTCTCCTCCATCTCCTCTCTCCTCCATCTCCTCCATCTTCCCTCTCCCCCATCTCCTCCATCTTCTCTCTCCTCCATATCCTCTCTCCTCCATCTCCTCCATCTCCTCTCTCCTCCATTTTCCCTCTCCCCCATCTCCTCTCTCTCCTCTCTCCTCCATCTCCTCTCTCATCCATCTCCCCCGTCTCCTCCATCTCCTCTCTCCTCCATCTTCTCTCTCCTCCATCTCCTCTCTCCTCCATCTCCTCCATCTTCTCTCTCCCCCATCTCCTCTCTCTCCTCTCTCCTCCATCTCCTCTCTCCTCCATCTCCAGGTCTTTCGGGGTTCTGCTGTGGGAGATTTTCTCGTTGGGATACATGCCGTACCCCAGTAGGAGCAACCAGGAGGTGCTGGAGTTTGTCACAAGCGGAGGAAGGATGGATCCGCCCAAAAACTGCCCGGGCCCCATGTATGAGTCTTTATGTCTTATTGATAACCTGCCAGACGGCTTCTGCTTAGAGTCCAGGTTCCTTATATGGAGGCACGTGGATGAGGAGGAAGGAGCCCCCGATGTCCAGAAAAAGTCAACTCTTGATGTAGGGTCCACAAAACGTTTATTAGAAAAGCAAACATGTACATCAGGCCAACGCATTTCAGAGGAATGGACTCTCCCTTCTTCAGGGCTGTTAGTGCGTATTTATGTGTGGGGGTGGTTCCCAGAAAGAATTGTAAATTTCGAACTCCAAATTCTGCTGCCTCTTCACCAGCCAGAACTCTGTTGATCTCGAGTTCAAAATTTAGAAACCGCTCTAGGAACCACCTCCACACACACTGTGAGTTTGCACTAACAGCCCTGAAGAAGGGAGAGTCTGTTCCCCGAAACGTGTTGGGTCGATATACATGTTTGTTTTTTTAATAAATGTTTTGTGGACCCTACATCAAGAGTGGCATTGTCCTGGACACTGGACGCGCCTTCCTCCTCTTGGTAGTACCAGAGAGGTAGCAGCCCAAGCCCCTAAGTGGGTCCACCACTCCCGTCCACAGTGGGTCTCAACCCATTGTAACTGATTTGTTCCTCACTGCCCACGGAGCCACCTACCTACAACTAGAGACCGATCTAGTCAGTCCAGCACGGTCTTCAGCCCAAACCTTGGCAAGCACAACTGCCTCACCTCAGTAATTTGCAGCTGCACATGCTCATACACAGGGGAATATGCAGCAGTAGGGATCACTATGCTTTGAGTTAGATAGGGATTTGGGTAACACATAAAAAAAGCTGTTTTCCTGCGACCACCTCTATTTTTTGATGTTTTTTATAAAGTCCCAGTTGGGGCTTAGCCTCCCCCCAGAGGCCCCCCTGATACTGTGTGTTTTATTTTTCTTATTTCACGCTAATCATGTGACACGAGTCCTTTTCCACTCCACCCCTTCCCTCCCCTTGATGATGCTATGTGCTTCAATACACTATAAATGAGGGCAATGTAGTGCCGCCCCCACAGGAGGCGGAGTCATGACACCCTGAGTTCATAGGATGTCCTCAGTCTTCTGCCATAAATGACACTGGAAAACTATATATATATATATATATATATATATATATATATATATATATATATATATGGATAATTTGGTGGGATTTTATGGGTGTCAAGCAAATGAGTTACTCATACAACAAAATAAATAAAATTATCACAGTTTATTAGACATAGAACAAGTTTAAAAGTTGTATTAACTACACATTAAGTCACATAGACATCAGTACACATCAAATTAGATGAAAAAAAGGGGTCACTCAGCAATGGTACCCCGACATGTTTCACCCGCTAGGGCTTCCTCGGGGATGTTTGGTGAGAGACAAGGATAGATGTGTCACTGCAATTAATGTTGAGCCGAACTAGGAAAACGGACACTGCGCTGCATATGGAAAAATTGGCAGAGAAATGCCCAGGGATGAGGCCATGGGACCAATCTAAACCACCCGGCTGGGTCTAAGGAAATGCCAAGCAAAGATGTAATCTTGTAGAAGGAGATGTGGCAGCCCATCCAATGTCTGACACTGGAAAACTGAGGACATCTTGTGGCGAAACAGAAGTACTGCGGGGGCGGCTTCCTGAGCTGATTTTTTTTGTAGTACTTGTCCCGTAGGCCCATTTAACGAGAAAAAAAAGTCAGAAATTAATGATATGTATCAGAATGTATCGAAATTTTCTTGAATTTTCTTGATTTTTTCATCATTTGTACTCTTTTAAACCGCAGATACCGTATCATGACACAGTGCTGGCAGCACCAACCTGAAGACCGTCCTCCGTTTTCCATGATCCTGGAAAGAATAGAATATTGCACACAGGTACTGCGGGGAAAACGAGCGCACAAAACGCAAAACTGTCACATGACACTCCAGCCAAAACTGTATCTTGTATTAGATGGATAAGGGAACACAAGTGGTTAATCTGATTTATATTTTTCCTTCATGGTGCCCCTCCCCTCCCCCAAATCAATATGGTAATATAATAATATTTAAAATTTCTATATAGAAAAAACTCTTAAGGGCAGGAGAGGGGAGCCGGAGGCACCACGTCCCGAATTCATTCAAAGAAAGTCCAAGAAGGAATTATTGGGATTTTTTAAGGTGCCAAACAAAAATCAATTTTTTAAAACAATTATAACAATTTATTTTATTATTTCCATAATAAGATCACACAGACTTTTACATTCATACCACCGAATACTGTATGTAGGTCAGATCTGCACCTCCCCCCACTCGGCGAATCAGTCGCGTCTTTCCATCATATTGATCTGGAGGGCGGAGCTACAGAAAAAGCTGCAAAACTCCGAGAGACTTTTCTCTGTATAATTCATCGCCGCCCCCCCCTGACCCCGATCAGAAACATTCCGCGTTCTATCAGAGAGCCGCGCCGGATTATCGGAGACTCTAAAGCATCGCAGCCCCAGGCCGGCGGCCAACAGACAAACGTGTGTCATGTACAGATGATTATCAATCAATTAATGGCGGCATTTCATTAACCTTCCGGCGGATAATCCGTTGTTTAATTAATCGTCGCGCCGTGGAAACCGACAACACAAAAGAGTTGGAGACAAATAAAGGATATCAGAAGAGGAGAAAAGACGGCGAGGAATAGAAGAGCCTGACGCAGCATTCTGAGCACAATAAAAGTCAATGCCGGGCGCAGGCTCTATAAGTGATGGGCCTGTACTCCTGCACTGGGGAGATCGCTCACACCGAAGCCATAGGAACGATCGCCTTGTTGGCCTTTGAGGACAGTTGTTACAACACTGAGCCAGATAATTGCATATTTCCCAGCTCACCCATCAATCGCTCCGCATTCCCAACAGAAGACGCTCTCATTGGTAGTGATGCCTCCACCTCCCTCCTATAGGTTTATACTGTATATGCTGGATATGGAGTCTGGTCTGCAGAGGAGCCCCCGGGGCCCACGCTGGTCTACAGGGGAGCCCCCGAGGGCCACGCTGGTCTGCAGAGGAGCCCCGGGCCCCACGCTGGTCTGCAGAGGAGCCCCGGGGCCCACGCTGGTCTACAGAGGAGCCCCCGAGGGCCACGCTGGTCTACAGAGGAGCCCCCGAGGGCCACGCTGGTCTGCAGAGGAGCCCCCGAGACCCATGCTGGTCTGCAGAGGAGCCCCGGGGCCCACGCTGGTCTACAGAGGAGCCCCCGAGGGCCACGCTGATCTACAGAGGAGCCCCTGAGGGCCACGCTGGTCTGCAGAGGAGCCCCCGAGGCCCATGCTGGTCTGCAGAGGAGCCCCGAGGCCCACGCTGGTCTACAGAGGAGCCCCCGAGGGCCACACTGGTCTGCAGAGGAGCCCCCGAGGCCCATGCTGGTCTGCAGAGGAGCCCCGGAGCTCACGCTGGTCTACAGAGGAGCCCCCGGGGCCCATGCTGGTCTCCAGACCTCTGGGAGACAAGCCAGAGATTGCTTAGTATGTAGGAAAGTGCAGCTGCTTTGTGCTCTAAGCCTCCATGCACACTGGGCTTAAAAAAAGACCAGTTTCCCTGGCAGAAAAAAACACTCCTATAGAGAATTTTTTGTACAGGCGTTTAGGCGAGTTTTGCCTTTTTTCTGCAAGAAAACTCCAATCAGATATGCAAATAAGGGTTTTTTTACCTGCCTATAATTGTTGAGTTTTAAATATGCCTGTAATCGCCCTCATGTGCATGGACACATAGGATAACATTAAGCTGCTTCTACAGGCAAAACACAAAACATTTAGGACTTCACTAGAGTAGTAACATAACTTGAAGGGAAGGGACTTGGAGGTCATTTAGGACTTCACTGGAGTAGTAACATAACTAGGAGGGAAGGGACATGGAGGTCATGTAGGACTTCACTGGAGTAGTAACATAACTAGGAGGGAAGGGACATGGAGGTCATTTAGGACTTGACTAGAGTAGTAACAACTAGGAGGGAAGTGACTTGGAGGTCATTTAGGACTTCACTGGAGTAGTAACAACTAGGAGGGAAGGGACATGGAGGTCATTTAGGACTTGACTAGAGTAGTAACATAACTAGGAGGGAAGGGACATGGAGGTCATTTAGGACTTGACTAGAGTAGTAACAACTAGGAGGGAAGGGACTTGGAGGTCATTTAGGGCTTGACTAGAGTAGTATCATAACTTGGAGGGAAGGGACATGGAGGTAATTTACAAGTAAATTAGAGGAGGAGTATCACTAAAAGTGTGACATGGAGGTCATTTAGAAGTCTACTGGAGTAGTAGCATCACACTAGCGGGGAGATGACATGGAAGTCATTTAAGAGTCTCCCGTAGCAGTAGCTGCACTCGAAGAAATGTGCCATGGAGGTTATTTATGAGTCTACTGAAATAGTAACATCCCTGGGAGAGAAGATGGAGGGTGCGGGGGCTAGTCCTGTTGTCTGTGTCAGTGGGCGCAGCAGCCGGACTCATGAGCATGCCTGCACAGTGCCCCCAGGGAAATCGTTTTTCCGTGGAGGCACCCGATGAAGAGGAGGAGCCAGGAGCGCCTTCGGGGCACCCCAGAAGAAGAGGATCAGGGCTGCTCTTTGCAAAACCCTTACACAGAGGAGGTAAGTATAACATTATTAAAAAAAACAAAAAACCTTTACAATCACTTTAAGGAGTCTACTTAAGGGAGGGAAAGGACATGGAGGTCATTTAGGAGTTTACTGGCGCAGTAACATCAATAGGAGGGAATTGAGGAGGACCCCACATGATAAGTGGTCTGCCATGCTCAATGCATTTCAACTGTCAGATGATCCACATACAGCGACCAAGAATCACTGGAGTGTACAGCCAGGTCCATGTGGAACTTTCAGTCTCACTCAGCCAATGTCAGAACAAAAACTAAACCTCAGAGTGTAAAACATTTATTTATTATGAGCAAAAAGGTACTCACAGTGTATCAAAATATGTAAGGCAAAACCCAGAAACTCATACGCTACGTGATGATGTCTCACAGACGTGATGATGTCTCACAGACGTGATGATGTCAGCACAGGCTCCACTCCGCCATTAATATGGAGTTCCATTCCCCCCCCCCCCATGGTCAATAATATGGAGTTCCATTCCCCCCCCCCCCCATGGTCAATAATATGGAGTTCCATTCCCCCCCCAAATGGTCAATAATATGGAGTTGCCCCATCATGGTCATTATTGTTAAGTTGCCCTTACCCATGTCAATTATTATTATGCAGTTGCTACACCATGACATATAATATGAGGTTGCCCCCTATCCCTATGGTCATTACTATGGCGTTGATAAGCTACTAAAAACTTTATGTTAACATTTCTGTGATCTGGACTAATACCTCTGAATACTGTATGTAGGTCAGATCTGCACCTCCAGCGCTCGGCGTAATATCCACGTTTAATCTTTCCATCATATTGATCTGGCTGGATCTACAGGAAAAAAAACCCTGCAAAACCCTGAGAGACTTTTCTCTATATAATTCAGCGCCGGGCCCCCCTGACCCCGATCAGAAACATTTCGCGTTCTATCAGAGAGCCGCCCCGGATTATCGGAGACTCTAAAGCTTTGCAGCCAAGGGCCGGCGGTAAACAGACGAGTGTCACGAACAGACAATTATAAATCAATTAATGGTTTCATTTCATTAACCTCCAGCGGATAATCCATTGTTTAATTAACCATCATAATAATTAGAAAGGATGTGGCACTGAAGTCATTTAGGACTCCACTGGACTAGTAACAAAACTAGGAGGGAAGGGGCATGGAGGTCATTTTGGAGTCTACCCAAGGGAGGGAAGGGGCATGGAGGTCATTCAGAAGTCTCCAGGAGCAGTAGCATCACTGGTGGGGTGGGGGGGGGGGGGTTGAAAAGTGACTCTACTCAAGGGAGGGAAGGGACATGGAGCTCATTTAGGAGTTTACTGGAGCAGTAGCATCAATAGGAGGGAAGTGACATGGAGGTAATATAAGAGTCTACTGGAGCAATAGCATCACTAGGAAGAATATTATGTAGATGTAATTTAAGAGTCTACTAGAGAAGTAACATCACTGGAAGGGAAGTGACATGGAGGCCTTTTATGAGTCTACTTGAGCAGTAGCATCAGGAAGAATATTACATAGAGGTCATTTAGGAGTCTACTAGAGAGGTAACATCACTATGAGAGAAGTGACATGGGGGTAATTTAAAGAGTCTACTGGAGCAATACATCACTAGGAAGAATATTACGTAGATGTAATTTAAGAGTCTATTAGAGTAGTAACATCACTGGAAAGGAAGTGACATGGAGGTCATTTAGGATTCTGACCGAGGGTCAGAATCCTGAGACAGACTCTGGGGAACGGGGGAGTCTGTCTGAGGTGAGATTTAAAAAGTCAAACACTTGCAATTAAGTGCAGGGCCTTCACAAAGGGGGCAAGAGGGGCAGCTGCCCCCTCCACAAGGGGAGGTGCATGTGCTTTAAATGAGCAGAATACCACAAGAGGCAGGCAGCTGTCCACGTGAGTTTGGTGGTCCCCTCGAAGACACCGTGTCCAGAAGGTGATATCAGTCAAGCTGCACACACTAGGCACCAGTTTTGGATGGTGGGAGGAAATAGGAGCTCCAGGAGGAAACCCAAAATCAACTAGAAGAACATACTAATTTCATGCAGTGTTCCCAGTGGAACTAAGGCCAGGACTTGGATGCTTCCTTCTGCCTCCATATTTCTCCACATACTAAATATAAACCGTTATTACAAGCAAATGCTCTGTTTATTTGCCTTTGTAAAATAAAAGTTGCCACCACTCAAATAAATGTATACATTATACGATTAGTACCCCAGTTCACACGCCTCGGTCATTGTCAGAGTAATAAAACACAATAAAATTAATCTTCAGGTTGCTGCTTCCAGGCCCGGTCACTGAGTGGTTACATTTTATCGTTCGCTTTCCATTTCCCTGCAGGAAAAGTCTTCACACCGAGCCGGTCAATAATACAAAGAAATATCTGCTGCCTAAAAATTGAATGTGCTTATCAGAAAATGAAATACCAACATAAAGGAGAGGGGGAGCCGCGCAGCAAACTGTCAGATTCACTTATATTGTGATCTGCAGAAGCCGGACACTTCCAGGGCAATCAATCCGAGTTATTAGTAAATATTAGTGATTGATGAGATGTCCGGACCAATAGTTCAGCTTTGTGCGCTCTACGCTGACATCGCCTCATTACTTCATGAGTTGTTCTTTGAAGTTCCTTATTAAGACGTGTGATTAATAAACTGACCTCAGACGTGTAATTACTATAGACAGAGGTAAAGGGCTTTGGTGCCGGAGAGCCATCCAATGTGCCCCCCATTCTAATATGGGGAACGGGGAGTCTGTCTGAGGTGAGATTAAAAAAGTAGAATGCTTTCAGTTCTAGTGCAGGGCCTGGACAGGGGGGGGGGGGGGCAGGAGGGGCGGCTGCCCTGGGTGCTGGTATTATGTAATGCCGGGGGGTGTTGTAATGAGAGTTTCTGATGCTACAAGCTCTGACAGAAGTTCTGACAGTAACTTCACTACTCGGTTACAGGCCAAATCTTTAGAGGAGAAGAGAGCCGGGAGTCGGCTGTGCTCCTTCTCCCCTCCAGCTCCACTTTCATGCCACTGCAGCCCTCCCGATCGAGAGTGTCAGATCAAGACTATGCAGGGTTTGTTTACCCCCCCCCCCCCATTCCTCCCAGCAAAGAATGTGGGTCGGGGGCGGGTAAACAAACCCTATACAGTCCAGATCTGACAGCCAAAACCATTGCTCATGTGGGTCCCCCTTGCCGTGGTCCCCTGTGGTTCTGGGAGGGAAAATTTGGGGGAAAATTGTTCTCGGGGGAAATATGGGGGTATTTGTGCTAGGAAGCGTGATTTGGGGGATTTGGGCTTGGGGGGGGGATGATTTGTGCTGGGAGGGGGGATTTGTGCTAAGGTGCCTGGGGGGAAGGGGATTGTGCTGGAAAGGGGGATGGGGGGGCATCAGGGAGTAAGATTTGTTCTAGGATGGTTAATTTAGGGGGCATGTGCTTGGAGGTGTGGAGCATTGCTATTATTTGGTTTATTTTCTGCAGGATCCTGATGTAATAAACACGCCCCTTCCTGTGGAATACGGACCTTTGGTGGAGGAAGAAGAAATGGTTCCCACAAGACCAGAAGACCCAGATGTGATCCCGCCACTCCTGGTGACCCCTGAAAAATCGGGCAAAGAAGACTCACACAAGCCCCACTCTCCGCCTCCCAATCCACCCGTTAGGAAAGTCTCCAACAAAGTTCATGCTGAACCAAAAGGACATGGAAAACCTAGACCGGTTTCAGAAAGTGGACATGACAACTTGGTCTTCATTCAAGCTAGCCCATCCGCAGAGCTTCACAACACAAGAGGATCCAGGAACAATCCTACGAACCTTTGGAATCCAACGTATGGCTCATGGTTTACTGGGAAAACAGTAGACAAACCCATTTCTCCTGCCGAGAAATCAGTCCCCGAGAACAAGAACACAGTTATTGAGGGGAGCTGTCCTGCGGCCCCCAGGGTAACGGCCAGTAGACTCCCAGGCTCCTCTGTTTTACTGGAGCCATCCACATTGACTTCAAATGTTCAGGAAGTGCCTCTCTATAGGCTTCGCCAATTTCCTTCCGGCAAAGTTAATTATGGCTATCAGCAACAAGGCTTGGCTGTAGAGACACAAGTGGTACCACCATGTCCCGCGAAGCACCAAGACGTTATTCCTTGGAGCAAGAGTAATGTAACCGAGGATACTGTCTAAGTCCCAAAGCCATGGACAATAGGGAGGACTGGCAATATCCCCATGCTGGTAGAATTATACCAATAAATATTTTTCAGCATGTCCCAAACATTAGATTGTCAACCTTTACAAGTTGGGTCAGCTGTACAGGTCATGGCGGTCATGGGTGGTTATTCTTGGTTTTATGTAACCGGGACATGGGTTTACAAAAATTCTCTTTAGTGCTGGTATGCCGGTGCTAAACTGTGCCAAAGATACCAACAAGATGCGACCAATCAACCACATCTGCAACGCTGGGTAGCAGATGTGCAAGTGGAGCTTCTACTTTGGTATTTTTTGATGAGAGCTGAAATTCTTTGCATGTAAAACGGAAAATGCCCAGATAGAAGGCTTGTTTTTATATCACTGTTAGAAAATTCGGAATACAGTGGAACCTCAGATTGCGAGTAACGCGGTTTACGAGCGTTTCGCAATACAAGCTATTTTTTTTTTTAAATCCTGACTCGATTTGCGAGCGTTGTCTCGCAAGACGAGCAGGATTCGAGCCGGTGGTGTGTGCATTTCTGTATTTGGCCAGAGCTCCGGGGGCGCTGATGGCTCCCAATGCTTCGTGGAGAACTTGGTGACGCTCGGAAACACTCCGTTCCCGAGTGTCTCTGAGTGTTTCCGAATGTCACCAGCACCCCCGCACCTCTGGCCACATGCAGTACTGCATACACCGACGCCCCCATACCTCTGGCCACATGCGGTAATGCATACACGGATGCCTCCATACTTTTGGCTACATACACTACTGCATAGACCAGCAGTGGCTGTGGAACGGATTATCTGAGTTTCCATTATTTCCTATGGGAAAACTCGCTTTGATATACGAGTGCTTTGGATTACAAGCATTCTCCTGGAATGAATTCTGCTCATAATCCGAGGTATTACTATACGTCCTATTGGTTTTTATAGAAGACCATTTCGGCTCTCTGCCATTCTGTTAATTTGATTTTCAGAAATATAATTTTGGATTTTGGAAGGGACAGATGAGGAATGATCCCGAGCTGGTTGAAAAAAAAAAATGAAAGGTTACCAAGAACAAAAAAGTTCCAAATTTCTTAACATATGATGTCATTACACAGCTGACATTCCTTAAATACGCCGTCATGTGTGAGGTCAGCAGTGGGGTGGGAATGGACAGCTGAGGGGAACAAAAAACAAGTAAAGTAGGGAGGGACTTTGTATCTTGTAGGGTTGAATAAATACATATATCAGAACGTTAAAAAACAAACAATAAATCTTTATTTTCCATATACAAATAGGTGAATTAAAACGTTGCAAATACAACTGGTTAGAACCACAGTTACTGTTATTTTGTCCAGGAAGATCAAGGAGCATGGCCTACGCGTTTCGCCTTGAAACAGCACAAACTTGTACATATACTTTAATAGCCTACAAACAAGATATCTAGAAAGTTATAGATATATAAACTTGCAAATATTTTTATTATTATTATCAAAAAGGGGAAAGAATTGGGAGAAGAAGAGGAGAGGGAAATGAAAGGGGGAAGGGAAAGAGAGGGGGGATGGAGAAGAAGGGGAAGGTAGAGAAGGGAAAAGGGGGGGGAGAGGAATGGGGGAGGAGGGGCTGGGAGGTAAGTGGGGGGGAAGTAAAAAACTGAAGGGGCAAAGTGTTTGGGTACTCAAAGGTCTTACCATAGACATGGGGAAAGCCCGTGCAAGGCAAGTCTAAGGTAAGACTTTTGAGTACCCAAACACTTTGCCCCTTCGGTTTTTCGTTTCCCCTCCTCCTCCCCCTATCCTCCCCCCCCACTTACCTCCCAGCCTCCCCTCCCCCATTCCTCTTCTTTCCCCCTTCCCCTTCCCCCCCTTTTCTCTTCTCTCCCCCTCCTCCCTCTCCACCCCCCCTCCTCTCTTTCCCTTCCTTCCCCCCCCTTTCATTTCCCTCTCCTCTTCTCCCTATTCCTTCCCTTTTCCCAATTCCCCTCCTTTTCTCTCCCCCCCCTTTCCTTCCCCTCTTTTCCCTCCTTCTCCCCCCTTTGTTCTCCTTTTTCCCTTTTCCCTTCTCCCCTCCCTTCTCTCCCCCTCCATCCTTCCCCCCCTTCCCCTTCTTTCTCACCCCCCACTACTTCCCCTCTTTCCCCCCCCCCCCCGACACTTTGGTACTATCCTCATATCATCACTACTACAATATAGGAGTCTGGTCTCTCTTCCCGGTGAGGACACAGAGGTCCTCCCCCGGGCCCCCCCCCCAGGCTTCCTCTCCACCGGACTGGATGATTGGCACCACACAGGTGTAGTATATAGTATATATTTTACTACATGACCCTTCGCATAGCTTGTCAGGCAGAAGCATAACGACCGGCTTATATTTGATTATATTATTATTCTAAATATATTTCATTTTGTGGTTTGCTTCCCCCTCCCCCTTTATTTGGCTCTTGGCACACTGTGGGGGATGGAATAAACTCAACCCGGCTCTAATCTGCCAATCCGACAATATTATGGAATAATGTGATCTGGATGACCAAAAGATTTTTAACCCCTTGCTTTTGCCTTTGTAGTTGATGATAATAATAATAAAATTTTTTGCAAGTATATATATTCGAAGGCCCTGATGAAGCGGGATTTCCCACGAAACGCGTAGGCCCTTCTCCTTGATCTTCTTAGTCAGGACCGGCACATCCTGGACAATATAACAGTAATTGTGGTTTTAACCAGTTGTATTTACAATGTTTTAATTCACCTATTTGTATATGGAAAATAAAGATTTATTGTTTGTTTTTTTTAAACGTTCCGGTAGATTTATTTACTCAACCCTACAAGATACAAAGTCCCTCCCTACGTTACCTATGTAGGGTTATAGTTACCTCACATTCCCCCCTCAAAAAAAGCTGAAAAGAACCATCGACTTTTTTTGCATTCCTTTAAAGAAACCTGACGAAGAAAAAACTTCCACGGCTGCCATTGATGATATCTGGATGGACTGGGGAAAGATTAGAACCCCTGTTGAGTTTTTATTGCCGTCTATGGCACCATTAGAGAGACTTTCCTTTAGTCGATGTCCCCGGTGACAACGATTTCTGGAGGGAGGGAGTGAGAAATCTCAAACTGCAACAAAGACAAAAACAAAAAAATGTTTTTTTTTAAGTAGAATAATAGAAGGTTAGAACCTCAGTCAGTTTTGTATTGCAGTTTGCCTCTCTTTTGAAGAATTTCCTTCACTTCTTATCTGGTGAATCCGTTGTCACTAGAGTTGCACCAATACCGTGTTTTTTTTACCGGCGAGTCCACGTACAAAATGAATGGGCTCAAATCACACTACAAAGAATCGCATGTGATTTAAACAGGAATGCGATGAGATTCCTGTCTGAATCGCATGCAGTTTTTCCCACCGCTCTTGTGTGAACCCGGACTGAAGTCACTATGACAAGGCTGGGTTCACATAGGAGCACTGCGGGAAACCACATGCTACTTAGACAGGAATCGCACTGCATTCCTGTTCAAATCGCTTGTGATTCTTTGCAGTGCGATTTGAGCCCATTCAAAGGTTTTGGGTATTGGAGCATTTTCACGAGTACTCCGCTCCTATGTGAACTCAGTATCGGCACTGATATCGGGATTGGTACAACCCTAGTTGTCACTGTGCAGTAAAGAGAAATCTCTATAATGGAGCCCCATATAGCAATAAAAACACAACAGAGGTTCTAACCCTTCCCCATCCTATCCAAAACTCATCAAAAGAAAGATTTGTCCACATACTGTAAATGTTATATTTAATATGACACCATTTTTCTTCATCAAGGCCTTTAAAGGGGTTTCCACCTTCTAATGTACTTTTGTCATTCAACTGGACTTGTTCTATAATATAGAAGCTTCTTCAGTTCTAATGAGTGCCAGGAAGATACCCCAACACACCTTCGTCCAATCACCATGGAAGGTGTAGATGTTCACTATTCAAGAACAGGATGGGAGGTGTGAAGGTTGTAGAACCCCCCCCCCCCCTTGTTCCAGTTACATCATTCCATCCTTGGTGACAGATGTGTGTGATAGAGCTGGACCAATAAAAGTGATGCTTGGTTCATGAGACCACCTATTATTAGATCTAACAGGACTGGGATACATGGGACCAACTACTACTAGATCTACCATGATTGGGATACATGGGACCACATACCACAAGATCTACCATGACCAGGATACATGGGACCCCCTACTACTAGATCATATCTACCATGACTGGAATACATGGGATCACATACCACTAGATCTACCATGACCAGGATACATGGGACCAGGTACTACTAGATCTACCATGACCGGAATACATGGAACCACCTACTACTAGATCTACCATGACTGGGATACATGGGACAACATACTATTAGATCTACCATGACTGGGATACATGGGACCACCTACTACTCGATCTACCATGACCAGAATAAATGGGACCAGGTACTACTAGATCTACCATGACCGGAATACATGGAACCACCTACTACTAGATCTACCATGACTGGGATACATGGGACAACAGACTACTAGATCTACCATGACCGGGATACATGGGACCACCTACTACTAGATCTACCATGACTGGGATACATGGGACCATCTACTACTAGATCTACCATGACCGGGATATGTGGGACAACTTACTACTAGATCTACCATGGCCTGGATACATGGGACCACCTACTACTAGATCTACCATGACTGGGATACATTGGACAACATACTACTAGATCTACCATGACCGGGATACATGGGACCAACTACTACTAGATCTACCATGACACATGGGACCACCTACTACTAGATCTACCATGATTGGGATACATGGGACCAGGTACTACTAGATCTACCATGACCGGAATACATGGGACCACATACCACTAGATTTACCATGACCAGGATACATGGGACCACATACCACTAGATCTACCATGATTGGGATACATGGGACCACCTACTACTCGATCTACCATGACCGGAATACATGGGACCAGGTACTACTAGATCTACCATGACCGGAATACATGGAACCACCTACTACTAGATCTACCATGACTGGGATACATGGGACAACATACTACTAGATCTACCATGACCGGGATACATGGGACCACCTACTACTAGATTTACCATGACTGGGATACATGGGACCACCTACTACTAGATCTAGCATGACCGGGATATGTGGGACAACCTACTACTAGATCTACCATGGCCTGGATACATGGGACCACCTACTACTATATCTACCATGACTGGGATACATGGGACAACATACTACTAGATCTACCATGACCAGGATACATGGGACCAGGTACTACTGGATCTACCATGACTGGGATACATGGGACCACCTACCACTAGATCTACCATGACTGGGATACATGGGACCACCTACTACTCGATCTACCATGACCGGGATACATGGGACCACCCACTACTAGATCTACCATGACTGGGATACATGGGACCACCTACTACTAGATCTACCATGACTGGGATACATGGGACCACCTACCACTAGATCTACCATGACCGGGATACATGGGACCACCTACTACTCGATCTACCATGACCGGGATACATGGGACCACCTACTACTAGATCTACCATGACTGGGATACATGGGACCACCTACCACTAGATCTACCATGACCGGGAAACATGAGACCACCTACTACTAGATAATGACTGGGATCAATAAGAATCCTTTGCTGTATTTTTCTTTTTTCTATGACCCTAAAACATAACATTTGTAAGTGGGGATTTTATTGTATCCAATGTGTACTTCCCATCTCATGTGTACTCCCATCTCATGTGTACTTCCCATCTCATGTGTACTTCCCATCTCATGTGTATTCCCATCTCATGTGTACTCCCATCTCATGTGTACTTCCCATCTCATGTGTATTCCCATCTAATGTGTATTCCCATCTCATGTGTACTTCCCATCTAATGTGTATTCCCATCTCATGTGTACTTCCCATCTCATGTGTACTTCCCATGTGTACTTCCCATCTCATGTGTATTCCCATCTCATGTGTACTTCCCATCTCATGTGTACTTACCATCTAATGTGTATTCCCATCTCATGTGTACTTCCCATGTGTACTTCCCATCTCATGTGTACTTCCCATCTCATGTGTACTTCCCATGTGTACTTCCCATCTCATGTGTACTCCCATCTCATGTGTACTTCCCATCTAATGTGTATTTCCCATCTAATGTGTATTCCCATCTCATGTGTACTTCCCATCTCATGTGTACTTCCCATGTGTACTTCCCATCTCATGTGTATTCCCATCTCATGTGTACTTCCCATCTCATGTGTACTTCCCATCTCATGTGTACTTCCCATCTCATGTGTATTCCCATCTCATGTGTACTTCCCATCTCATGTGTACTTCCCATCTCATGTGTACTTACCATCTAATGTGTATTCCCATCTCATGTGTACTTCCCATGTGTACTTCCCATCTCATGTGTACTTCCCATCTCATGTGTACTTCCCATGTGTACTTCCCATGTGTACTTCCCATCTCATGTGTACTTCCCATCTCATGTGTACTTTCCATCTCATGTGTACTTCCCATCTAATGTGTATTCCCATCTCATGTGTACTTCCCATGTGTACTTCCCATCTCATGTGTACTTCCCATGTGTACTTCCCATCTCATGTGTACTTCCCATGTGTACTTCCCATCTCATGTGTACTTCCCATCTAATGTGTATTCCCATCTCATGTGTACTTCCCATGTGTACTTCCCATCTCATGTGTACTTCCCATGTGTACTTCCCATCTCATGTGTATTCCCATCTCATGTGTACTTCCCATCTCATGTGTACTTCCCATGTGTACTTCCCATGTGTACTTCCCATCTCATGTGTACTTCCCATGTGTACTTCCCATCTCATGTGTACTTCCCATCTCATGTGTACTTCCCATGTGTACTTCCCATCTCATGTGTACTTCCCATGTGTACTTCCCATGTGTACTTCCCATCTCATGTGTACTTCCCATCTCATGTGTACTTCCCATGTGTACTTCCCATCTCATGTGTACTTCCCATGTGTACTTCCCATGTGTACTTCCCATCTCATGTGTACTTCCCATGTGTACTTCCCATCTCATGTGTACTTCCCATGTGTACTTCCCATCTCATGTGTACTTCCCATGTGTACTTCCCATCTCATGTGTACTTCCCATGTGTACTTCCCATGTGTACTTCCCATCTCATGTGTACTTCCCATGTGTACTTCCCATCTCATGTGTACTTCCCATGTGTACTTCCCATCTCATGTGTACTTCCCATGTGTACTTCCCATCTCATGTGTACTTCCCATCTCATGTGTACTTCCCATGTGTACTTCCCATCTCATGTGTACTTCCCATGTGTACTTCCCATCTCATGTGTACTTCCCATGTGTACTTCCCATGTGTACTTCCCATCTCATGTGTACTTCCCATGTGTACTTCCCATCTCATGTGTGCTTCCCATGTGTGCTTCCCATGTGTACTTGGCCTAAATGACAGAAGAATTTAAATTGATAACATTTTTATGAGCCATTAAGCTTCTTCTGATTCCTCCGATATATATCTTCCATACATTGTATACATGTATATTATATGTTGGGGTTTATTACTATTCTCTTTAGAGGAAAACAACATCCAGTCAGGTCTCATTTAACCCCCTAAGTCCTGGGATGAGGAGCTATTAAACCCTCCCGGCTGCTGTATTGGACTGTCGTCTTTTAGGTGGAAGTGATATGGGGGGCTGTGCCCATAGGGGGCTATTGGTCCTCTATGTGATAGCAATAAAGTTATAAAAAAAAGGGGTTTAAAACATTTAAATTTGCAAATAAAGAATTAAAAAAAAAAATGTAAAGCCCCCTCCCCCGCCCCCACATACACACACTAATATAATGTATGTATTGGGACGCCTTTACAATTGCCCTGCACATGTTACATATCGCGGTGCACACGGAAGTGAGAGCGATAATTCTCTGCCTTTCATTCATGGTAAACTCTAAACTGATGACCTGCGGGGCCTTCTAAAGCATCGCCTATGGAAAATATACGTTACCTAAGTTTGTTGCCGTTTCACTGGCACACAATTTTATGCCTTGCATTGTTGGGCATCTATTTATTCGGTGTGACCTCATCTTTTATATTTACAGACACATTGGGTAATATATTGTGTTTATGTGCCTTGACATTAACTTTAGTGTATTTTGTACAGAAATTTGGTGTTTCATAAGCCGCTGTGCTAATATCGTGTGACATAAAGAATTGGAACCACCACCATTTTATTCTCCAGGGTGTCTGCTGTTTGTATAATTGACTAAATTGGTTATTTTACTTTAAGAATTTGCATAATTTTTATGATACTTAACTTTCAAAAAGTAAGTAAAAGTAAATCGCCTTGTCAGAACGTTTGTGAAAACAACGTCTGTCTACGGTGCTTCCAAGGGGGCCAATCACACAGCGGTATCACTTGTTGGGAATGTATAATGCAGAAACATGGACTTCCTTTGGTTCTCCGGAGGTTTGGTACCCCAACAGCTTGTGACTTTAAAAAAAAAAAAAATCACTGAACCCGAGCAAAGCATTTCTGGTGCCAGATGTTCTCTTCTTGTCTGAGAACAGAAACTTTGAGAATAACATGGTCCTCAAAGACTTCTCTCCTTTCCTCTCCCCGAGGCGAGAAGAAGAAGATTCTGCTGAATCAGATTTCCCCTCCAGTGACACCTTTTAAGTCTTTTTATTAAAATTCTTCAGAAGATGAGTCGTCTTCGGGGACCTTCTGAGAGATCCATCTGAGGAAAAGTTGAGGCTGAGCCAATATTAGCCTAATGGAGGGGAAAATCAAATACTTTCTCTTCAGTCGAGAAACGAGGATTCGCTGATAAATCCTCAACACGATGCCAACCGCGTCTACAGGCCGGGGACTTTGGGACAATTTATAGAAAACGCGAGTTACTAATTACAGGATAAAATATCACAGGCAAAATTTTAGGCTACAACCTTCACTTGTGATGATCGAGGTGTTTGGGGGTCACCTAGGCAGTTAGAGGAGCTCGATGTTGCCCAGGTAGACTTTTCAACCTTTTATATACCGATCAGCCATAACATTCTGACCACTGACAGGCAAAGTGAATAGCATCATTAATTATCTGGTGACAATGGCATGAAAGTGGGTGGGATATATTAGGCAGCAAGTGAACATGTTGTCCCTGAAGTTGAGGTGATGAAAGCAGAAAACATGGACAAGTGTAAGGATTTGAGGGACTTAGACAAGGACGAATTTTTAATGTCTAGATGATGGGGTCAGAGCAACTCCAAAACTGCAGCTCTTGTGGGATGTTCCTGGTCTGCAAAGGTCAAAAAAGCGGTCCAAGGAAGAAAAACCAGCCAACTGGTGACAGGGTCATGGGCAGCCAAGGCTCATTGATGGAGGTGGGGGGAGGGAAGGCTCATTGATGGAGGTAGGGAGGGAAGGCTCATTGATGGAGCTGGGGAGGGAAGGCTCATTGATGGAGGTGAGGAGAGAAGGCTCATTGATGGAGGTGGGGGGGGAGGGAAGGCTCATTGATGGAGGTGGGGGAGGGAAGGCTCACTGAGGGACATGGGGAGGGAAGGCTCATTGATGGAGGTGGGGGGTGAAGGCTCATTGGTGGAAGTGGGGGAGGGAAGGCTCATTGATGGAGGTGGTGGGTGGAGGCTCATTGATGGAGGTGGGGAGGGAAGGCTCATTGATGGAGGTGATGGGTGGAGGCTCATTGATGGAGGTGTGGGGGGAGGAAGGCTCACTGATGGAGGTGTGGGGGGAGGAAGGCTCACTGATGGAGGTGTTGGGGGGTCTCAGTGATGGAGGTGGGGAGGGAAGGCTCATTGATGGAGGTGGGGAGGGAAGGCTCATTGGTGGAGGTGGTGGGTGGAGGCTCATTGATGGAGGTGGTGGGGAGGGAAGGCTCATTCATGGAGGTGGGGGGGGGGGAAGGCTCACTGAGGGACATGGGGAGGGAAGGCTCATTGATGGAGGTGGTGGGGAGGGAAGGCTCATTCATGGAGGTGGGGGGGAGGGAAGGCTCACTGAGGGACATGGGGAAGGAAGACTCATTGATGGAGGTGGGGGGTGAAGGCTCATTGGTGGAGGTGATGGGTGGAGGCTCATTGATGGAGGTGTGGGGGGAGGAAGGCTCACTGATGGAGGTGTGGGGGGAGGAAGGCTCACTGATGGAGGTGTGGGGGGAGGAGGGGAGGAAGGCTCACTGATGGAGGTGTTGGGGGGTCTCAGTGATGGAGGTGGGAGGGAAGGCTCATTGATGGAGTTGGTGGGTGGAGGCTCACTGATGGAGGTGTGGGGGGAGGAAGGCTCATTGATGGAGGTGTTGGGGGAGGAAGGCTCACTGATGGAGGTGTGGGGGGAGAAAGGCTCACTGATGGAGGTGGGGAGGGAAGGCTCATTGGTGGAGGTGGTGGGGAGGGAAGGCACATTGATGGAGGTGGTGGGTGGAGGCTCATTGATAGAGGTGGGGTGGGAGCTCATTGAGGGGGGGCTCATTGATGGAGGTGTGGAGGGAAGGCTCATTGATGGGGGGTGGGGAGGGAAGGCTCATTGATGGAGGTGGGGGGAGGAAAGGCTCACTGAGGGAGGTGGGGAGGGAAGGCTCATTGATGGAGGTGGGGAGGGAAGGCTCATTGATGGAGGTGGGGGGTGAAGGCTCATTGATGGAGGTGGTGGGTGGAGGCTCATTGATGGAGGTGATGGGTGGAGGCTCATTGATGGAGGTGATGGGTGGAGGCTCATTAATGGAGGTGTGGGGGGAGGAAGGCTCACTGATGGAGGTGTGGGGGGAGGAAGGCTCATTGATGGAGGTGTTGGGGGGGTCTCAGTGATGGAAGTGTGGGGGGAGGAAGGCTCACTGATGGAGGTGTGGGGGGAGGAGGGGAGGAAGGCTCACTGATGGAGGTGTTGGGGGGTCTCAGTGATGGAGATGGGGAGGGAAGGCTCATTGATGGAGGTGGTGGGTGGAGGCTCACTGATGGAGGTGTGGGGGGAGGAAGGCTCACTGATGGAGGTGTGGGGGGAGGAAGGCTCATTGATGGAGGTGTGGGGGGAGGAAGGCTCATTGATGGAGGTGGGGAGGGAAGGCTCATTGATGGAGGTGGTGGGGAGGGAAGGCACATTGATGGAGGTGGTGGGTGGAGGCTCATTGATAGAGGTGGGGAGGGAGCTCATTGAGGGGGGGGGCTCATTGATGGAGGTGCAGAGGGAAGGCTCATTGATGGGGGGTGGGGAGGGAAGGCTGGCCTGTATATTCTGATCCAATAGAAGAGCTACCGGAGCTGAAATTGCTGGTGAAGGTAATGCTGGTTCTGATAGAAAGGTGTCAGAACACACCTGACACCTTTCGCAGTTTGTTGTGTATGGGGGTGTCATTCCATTTTTTATCCTCTTATTCCTTTACAAAAGTACCTGGCACCTACACGTTTCGCCACATTTTGCAGCTTCATCAGGGGTTTTTGCCCCAATCGTGTGCATTGCGCTACAGTACTCTGCTGTGACATTTACATGGGAAATTACTTTTCACACAAAGGAAAAGGTGCAAACAAGTCATAGACCTCCTGTATACGGGCATAAAAAAACACAGCTTTTTACAGGCGTCCAGCATTTTTTATTTTTATGCTTTTAAATGTTGTTCAGTGTTAGACTCAGTGGCCAGGCACATAATAGGCCTTTAGATCCGCATTTCAACCACTTAACTCTCAAGAGCCCATTCTGACTCTTCTCTCCTACATGTAAAAATCAGACTTTTCTTTACTGGTTAATTACTTAGAACCCCCAAACATTATAAATTATCTTTATACTGTACTTGGAATAAATTAATAACAGTCTAGACTCAGAGATGCCTATTTTTCTCCTTTCTCCCTATATATTTTCTGAAAGCAGAGGCCCTGGAGAATAAAATAATGGTTGTTGCAATTTTTGTTACGCTTTAAAATTGTGTACACCCCTGGAACAGTGCCAAACTACGGTATCTAAAAGTCTTCACAGGCGAGCCTTTACCACTTAAGGACTGCCCACCGCATATGTACTGCAGCAGAGCGGCCCTATTGCGTGAAACTACGCACCTGTACGTTGTTTCATGCACGAGTGACTGTGGGCGCGAGTGCGTGCCCACCGATGTGCAGGTCCGGCGGCCACGATGTTCGCCAGAATGTCGCAGTTCCGCTAAAAATGTCTGATCACTGCTATTAGTAGTAAAAAAAATAAATAAATAAATGCCATAAAAGTGCCCTATCATTGGTATCAGTGGGAGGAATAGTGCCCCATCATTGGTATCAGTGGGAGGAATAGTGTCCCATCATTGGTATCAGTGGGTGGAATAGTGCCCCATCATTGGTATCAGTGGGAGGAATAGTGCCCCATCATTGGTATCAGTGGGAGGAATAGTGCCCCATCATTGGTATCAGTGGGAGGAATAGTGCCCCATCATTGGTATCAGTGGGAGGAATAGTGCCCCATCATTGGTATCAGTGGGAGGAATAGTGTCCCATCATTGGTATCAGTGGGAGGAATAGTGCCCCATCATTGGTGTCAGTGGGAGGAATAGTGCCCCATCATTGGTATCAGTGGGAGGAATAGTGCCCCATCATTGGTGTCAGTGGAGGAATAGTGTCCCATCATTAGTGTCAGTGGGAGGAATAGTGCCCCATCATTGGTATCATTGGGAGGAATAGTGCCCCATCATTGGTGTCAGTGGGAAGAATAGTGTCCCATCATTGGTATCAGTGGGAGGAATAGTGCCCCATCATTGGTATCAGTGGGGGGAATAGTGCCCCATCATTGGTGTCAGTGGGAGGAATAGTGCCCCATCATTGGTATCATTGGGAGGAATAGTGCCCCATCATTAGTATCAGTGAGATGAATTGTGCCCCATCATTGGTGTCAGTGGGAGGAATAGTGCTGAATTGTTTATATCAGTGGGTGGAATTATGCCCCATTCCTGGTGTCAGTGGAAAGGAAAATGCCCCATTGTTGGTGTCAATAAGAGGAATGGTTCCCCATTGTTGGTGTCAGTGGGAGGAATAGTGCCCCATTATTGGCCAGATAAAGACAAGCAAAGGGACGCAGTTGGAGGACCACTGTCATAGACTATAGAGGTGATTGGGGAACCTCTGACCTGGGTTCCTCTGTGGAAAGGTAGAGCCCATGAGGGGGGCCTCGTTTGCTACAAGTAAAAGTGATCCAGCAGCTGTATAGCCACTCGGATCACTTTCACATTATATAGAATAGCCGGCTGGAAAAAGGATGCTGCAGCCATGACATCGGTTTGACCACTGATTAGAGGAGGTGTGGCTACATCAGTTTTGGGGTAAATGGTGAAGAGCAGAATTTAGAGGCATAAAAAAAATACCCCAAAGCTGTGCTCAGAGAGGAGCTTTACGAATATTAATTTATGCACGTGAGTGAGCGTAAACGCACTTGTATTCACGTAAATTTATTCCAGTGGTTAGACTAAAAAATTAATATTCTGTACGGTACAATGAGTTTTCGCTCATATGCTTCTAAACCGCGTCCATCTATGAACACAAATAAATGTGCGCAATTCCGCACCAAAACAAGCGTTTATTTTTTATACTTGATTTGTCTCTCCTCTCCTGGCAGAAAGGAGGTTTCTTTATAATCACATCGGTGTGCATGTTGCCATAATCTACTTCTGTCATCGCTGGTCGGTCGCAGGGACCGCTTTACTAAAAATGCACACCACTATTCTCCTTACCAAGATGGTGGCAGCCAATCCATGGTCATCTCCGGGTTGAAGGGGGGTTAGGGAAGAAAATGATCCAGGTCAGTGGAAATAATTTAGGACTAAAGTATAAATACAAAGAAAGGGAGCTGGGAACTAATCTGCGTCAGAAAAAAACATAAAATTTGATATCATGTCATGATTTTTTTTACCTATTTTTTTTCATGAACAGGATTTGTCTTTTATATCACTCCCATGGTTTACACGTTGGGTTTCAAAATACCAAAAGAGAGACGATTTTTATTAAACTTCATCTTTTATAGTCCAATGTTTCTTCCACTCCTATAGTGTGATCCAGTGTATCAATAAAAAAGATGTGATCCAATGTATCAATAAAAAAGATGTGATCCAATGTATCAATAAAAAAAAAAGATGTGATCCAATGTATCAATAAAAAGATGTGATCCAATGTATCAATAAAAAAGATGTGATCCAATGTATCAATAAAAAAGATGTGATCCAATGTATCAATAGAAAGATGTGATCCAATGTATCAATAGAAAGATGTGATCCAGTGTATCAATAAAAAAAAAGATGTGATCCAATGTATCAATAAAAAGATGTGATCCAATGTATCAATAAAAAAGATGTGATCCAATGTATCAATAAAAAAGATGTGATCCAATGTATCAATAAAAAAAAAAGATGTGATCCAA
Source organism: Aquarana catesbeiana (assembly GCA_037953035.1). Lineage (NCBI taxonomy): Eukaryota > Metazoa > Chordata > Amphibia > Anura > Ranidae > Aquarana > Aquarana catesbeiana. The sequence goes on from JBBHAA010000066.1 coordinate 291,139, forward strand.
TGTATCAATAAAAAAGATGTGATCCAATGTATCAATAAAAAAAAAAGATGTGATCCAATGTATCAATAGAAAGATGTGATCCAATGTATCAATAAAAAAGATGTGATCCAATGTATCAATAAAAAAAAAGATGTGATCCAATGTATCAATAAAAAGATGTGATCCAATGTATCAATAAAAAAAAAAAAGATGTGATCCAATGTATCAATAAAAAAAAAAGATGTGATCCAATGTATCAATAAAAAGATGTGATCCAATGTATCAATAAAAAAAAAAAAAGATGTGATCCAATGTATCAATAAGAAAAGATGTGATCCAATGTATCAATAAAAAAAAGATGTGATCCAATGTATCAATAAAAAAGATGTGATCCAATGTATCAATAAAAAAAAGATGTGATCCAATGTATCAATAAAAAAAAGATGTGATCCAATGTATCAATAAAAAAAAAAGATGTGATCCAATGTATCAATAAAAAAAAAGATGTGATCCAATGTATCAATAAAAAAAAAAGATGTGATCCAATGTATCAATAAAAAAAGATGTGATCCAATGTATCAATAAAAAAGATGTGATCCAATGTATCAATAAGAAAAAAAGATGTGATCCAATGTATCAATAAAAAAAGATGTGATCCAATGTATCAATAAAAAAGATGTGATCCAATGTATCAATAAAAAAAAAGATGTGATCCAATGTATCAATAAAAAAGATGTGATCCAATGTATCAATAAGAAAAAAAGATGTGATCCAATGTATCAATAAGAAAAGATGTGATCCATTGTATCAATAAAAAAAAGATGTGATCCAATGTATCAATAAAAAAAAGATGTGATCCAATGTATCAATAAAAAAAATGTGAACCAATGTATCAATAAGAAAAGATGTGATCCAATATATCAATAAAAAAAAAAAAAAGATGTGATCCAATGTTTTTTTTTTTTTTTGATGGACCATAAAAGTGTTAGAACCCCATCATGTTTTTGTGGCAGTCTTTAAAAGGCGCACTCAGTTATCAGCACAGGGAGAACATCATATCAACCATTATGTGTCAGAAAATCTTTATTGTTCTACTGCACAGGGACAAGACAAGGGGGGGGGTCCATTTATAAAACATTTGTTGCTCGAATGAAAGGAGATTTTCACTTAGGGGTGTACTGACTTTTGTTGCCAGCGGTTTAGACATTAATGGCTGTGTGTTGAGTTATTTTGAGGGGACAGCAAATTTACACTGTTATACAAGCTGTACACTCACTACTTTACATTGTAGACAAGTGTCATTTCTTCAGTGTTGTCACATGAAAAGATAGAAGAAAAGATTTACACAAATGTGACTGAGGGGGTGTACTTATTTTTGTCAGATACTGTGTATGTATATATACAGCAAACCATTACTTTGACATGTATATAAATCTTCACTCCAGAAATCCTTGTCTAGAATAAGAGTAAATCCAGCGAGATTCCTGACATCATTTAGGCCCCGTTATTGCACTAAAAATAGCGCCTGCAAACCGACCTAAAACTGCCGCTGCTGTTTCTCCAATGTGAAAGCCCCGAGGGCTCTGACACTAGAGCGGTGCGCTGGCAGGAGAGAAAAAAAACTCCTGCAAACAGCATCTTTGGAGCGGTGAAGGAGTGGTGTATTCACTGCTCCTAAACCGCTCCTGCCCATTGAAATCAATGGGACAGCGCAGCTCTACCGCGGCTGTAGCGGCGTTATGCGAGCGGTTTTAACCCTTTTTCGGCCGCCAGCGGGGGTTAAAACCGCACCGTTATTGGCCGAATTCCGCTGCAAAAACGACGGTAAAGCGGTGCTAAATATAGCGCTGTTTTACCGCCAACGCCCCCACCGCCCCAGTGTGAAAGGGGCCTAAATGACGCTTCGCATGCAACTCAGCGAAGACTGGAAAAGTCGCCAATAATTAACCCAAAACGCGGAACGTTCACCAAACCAAAATGTGGTTGAATGGCGTGCAGAAAGAACTCCTATAGATCTCTCCCAAGCACAGCCAGTAATGATGGGATCATCCAGGAGAACCCACCAACCTCCTACAAATAATGAGGGGGCAATTCATAGTCACCATTCAGTTATATGTTCAGACCTTACCCATAGCAGTGTCCATCCCATAATATGTACAGACCTTACCCATAGCAGTGTCCATCCCATAATATGTACAGAAGGAATACTCCTAGTACACAATGCTTCACACCATTGTAGTTATGGATATAAAGTCCCAAATTGAAATTTTGACCAATGACAGTGCAAGGTCAGCTCAGATCGCACCTCACTTCAGGTATCCTAATTGAATCTCTTCACAGCTACAGCCCTGAGGAAGGGGGAGGCATTTCCTCCGAAATGTGTTGGTTTATCTCGATACTCTAGATCAGTGGTATTAAATTACATAGAACCAGTCGCTAAAATTTTCTTCTAGCTGAGGTCCGAATATCATGTTTCGTGCTATCAGAGTGTCCCCTTATATCAGGTGACCTCATCAAGAGTATCCCCATCAAAGCGCTCCCTTACATCAGGTGACCTCATCCAAGTATTCCCATCAGAGTGCTCCCTTACAACCAGTGACCTCATCAGAGCGCCCCCTTACATCCGGTGACCTCATCAGAGCGCCCCCTTACATCCGGTGACCTCATCAGAGTCTCCCTTACATCAGGTGACCTCATCCAAGTATTCCCATCAGAGTACTCCCTTACAACCAGTGACCTCATCAGAGCGCCCCCTTACATCCGGTGACCTCATCAGAGCGTCCCCCTCAGAGCACCCCCTTACATCAGGTGACCTCTTTCAAGTATCCACATCAGAGTGCTCCCTTACATCAGGTGACTTCATCAGAGTATATCCTTACATCAGGTGACCTCATCAAGAGTATCCCCATCAGAGTGCCCCCTTACATCAGGTGACCTCATCAGAGCGTCCTCATCAGAGTCCCCCCTTACATCAGGTGACCTCATCAAGAGTATCCCCATCAGAGTGCCCCCTTACATCAGGTGACCTCATCAGAGCGTCCTCATCAGAGTGCTCCCTTACATCAGGTGACCTCATCAGAGCGTCCTCATCAGAGTCCCCCCTTACATCAGGTGACCTCATCAGAGCGTCCTCATCAGAGTCCCCCCTTACATCAGGCAACCTCATCAGAGTCCCCCCTTACATCAGATGACCTCATCAGAGCGTCCTCATCAGAGTCCCCCCTTACATCAGATGACCTCATCAGAGCGTCCTCATCAGAGTGCTCCCTTACATCAGGTGACCTCATCCAAGTATTCCCATCAGAGTACTCCCTTACAGCCAGTGACCTCATCAGAGTGCCCCCTTACATCTGGTGACCTCATCAGAGCGTCCCCCTCAGAGCACCCCCTTACATCAGGTGACCTCTTTCAAGTATCCCCATCAGAGTGCTCCCTCACATCAGGTGACCTCATCAGAGCACCCCCTTACATCAGGTGACCTCAACCAAGTATTCCCAGAGTGCTCCCTTACAATCAGTGACCTCATCAGAGCATCCCCTTACATCAGGTGACCTCATCAGAGCGCCCCCTTACATCAGGTGACCTCATCAGAGCGCTCCCTTACAATCAGTGACCTCATCAGAGCGCCCCCTTACATCAGGTGACCTCATCAGAGCGCCCCCTTACATCAGGTGACCTCATCAGAGCACCCCCTTACATCAGGTGACCTCATCAGAGCGCCCCCTTACATCAGGTGACCTCATCAGAGCGCCCCCTTACATCAGGTGACCTCATCAGAGCGCCCCATTACATCAGGTGACCTCATCAGAGCGCTCCCTTACAATCAGTGACCTCATCAGAGCGTCCCCTTACATCAGGTGACCTCATCAGAGCGCCCCCTTACATCAGGTGACCTCATCAGAGCACCCCCTTACATCAGGTGACCTCATCAGAGCGCCCCCTTACATCAGGTGACCTCATCAGAGCGCCCCCTTACATCAGGTGACCTCATCAGAGCGCCCCCTTACATCAGGTGACCTCATCAGAGCGCCCCCTTACATCAGGTGACCTCATCAGAGCACCCCCTTACATCAGGTGACCTCATCAGTGCACCCCCTTACATCAGGTGACCTCATCAGAGCGCCCCCTTACATCAGGTGACCTCATCAGAGCACCCCCTTACATCAGGAGACCTCAGAGCGTCCCCCTCAGAGCACCCCCTTACATCAGGTGACCTCTTTCAAGTATCCCCATCAGAGTGCTCCCTCACATCAGGTGACCTCATCAGAGCACCCCCTTACATCAGGTGACCTCAACCAAGTATTCCCAGAGTGCTCCCTTACAATCAGTGACCTCATCAGAGCGTCCCCTTAAATCAGGTGACCTCATCAGAGCGCCCCCTTACATCAGGTGACCTCATCAGAGCGCCCCCTTACATCAGGTGACCTCATCAGAGCACCCCCTTACATCAGGTGACCTCATCAGAGCGCCCCCTTACATCAGGTGACCTCATCAGAGCACCCCCTTACATCAGGTGACCTCATCAGAGCACCCCCTTACATCAGGTGACCTCATCAGAGCGCCCCCTTACATCAGGTGACCTCATCAGAGCACCCCCTTACATCAGGTGACCTCATCAGAGCGCCCCCTTACATCAGGTGACCTCATCAGAGCGCCCCCTTACATCAGGTGACCTCATCAGAGCGCCCCCTTACATCAGGTGACCTCATCAGAGCGCCCCCTTACATCAGGTGACCTCATCAGAGCGCCCCCTTACATCAGGTGACCTCATCAGAGCGCCCCCTTACATCAGGTGACCTCATCAGAGCGCCCCCTTACATCAGGTGACCTCATCAGAGCGCCCCCTTACATCAGGTGACCTCATCAGAGCGCCCCCTTACATCAGGTGACCTCATCAGAGCGCCCCCTTACATCAGGTGACCTCATCAGAGCACCCCCTTACATCAGGTGACCTCATCAGAGCGCCCCCTTACATCAGGTTTGCCCTTCAGAGAATGGTTATAGATCAGTTGTGACCCATCAGTGGATGTCCCTGTAGCCAGGATCTGGGTGGAGAAGCTTTCTGCAGGGCACACATGTGACATCATTTTCCGCTAGGACAATCAATGACTGCTGTGCAGTGAGGATCCGTCTAATGGTACAGAATGGAGCGCCGCTCAGTCCGTATCGGGACCACGGTCCACCATTTATTGAAGGCTGCTCCAGAGCAATATAAATATTTGAATAAAGCTCCTGAAAGGTCATGAAGTTTTGTAAAGATAACTAATGCAGCCACCACAACCAAAGACTGGTAAGCTGCAATATATAAGATTTTGTTTTTTTGAGATATAGATACACATTCTATGTTTCCTCCGGGCACAGCATGCGCATGCAATTACCTCAAAATAACTTTCCACCTAGTTTACTATATGGACCGTTTATTTATTTACACAAGGCCATCATTTTATTCAGATAATCGTCCTCATGGTGGAGGTCCTCCTCGCCCTTTATTAATGGAGAGTCTTCTACATCATCCTTCCTGTAGAACACAAAACATCTAAACACTGAAATTCAGATTAAAAGACGACTCGGGAGCAAAATGTTCTCTTCAGAATTTTATTACAGAACAAACCACCCATCCCCCAAAAAGTTTTATTAAACAGATAAAATACAAATATACAGAAAGCAGAAAACATCTCACGTCGGCTTCACATTCATCTCGTCAGTTTTCACATTACAACCCTAAAAAAAAAGACCCCACACCCATCATAAAATCCACAAAGTCTTATCCAATCTACGGAAGAATATGTGATACCTGATGAAGATACAATAAAAATCACACAAACCAATTACCAAGAGATCTGAAAAATAAAACTATGCAAAACGCAACTAAAATATTCCTCTATAGAAGGGGTCTCCAAACTGCGACCCGAGGGCCAAATCCAGCTTGGTGGAAGATTATATCTGTCCCTCTGATGTAAGGGGGGCTCTGATGGAGAACCTGATGTAAGGGGGGGCTCTGAAGGAGAACCTGATGTAAGGGGGGCTCTGAAGGAGAACCTGATGTAAGGGGGGCTCTGATGGAGAACCTGATGTAAGGGGGGCTCTGAAGGAGAACCTGATGTAAGGGGGGCTCTGAAGGAGAACCTGATGTAAGGGGGGCTCTGAAGGAGAACCTGAAGTAAGGGGGGCTCTGATGGAGAACCTGATGTAAGAGGGGCTCTGATGGGGAACCTGATGTAAAGGGGGCTCTGATGGAGAACCTGATGTAAGGGGGGCTCTGATGGAGAACCTGATGTAAGGGGGGCTCTGAAGGAGAACCTGATGTAAGGGGGGCTCTGATGGGTAACCTGATGTAAGGGAGGCTCTGAAGGAGAACCTGATGTAAGGGGGGCTCTGAAGGAGAACCTGATGTAAGGGGGGCTCTGAAGGAGAACCTGATGTAAGGGGGGCTCTGAAGGAGAACCTGATGTAAGGGGGGCTCTGAAGGAGAACCTGATGTAAGGGGGGCTCTGAAGGAGAACCTGAAGTAAGGGGGCTCTGATGGAGAACCTGATGTAAGGGGGGCTCTGATGGAGAACCTGATGTAAGGGGGGCTCTGAAGGAGAACCTGATGTAAGGGGGGCTCTGATGGGTAACCTGATGTAAGAGGGGCTCTGATGGGTAACTTGATGTAAGAGGGGCTCTGATGGAGAACCTGGTGTAAGGGGGCCTCTGAAGGGTAACCTGATGTAAGAGGGGGGGGCTCTGATGGGGAACCTGATGTATGGGGCGGGGTTCTGATGGGGAACCTGATGTACGGGGGGGCTCTTATTTGTGTTTTTTTCCTATGTTGGTTAAACTGGATGGACTTGTGGCTTTTTTTTTTAAAGTAGGGTTAACTATGAAACTATGACGGGGACCTTAATATATGTGGGGGGAGGGGGAGTTTAAAGGGGAACCCAATGTAAGAAGGGGGCTCTGATGGGGAACCTTATCTAAGGAGGGGGGGTGGCTCTGATGGGGAATCTGATGTAAGGAGGAGCCCTTATTTGTGTTTTTTTTCCTATGTTGGTCAAACTGGATGGACTTGTGGCTTTTTTTTTAAAGTAGGGTTAACTATGTAACTATGACAGGGACCTTGATGTACTGGGTGGGGGCTCTGATGGGGAACCTGATGTGGGGGGGTTCTTATGGGGAACCTGATACAAGGGGGCCTCTGATGGGGAATTTGATGTATTGGAGGTTCTGATGGGGAACCTGATGCAAGGGGGGCCTCTGATGTAAAGGGCGGCTCTGATGGGTACTCTGATGGTTGCAAGTCTATTTGGAATGTCTGCTTTCCTTACTGAATTTTTTCCTTTGGTTTTCTATATCATATCATGTTAAAAATAAAATCTCCAAGTTAAACATTTTCATGTATTTAAATCTAAAGGAATTTATTTATAAAACTGACTTTTTTTGTTGGTGAATATTGGCCCTCATCCAGAGAAGTTTGGAGACCCCCGCTCTATACTATCCAGTGATATGAATCAGTTATTGAGACATCACTCAATATTAATACCTCCACAAGCAGGATATAAGATCAGGATGCAATTTAAAAACAAGAACTCAAATAGTTTGATGCAGAAAAAAAAAAAAAGGTAGAAGAGAAGGAAGAAGAGAAGGAAGAAGAGAAGGAAGAAGAGAAGGAAGAAGCACCTCTGATGTAGACTTTACCGGCTCTCCTTTCTGTACAGAACAGAATTCCTTTTAGCAGATTGTCCTTACCATGTCCTCTTCTGGTTGGAGAGAAAAGTGTCATCGGCTCTTATGGAAGTGTCCATGGAAACAACATGGCTAAAAGCCGGAGACCATTCTCAGCTACGGAGAGAGAGGAGTCACTACAAATGAATTCTATTCTAGGGCAGGGTGATAAAAGGATTTGTAGAAGGCGACCAAACTCCCCAAACTTAGTAGAACTTTGCAAAGTGTAGAGTGAATACGATCAGCCTCTATTACAGGGAGTCAAAGCTACCTTAAGATATTAATATGAAAAATAAGATGATGGGACACTCAGCTCTAAAATGGACCTTGCATTGGGAAAAGGACGGATTACTTTGTCTGCTCTGCCCCATAATGTAATTGAACGTATGAAAAGCAGTGCAAAATTTCCAGTCTCCTCATACTGGTGATTGAATTTTACATTCAGACAATACAGAACGGTTATGACAACCTAGTTCAATGAAAGGTCCTCATTTACTGGTAAGGTGACGTCTTCTCTCTCTGGTCCTGGGCTGTAGCAAAGATCACCATCATAGGTTAGGCATGAATAAAAAAAAGTTTAAAAGTCTGAGCATCTCTTGGGACAATCAGGTTGGTTATGACCCGTTTAGGGTGTTCTCTGATCTTAGGCACGCATTAAATTGTTGGAAGGCCATTCCTTTGCTGCAGAGAAGGATCAGAATATGTTGCCCCTTATCAATGGCCAAGTAGTGCAGTAGTAGAAGTAGCTCTCTGCCTTCTGATCATGAAGGAGGTAACGGACCACCTATGGTAGCAGGGAGCACAGAAAGAAAAAAAAAAAAAAAAAACTACAGAACTGGGTCTGTATCCCAGTTCAATGGGTTACAGACCCAGTTCGAGGAATGCTACTGATCTACTTGTAACGCGAGGTCTTCTCTTTCTGGTCCTGGGCTGAAGCAAAGATCTCCATCATAGGTTGGGCATCAACAAAAATATTTCCAAGTCTGAGCATCTTTTGGGACAATTAGGTCAGTTATGGCTCATTTAGGTCATTCTCTGACCTTACACACTCGCGGACTTATTGGGAGGTCGTTTCTTTGCTAAAGAGAAGGATCAAAGTATGTAATGCTTCATCAATGGCCAAGTCGTGCAGCAGGTAGAACAAAAAAGAGGAGATCTTTCCCCAACCACTGATCATGAGGGGGGGGGTCACTGACCATCTATGGTAGCTTAGAGCCACACGAGATGCAGGGAGGAAACAAGAAAGGTCAAGTTATCCCCACAGTTCGCTATACATTCAATGTCAGAGGTCCAGTGTACATCAGATAATCCAGACTGGTTGTTTTTCAGTCACTTCCTGATCAATTTCACCTCGAGAAAATAATTACATATTATCTGGGAAGCTGTAGGCTACATTAGAAGAAAGGAACTGCCCAAGTCTTCAGGTGGTGAACAAGGTGGACAGTGCCTTCAAAACGGTCATAAAAGACAGACCGGCACTCAGAATTCCCTCCATGTTCAGGACTTTTTTTTTTGTAAAATTTTACAGCTCCTTAAAGTGGAATCCTCAACAAAACTTTTCATTTTTTAGGCTTATAGAGAGGTGAAACCCTCATCAGAAACTTGTTGCTGTGTCTGGTCAGGGGAAAGTTCAGCCTCAGAGAGGACAGGAAGTTGGAGGAAACTTAAAAAAAAGTGAAGAGAATTCCCACATTTGACACACAGGTGTCCTCCATTGGAAGAATTACTTTCACCTCCCATCTCTGTGTCTGCCAATGGTGGCAATCCCTCTCACTTTTAGGTCTTGTTCAGGAAGTGAAGGGAAAGACCTACCTAATGGAATAAGAACCAGACGAAGGTCACGATCCTTCGCTAGTCTAAAGCGAAGATTTTGGATGGAGCTCTATTTTGGGGACCTGAGAAAAGCGACAGTGCAATAAAGTTTTTTTAGAGTGGGAAGTTCTGAGGTCTGGTTTTTCAAATTATTTTAACATTATCTGATGCAGAGAAACACAGAACCACCAGCGAATCTGACAAGGAAATATAACACAATAAATTAGGTTGTCTTTCCCCTGATCATGTTTGGTTTTTTCTTCTATCATAATTATTATTACACAGGTTTTATATAGCGCCAACAGTTTGCGCAGCGCTTAGTGCAAGGCCCTCTATAATACAATACTCGGGATCCCCAACATTAAGGTCTCTCCACTCAAACTTCCAGCTCCGCCTATCGCTAGCCCTTCTATAAACAGGGTCAAGTGGGAGGGGCAGGTGGGCGGAGATGGGAGTTGACCCTTAACAAAAGGCAGAAGATCCCCGAGTAATCATGAACCACAAAGTTCAGTGTATAGAGGAGGAGGAGGAGGAGGAGGAGGAGGGAGGAGGAGGAGGAGGAGGGAGGAGGAGGAGGGGGAGGAGGAGGAGGGAGGAGGAGGAGGAGGAGGAGGGAGGAGGAGGAGGAGGAGGAGGAGGGAGGAGGAGGAGGAGGAGGGGGAGGAGGAGGAGGAGGGAGGAGGAGGGAGGAGAGGAAGGGGGAGGAGGAGAATGTCAGTTACGATACAGAAAGACATCCAAAGTTACAAATCAAATATTGGAGAAGCCATCAATACTGAAATCTACAACAAGCTCCGATTCACAGAGCTCTACATGACTATAGAGAGCCAGGAAGTCAGAAATCAAACAACCACACAAACTGTAACAGTCGGTAAATCGGGATAAAGGAAGCATTTCACATGAGACAAAACGCATTTAGGATCCATTCACACGACTTGTCAAGCAACTTTGGACATCCTATGACAAGTCGCTCCCCATGTTTTCCAACGATCACTAACGACTTAAAAGTTACAGCAACTTCATAGTAGTTCATGCACTACTTTGGTCCAACTTTCATACAACTTGAGAGCCATAGACTTCAATGGTAAACCTCAAAAGTTGCATGAAAGTCGTACCTGAATGTTATACAATGGAACCGTTGTCCATTATTACTGGTCAAAGCCAAAGTCGTATCCAAGCCGCACCCATCCAAAGTTGCTCTCCAAAGTCAGCACAGCTTTGGGAGTTGTACAAGTGGGAATGGAGCCTGACTTCTGTGAATGAAAAGTTATAATCAAACCAGTTTAGCCATTTCCAGCACATCGTCCATCCCAACAAAGAGTTCTAATCAAAAGTTACTCATTCAGATTCAAGCATCATCTGAAAACAAGTGTACTTGTCTTTCCAATGTCCGGGGCTTGATTTTGCATCAATAAACACCTTTTTCTGCCCTGGTGATATCAGTGTTTCCTGTCACCTGTGCAGAGCTGGATACCAACTTGGAATGCTTTAAAATATAATAATCGTTCTTCTAAAAGGAGTAAGAACAACACACATGATGTGATTACCATGAGGCTGCATTGTGTGACCATGTTCCTTCAGCATGTACTACACAACCAAATCATTTAGATCAGTGGTCTCCAAACTGCTGGCCTGGGGGCCGGATGTGGCCCTTTTCTTGCCTTTATCTGGCTCTTGAGGCACTATTCTGCCAACTGACACCAACAATGGGGCACCATTTCTCTCACTGACATCAACAATGGGGCACCATTTCTCCCATTGATACAATGACCACTATTCTTCCCCCTCATAACAAATGTGAGGATGTTTTACTCCCCACTGATGCCAGGAAAATGTCCACTCCCGCTGGCCACAGTCCAGCCCTCCTAAAGTCTAAAGGACAGTAAACTGGCCATTTGTTTAAAAAGTTTGGAGACCCCTGATCTAGATGTACACAATGTGCGAGGACACCAGACCATCACACCTATATGAGCTTGTTGAGCATCCGATTCCAGCACCATTTCAATTTTTTCTCTTGGGTCCACAGAAAGCTTGGGACGAGCCCCCACCTAGTTCCGGCACCAGGTGAGCCAAGTGACCCAGCATAGAGGGGTTGGGAGCGGTGGATCATCTTTTTGTCATTATTTAGAAGTTAACACCTTCACCTCTTCCTTAGCAACGTACAGTCTCTTGTCCTTGCTCTATTTTAGCCAAAAGAGCATTTGTGAGGTCAGGTACCGATGTTGGGTAAGAAGACCTGGCTCACACATTGGGCCCCATGTTGGGCACCAAAAAAGGGCTAGCTCACAATCAGCATTCCAATTCCACCCAATGGTGTTCAGTAGGGTTGAGGTCAGGGCTCTGTGCAGGATACTGGAGTTCCTCCACACCAAGTCTATGGAGCTGGCTTTGAACACACCGGGGGGTGGCTCATGGTGAATAAGAAAAAGGGTCTTCCCCAATTTGGTGTGGAGGAACTCAAGTGTCCCGCACAGAGCCCTGACCTCATCCCTACTGATCACCATTGAAATGAATTAAACTGACTGTGAGAGAGGTCCTCTCATCCACCATCAGTATCAGACCTCAGAAATAGGCAAAAAATCCCACAAACACCCTAGAAAATCTTGTGAAATGGCCTTCCAGAAGAGTGCATGATGTTATGGCCACAAAGAAAGCCAACCCTATACACCCCGTCCCTGTGTACAAAGCCAGCTCTATAAAAGACATGGTGTGATCTGTTTGGTGTGAAGGAACTCCGGTGTCCTGCAGATACCTGACCTCTTCGCTTCTGAACACCTTTAGGATGAACTGGAACACCAATGTTGAGCCAGGTCTTCTCATCCAACATCAGTAACTGACCTCACAAATGGGGACAAATTCCCACAGACACCCTCCAGAATCTTGTGGAAACTCTTCCCGGAAGAGTGGAGGATGGTATAGCCATAAAGGGGGCAACCCTATATTAATGGTCATTGATTTGAAATGGGATGTCCAACAAGCCAATATAGGTGTGATGGGTGGAGGGACTCGCGTGTCCTGCACAGAGCCCTGACCTCAACTCTTCTGAACACCTTTGGGATGAATTTTAACTTTTTACTGCCCTTGACCACTCAGCCCAAAAGAACATTTGTGAGGTCAGGTACTATTTTCTAGATGAGAAGACCTAGCGAACAATCAGTAGGGATGAGATCAGGGCTCTGTGCCGGACACTCGAGCTCCACAAACTTTTGGCCATATGGGGTCTTTGTGTTGTGCTCTGCTTTTCTGAATGTTTTCACATCAAATCAACCCCCGGAAAGAACTAGAATGCATACATCAGCATTATCTATTCTATTCAATGTTTAATCTGCATATTCTTTAATAATCAGCTGTGCTTTTTTATTTCCACAAACATATAAAAATGGAAGTGCTGGAAGACCTGGCTTAGGAACGGATACAATAGAGACATTAGGTGAAGAGGAAAAGACCGAGGCGCGGTCCGGGGAAAAACAGACTTCCTATCATTTCAAATCCAGTGCTAGAAAAATGTAAAAAATATAATCTCATTGCAAATGACTTTTACCTCCATTCCTCCCATCTTCTGGTTTTATAAAACACTGTCAGTAGAAATGATCGACAATAACAACATTACTGGAGAAAAGTTCTTGTTTTTCAACACAAGGAAGAAAAAAAGAACGTTCAATTCTAAAGGTGCTTTTCGTTTTTTGCTTTGGGGGGGGGATTAAAGTGCATGTGTTCTAAAAAATAAGACGTATCCTCATAATTGCATTGCCATAGCAACCAAACTCCAACTTTCAGATACCAATGGCTCCAACCCAACACATACATTTGTTTTATCGAACTGAAAAACACGGGACTCAAAAGAACACAAAAAAAAAAAAAAAAAAATAGATTTGAGCTTACAGAAAAAAAATATATAATAATTCACGCTGTGTGAAATCGACCCTTACAACAAAACAAGCTCAAGGGAATCTCAAACTGAGAGTCAACCGGCGGGATTCTTGGTGATGGACTGGAAGACAAAGCTTGAACCCTTTGTTGACATCAGTATGGCCAATACGGCCGGCATTGGAAAGCCTGGATAGAAAGTTTGGCATAAAACAACAAAATAATTAAATGATACAATCTTGGCGATGGAAATACATCTGAGAAGCGTGAAAGCAAAACTGGAAAAAGAAGAAGAAACTACTTGACAAGTAACAACGTAAAGACGACAGAGTCAGTAACCTCCAAACAGTGCTCATTGATCAACCAGGACTTGGGTCAGCAGATGTCATCCACAAGCTTGGACCCGTTAATCCCTCTATAAGTGACTCTCCCGGGTCGGACTAGGACTCCATGGTTGGGTTTGCAGTGGAAGTATCGTTGCTCTCCGATTGACCCGTCGTTTTTGCCTTTGGCCGAGCGGAGTTCCAGGCCCAGCCAGACGCCAGGGGCGAAATCGGTGGGGCCGATGTACCGGATGACGGCCATTTCATTAGAGCTGGTCAGGAGAACCTGGGAGCCTTTGTGCAGCTTCACCCCTCCATCACTAGTGCTGGTAGAGCTGGTGCTGCTCCAACTACGGCGGAGCGCCGGCTTCCTGGGTCTGGTCATACAGCGAAAGGAGAAAAACATTTTGGTTATTTTTTTTTTCCAAGTCCCCAAGTTAACATGTATAACCAAATATTACAATCTCATATACAGTGGGGAAAATAATGATCCCCTGCAGATTGTGTAAGTTTTGCCCCCTTACATAGAAATGAAGGGTCTATAATTTTTATCATAGGTGTATTTTATATGATAGAGACAGAATATCAACCAAAAATCCAGAAAAATCACACAATACAAATGTTATAAATGGAGTTCAGTGAGTAAAATAAGTATTTGGTCCCCTTCACAAAACATGACTTGGTAGTTGGTGGAGAAACCCTTGTTGGTGATCACAGAGGTCAGACGTTTCTTGTAGTTGGTGATCAGGTTTCCACACATCTCAGGAGGGATTTTGGTCCACTCTTCTTTACAGATCTTCTCTAAATCCTTAAGGTTCCTTGGCTGTCTGCTGGAAGACCCATCCATGACCCATCTTCAGTGTTCTGGCTGAGGGAAGAAGGTTCTCATCCAAGATTTTACAATACATGGTCCCATCTATTGGCCCCTCAATATGGCAAAGTCGTCCTGTACCTTTATCAGAGAAGCAGCCCCAAAGCATCATGTTTCCACCTCCATGTATGACTGTAGGGATGATGTGACTGTAGGGATGGTGTGTGACTGTAGGGATGGTGTGACTGTAGGGATGGTGTGTGACTGTAGGGATGGTGTGACTGTAGGGATGATGTGTGACTGTAGGGATGGTGTGTGACTGTAGGGATGGTGTGTGACTGTAGGGATGGTGTTCTTAGGGTCGTAGTCAGCATTTTTCTTCCTCCAAACACGGCGAGTCGAGTTAATGCAAAAGAGCTGAATTTTGGTCTCATATGACCACAGAACTTTCTCCCCCAATCCTTCTCTAAATCATTTAGATGTTCACTGGCAATCTTCAGACGTTCCTGTACATGTGTCTTCCTGAGGAGGGGACTTTGCGGGGGCTGCAGGATTTCAATCCATGGTGGTGTATTGTGTTACCAATGGTTTGTTTGGGGACTGTGGTCCCAACTGTCTTGAGATCCTTCACAAGCTCCTCCCGTGTAGTTCTGGGCTGATCCCTCACTTTTCTCATGACCATCCTCACCCCATGAGGAGAAATCTTCCATGGAGCCCCAGACCGAGGGAGATTGATGGTTATTTTGTATTTCTTCCATTTGTGAATAATCGCTCCAACAGTTGTCTCCTTCTCACCAAGCTTCTTGCTGATGGTCTTGTAGCCCATTCCAGCCTTGTGCAGGTCTACAATCTTCTCCCTGATCTCCTCTGACAGATCTTTGGTCTTCCCCATGATGGTGAGGATTGGATGGAAGAAAGAGATTCTGTGGACAGGTGTCTTTTATACACATAACGAGTTGTCGTTAGGAGAACCTTCTTACATTGACAGGACTAATCTGTGTACCGCATGAGCACCTACTGTAGTGTCTGTGTATACTCCATATATACCCCCATATATACTATATACACTCTCTATATACTCCATATATACCCCCATATATACTATATACACTCTCTATATACTCCATATATACCCCCATATATACTATATACACTCTCTATATACTCCATATATACCCCCCATATATACTATATACACTCTCTATATACTCCATATATACCCCCCATATATACTATATACACTCTCTATATACTCCATATATACCCCCCATATATACTATATACACTCTCTATATACTCCATATATACCCCCCATATATACTATATACACTCTCTATATACTCCATATATACTATATACACTCTCTATATACTCCATATATACTATATACACTCTCTATATACTCCATATACCCCCCATATATACTATATACACTCTCTATATACCCCCCATATATACTATATACACTCTCTATATACTCCATATATATATACCACATGAGCACCTCCTGTAACCAGTCTGTGGGGGGAGAATTATTGTTGGTTGGGGATCAAATACTTATTTTACTCCATTTATAACATTTGTATTGTGTGATTTTTCTGGATTTTTGGTTGATATTCTGTCTCTATCATATAAAATACACCTATGATAAAAATTATAGACCCTTCATTTCTATGTAAGGGGGCAAAACTTACATAATCTGCAGGGGAGGCGATTGTTATTCTCCCCCCTGTAAGTTTTACCATGCTAGGCTGGAAAGTGGCAGGAAAAAGGTCCGGTGCTTTCAATGTGAGATTTCGTCGACTGTCCACCAAAAAATTACATTTTAGACTTTACTGGGTTCAAGAGAATCCAGTAAATATGGGGATTCCCATTCTTCTTGGATCTTTAAACCACTTGCGGACCTCCTGCAATGTACTGTGGACGGGTGGCCCTTGCAGGCAAAGCGACATACTCGTATATCACTGCCTGCTTCTGGGTTTAGGATGTGTGCCCCCGCCCCCCTCCCCCATGACACCCGCTATAAATTGTACATAGCGGGAGTCTGTCAGCAAGTACCAGCCAATGATTCAAGCAAAGCAGGGATAAGAAACAAAGAGATGTATGGGGCTTGCTGGCTCCCTTGTGATAGCAACAAAGTAAAAAAAAAAAAAAAAAAAGTGTAAAAATTACATAAAATACAGAACAATTTTAAATTTTAATAAAGCACCCCCTACACACCCCTACACACCCTGTACACCCCCCCTACACCCCCCCTACACACCCCGTACATCCCCCGTACACACCCCCTACACACCCCCTACACACCCCCTACACACCCCGTACACACCCCGTACACACCCCGTACACACCCCGTACACACCCCCTACACACCCCCTACACACCCCCTACACACCCCGTACACACCCCCTACACACCCCCTACACACCCCGTACACACCCCCTACACACCCCCTACACACCCCCTACACACCCCGTACACACCCCGTACACACCCCCTACACACCCCCTACACACCCCCTACACACCCCCTACACACCCCCTACACACCCCGTACACACCCCGTACACACCCCCTACACACCCCGTACACACCCCCTACACACCCCCTACACACCCCCTACACACCCCGTACTCCATACTGCAGGGTGAGCACATTTATGTAAATATCAATTGTGTAACACATGTGAGGTATCATTGCAAACATCTGAGTGGGAGTAAAAGCTCCGGGGCAATTATTCACATCCAACTCTAAACTGATAATCTGTAAAGGCCTTTAAAAAGAGTTTCCGATGCAGAACTTTGGGTCCCTTCGTTTTTTGCGATCCACTCGACGCAACCCCAAGTTTTATACATTACCAAAAAACGAAGTATACTATTGTGTTTGTTTGCACTAGAATTCTTTTTAGTGTATTTCTTCTTGAATCTTTGCATTTGATAAATAGCTGGGTGATATTCAAAAAAATTGCAACTGCCATCATTTTATTCTCCAGGGTCTCTGCTTTCAGAAAATATATACATTTTTGGGGGGTTTACGGTAATTTCTAGGGGAAAAAAAAAAAAGTGGATTTTAACATGTATGAAAAAATGAAAAAAATTGCCCTGGTAGACAAATGGTGAACACAACAGACACAGGGATCAACAGTCTGAAGGGGCCCTAAATCACGTGATCAATGCAGAAATCCTCAGCACCCATATTTCATTATTTAGCCCGGTCCCGTGGCTTCCCGGCTGCTGTCCCATAAGTGAGAAATGGCGGCTTTCCAGTTGCTGTTCCACAAGTGATGGTGGTTTGCTGTCCCATTGGTAAGTGATGGCGGATGGCTGTCCCATTGGTAAGTGATGGTGGATGGCTGTCCCATTGGTAAGTGATGGCGGATAGCTGTCCCATTGGTAAGTGATGGCGGATAGCTGTCCCATTGGTAAGTGATGGCGGATGGCTGTCCCATTGGTAAGTGATGGCGGATGGCTGTCCCATTGGTAAGTGATGGCGGATAGCTGTCCCATTGGTAAGTGATGGCGGATGGCTGTCCCATTGGTAAGTGATGGCGGATGGCTGTCCCATTGGTAAGTGATGGCGGATGGCTGTCCCATTGGTAAGTGATGGCGGATGGCTGTCCCATTGGTAAGTGATGGCGGATGGCTGTCCCATTGGTAAGTGATGGCGGATGGCTGTCCCATTGGTAAGTGATGGCGGATGGCTGTCCCATTGGTAAGTGATGGCGGATGGCTGTCCCATTGGTAAGTGATGGTGGTTTGCTGTCCCATTGGTAAGTGATGGCGGATGGCTGTCCCATTGGTAAGTGATGGCGGATGGCTGTCCCATTGGTAAGTGATGGCGGATGGCTGTCCCATTGGTAAGTGATGGCGGATGGCTGTCCCATTGGTAAGTGATGGCGGATGGCTGTCCCATTGGTAAGTGATGGTGGTTTGCTGTCCCATTGGTAAGTGATGGCGGATGGCTGTCCCATTGGTAAGTGATGGCGGATGGCTGTCCCATTGGTAAGTGATGGCGGATGGCTGTCCCATTGGTAAGTGATGGCGGCTTGCTGGTTGCTGTCCCATAAGTGATGGTGGCTTTCCAGTTGCTGTCCCATAAGTAAGTGATGGGGGATTGTTAGTTGCTGTCCCATGTGAACAAAGGTGGCATGTCGGTTGCTGTCCAACAAGTGAGCAATTGTGGCTTGCTGTCCCATTAGTAAGTAATGGCGGCTCGCTGGTTGCTGTCCCACGAGTGAGCAATGGTGGCTTTCTGGCTGCTGTCTAGGGTTGCCAACTCATCCCTTTAAACCCGATTACATATGAATAACACAGGTTCTGGGGCTAATTTAATGCAGGTAAGGGCACTAAATTAATTTAATTACCATCTCAATGAGCCGCAGAACCCATGTAATTAATACATGTTCGGGTTTAAAGGGATGAGGTGGCAACCCTACTACAGTCTCATAAGTGAGCAACAGTGGCTTTCCAGTTGCTGTTCCACAAGTAAGTGATGGCGGCTTGCTGTCCCATCGGTAAGTGATGGTGGTTTGCCGGTTGCTATCCCATGTGGGAGCAATGATGGCTTGTCAGTCACTGTCCAACAATTGAGCAATTATGGCTTGCTGTCCCATTGGTAAATAATGGCGGTTTGCTCGTTGCTGTCTCTCGAGTGAGCAATGGCGGCTGGCCGGGTGATGTTCCACATGCGAGCAATGGCGGTTGGCCGGTTGATGTCCCACGTGTGAGCAATGGCGGTTGGCCGGTTGATGTCCCATGTGTGAGCAATGGCGGTTGGCCGGTTGATGTCCCATGTGCGAGCAATGGTGGTTGGCCGGTTGACGTCCCACGTGCGAGCAATGGCGGTTGGCCGGTTGATGTCCCACGTGCGAGCAATGGCGGCTGGCCGGTTGATGTCCCATGTGCGAGCAATGGCGGCTGGCCGGTTGATGTCCCATGTGCGAGCAATGGTGGTTGGCCGGTTGATGTCCCATGTGCGAGCAATGGTGGTTGGCCGGTTGACGTCCCACATGCGAGCAATGGCGGCTGGCCGGTTGATGTCCCACATGCGAGCAATGGCGGCTGGCCGGTTGATGTCCCACGTGCGAGCAATGGCGGCTGGCCGGTTGATGTCCCACATGCGAGCAATGGTGGTTGGCCGGTTGCTGTCGGCACTTTTCTCTTTGACGTATTTACCAGTTTTGTGCAGACAGATGAGTCGGCAGCGAAGTGCAGCGTCATCATTTATTAGAATTCAAAGTCTCCCTCAAGCTCTCCACGTTATCACAACCCACTTATTAAAACTTAAATATATTCTAGCGATTCACATTAATATCTCGCACTGTCTTTGTAGTTGTGACTTGACGGCGGCTAAAAGCCGGAGAAAATAAAATCCTCCATTAGAAGCAGATGAAAACGCACTTTGAATAAAGCAGCGCAGAGACTTCATTGACGTGGAACGGCGACTCTGGATTGGAAAAGTGGCGGCGTTCCATTTGAAGTCTCTTTGACTGGCGGAATGTTGGTTCCAGGGACGAGCTGTGCCCTCCCGCCGTCATTAACGCGCCTGAAAAGGACGCACATCGCTAAAAGCATCGAAGAATCTCCGAAGCGTAATCATTAAATGTGTCTCCCGCTGTGTTGTGTCGGTCGCGCTCAGCTACGGGGGGTGGGGGGGGGTGGGGGCGGTATTGGAGGGGGGGTGCGCATCGATGGTACGGGGGGGGGGAGCGCAGGTACTCGAAGGGCACTGGTGACATGTTTCGAAGGTCTAATGAGGTGACCCGCATCGCAGCGCCCTCATTAACCCCTTCCTGTCCGGGGCAATTTTCTAATTTTTTTTATACACACGTTAAAAATCAGCATTTTTTTCTCTTTTTTTTGCTAGAAAATGACTTTGAGCCCCAAAACTTTATATATTGTCTGAAAGCGGAAGACCTGCAGCTGTTTATCAAACCAAAACATTTCCAGAAAATAAATACACAAAAATGAATTTTAGTTGCACACAAAACACAATAGAATACCCAATTTTTGGTCAAATATAAAAGATGATGTTGCGTTGAGTAAATAGATACCAAACATGTCAAGATTTATAATTGCGCACGCCGGTGAAAATGGTGACAAAATGCAATACCTGCAACAGTCCATAGGTGGCGCTCTAAAAGCCTCTTCAGGTCATCAGTTTGGAGTTAAAATGATATTAAAAGGCAGATTTTTTTCCTGTAATAACAAACATGTCCCATTGTACAGAGCAGCCCTGATCCTCCTCTTCTCGGGTCCCACCGCTGGCGCTCCTGGACCCTCCCCTCCTGCCAAGTCCTCCCCCCCCCACAGCAAGCCGCTTTGTTATGGGGGGACACCTGAGCAGACTCCCTCCTGAGCCACTGCTCTGTGTGTGTCTTTTCACGGTGGCTCAGCCCCGCCCTCGCTCTCTCCTTATTGGCTCACTGGCTGTGATTGACAGTAGTGGGGACCAATGGCTCATGCTGCTGTCTCAGCCAATGAGGAGAGAGAGAGACCCTGGAGAGCCGCTCCCCTCGTACACATCGCTGGATCGAGATGGGGCTCAGGTAAGTATTAGGGGGAGGGGCTCAGGTAAGTATTAGGGGGAGGGGCTCAGGTAAGTATTAGGGGGAGGGGCTCAGGTAAGTATTAGGGGGAGGGGCTCAGGTATTAGGGGGAGGGGCTCAGGTAAGTATTAGGGGGAGGGGCTCAGGTAAGTATTAGGGGGAGGGGCTTCACACAGGTTTTTTACCTTAATGTATAGAATATATGAATTTAAAAGACCTGGAGCCTTTACAACGAAATCATAAATTATGGCCGTAGAATTTTCGATCTGAACTCCAATATTTGTGGCGATATCTCACAGGTGTGCCGGACCTCCGTTCACGTTTACATTTGTGTGTTATGAGTGGGGGGGGGTGAGGGGGGTTTTATTTTATTTTTTTTAACGTGTAACTTTCTTGCTATCACAATGGGGTGACAGGTACTCTTAAGGAGACATCCGGAGTCTCTCTTATCCTCTAAAGCAGCTAACCAATCACAGACTGTGCTTGGTTAGCGGCTTCCCTGGCTGTAACAATGAATGGCAGCTGTGCAACCGGAAGGGATGAAATCCTCAAGCTGTGAATGCGAGACGCCCCCAGGACCACGCCTAATTTTTCAAACTTGTTGTTTACAAATTAAAATTAGTTTTTTTTGTGCTAGAAAATTACTTAGAACCCCCAAACATCATATATACATTTTTTTCAGACACCCTACAGAATAAAATGGCGGTCGTTTCAATACTTTATGTCACACCGGATTTGCGCAGCGGTCTTACAAGTGCAATTTTTTTGGGAAAAAACACATTTTTTGTGAATTAAAAAATAAGACAACAGTGAAGTTAGCCCAAATTTTTTTTTCTATATTGTGAAAGATAATGTTACGCCGAGTAAATTGATACCCAACATGTCACTCTTCAAAATTGCGCCCGCTCGTGGCACTTAAAAATCTCCATAGGCGTTGTTTAAAAATTTCTACAGGTCACCAGTTTAGAGTTACAGAAGAGGTCTGGGGCTAGAATTATTGCTCTAACGATCGCGGCGATACCTCACATGTGTGGTGTGAACACCATTTTCATATGCGTTCGCTTCTGTATGCGGTGTAGTGGGGGGCACAGTGGTGTAGTGGGCAGCACAGTGGTGTAGTGGGGGGCACAGTGGTGTAGAGGGCGGCACAGCGGTGTAGTGGGGCGGCACAGCGGTGTAGTGGGTGGCACAGCAGTGTAGTGGGTGGCACAGCGGTGTAGTGGGTGGCACAGCAGTGTAGTGGGTGGCACAGCAGTGTAGTGGGTGGCACAGCGGTGTAGTGGGTGGCACAGCGGTGTAGTGGGCGGCACAGCGGTGTAGCACAGCGGTGTAGTGGGCGGCACAGCGGTGTAGCACAGTGGTGTAGTGGGCGGCACAGTGGTGCAGTGGGGAGCACAGTGGTGTAGTGGGGAGCACAGTGGTGTAGTGGGCGGCACAGTGGTGCAGTGGGGGGCACAGTGGTGCAGTGGGGGGCACAGTGGTGTAGTGGGGGGCACAGTGGTGTAGTGGGGGGCACAGTGGTGTAGTGGGGGGCACAGTGGTGTAGTGGGTGGCACAGTGGTGTAGTGGGGGGCACAGTGGTGTAGTGGGGGGCACAGTGGTGTAGTGGGTAGTACAGTGGTGTAGTGGGCGGCACAGTGGTGTAGTGGGTAGTACAGTGGTGTAGTGGGCGGCACAGTGGTGTAGTGGGCGGCACAGTGGTGTAGTGGGGAGCACAGTGGTGTAGTGGGGAGCACAGTGGTGTAGTGGGTATTACAGTGGTGTAGTGGGGAGCACAGTGGTGTAGTGGGTATTACAGTGGTGTAGTGGGCGGCACAGTGGTGTAGTGGGGAGCACAGTGGTGTAGTGGGGAGCACAGTGGTGTAGTGTGTAGCACTCTCACCTAGCAGTAAAAAGGGGCGCTGGTTCAAATCCCGACCACGACACTACCTGCCTGGAGTTTGCATGTTCTCCCTGTGTTGGTTTCCTCCCACACTACAAAGACATGCTGGGAGGATAATCAGATCCTCTCTAAATAGCCCCCAGTATATGAATGTGAGTTAGGCCCCTTTCACACGGGGCGGTTTGCAGGTGATATTGCGCTAAAAATAGCGCCTGCAAACCGAGATGGCGGGAGGCCATCTTTCCCTCACCCGGCCTCACAGGGGAAAGGATCGTCTCTGCTGCTAACAGCGGCTCCGGTATGCGGCGGAGACGATCATTTAAATTGATCTTGCGGCGAATCCACTGCAGAGACCACTTTTACCTGAAAGTGGACGGCCCGCCGTTTAAGAATATACCGGGGTAAAGGCTGCCATCTGTGGCTATAACCCGGAATCCTACGGCAAAGTACCGACGTATAACGATGGCGGGCCGTCCGCAAGTGGTTAAAGGGAAACACACATATATATTAGCAGAGCCACGCCCATTACGCCTTCATTCTCCATCCCAGACCCCTCCTTGGTAGTTGTCCTGGTGGAGGGAGCGGCTCCCATAGGGATCAACAGACATTTGTGCGGAACCAACACAGTTTTTTTTTTCTGAAATTTTCAATGCTTCCGGCTTGATTGGTCACCGAGGAGATCAGAGAACAAACGTTCCTCCATCTCCTCTACAGAAAAGTGTCCGGTCCTGGACTCCACCGAAGAACAGGAGAGCCCGGGAACCAGCGGGGGCAGCCTTGGGGTGGGGGAGGGGCCCAGGAACCAGCGGGGGCAGCCTCGGGGTGGGGGAGGGGCCCAGGAACCAGCGGGGGCAGCTGCGGGGTGGGGGAGGGGCCCAGGAACCAGCGGGGGCAGCCTCGGGGTGGGGGAGGGGCCCAGGAACCAGCGGGGGCAGGGGCCCAGGAACCAGCGGGGGCAGCCTCGGGGTGGGGGAGGGGCCCAGGAACCAGCGGGGGCAGCTGCGGGGTGGGGGAGGGGCCCAGGAACCAGCGGGGGCAGCTGCGGGGTGGGGGAGGGGCCCGGGAACCAGTGGGGGCAGCTGCGGGGTGGGGGAGGGGCCCGGGAACCAGCGGGGGCAGCTGCAGGGTGGGGGAGGGGCCTGGGAACCAGCGGGGGTAACTGCGGGGTGGGGGGGAGGGGGCTGTAAAGCTGCTCAGATGACTTTTACATGACAGCCGATCACCCGGATCAGGAGAGCGGCTGCAGCCATTGTTCTGCCTCATTTGCCATCAGGAAGTTTTAATATATATAATGATAGGAAGTGGTAATTGAGCTCCGACATGGGGGGGGAGGGGATCATAATAACGAGCAATCAGTGCAATTCTAAATTGTAAGTGAAGACCAGGCGAGGAGGACCGGCCAGACATCTCCACACTTCGGTCACCTCTAATGAATGTTCCGGACGGCAGACGATCGACCTGTAAGAACAATGAGGAGTCACAAAGTTTTCATTACAGAAGAGAGCCGGCGGGTTCAAAGTGTTCCATTCATATGGAAAGATCAGGAAGCCGGCATTATGGACCGCATGTGGAACACGACCCAGCCGAAGGGCAGAGGGGCAGAGGAGGGGCAGAGGGGGGGCAGAGGAGGGGCAGAGGGGGGGCAGAGGAGGGACAGAGGGGGGACAGAGGAGGGACAGAGGAGGGACAGAAGGGGGGCAGAGGAGGGCAGAGGAGGGCAGAGGAGGGCAGAGGAGGGCAGAGGGGGGGCAGAGGGGGGGCAGAGGAGGGACAGAAGAGGGACAGAGGAGGGGCAGAGGAGAGGCAGAGGAGGGACAGAGGAGGGGCAGAGGAGGGACAGAGGAGGGACAGAGGAGGGGCAGAGGAGAGGCAGAGGTGGGGCAGAGGAGGGACAGAGGTGGGGCAGAGGAGGGACAGAGGAGGGGCAGAGGAGGGACAGAAGAGGGACAGAGGGGGGACAGAGGAGGGACAGAGGAGGGACAGAGGGGGGACAGAGGGGGGACAGAGGGGGGACAGAGGGGGGGACAGAGGAGGGGCAGAGGGAGGGCAGAGGGGGGGCAGAGGAGGGGCAGAGGGAGGGCAGAGGGAGGGCAGAGGAGAGGAGGGACAGAGGAGGGGCAGAGGAGAGGAGGGACAGAGGAGGGACAGAGGAGGGGACAGAGGAGGGGACAGAGGGGGGGCAGAGGAGGGACAGAGGAGGGGCAGAGGAGGGACAGAGGAGGGACAGAGGAGGGACAGAGGAGGGACAGAGGGGGGACAGAGGGGGGACAGAGGGGGGGACAGAGGAGGGGCAGAGGGAGGGCAGAGGGGGGGCAGAGGAGGGGCAGAGGGAGGGCAGAGGGAGGGCAGAGGAGAGGAGGGACAGAGGAGGGGCAGAGGAGAGGAGGGACAGAGGAGGGACAGAGGAGGGGACAGAGGAGGGGACAGAGGGGGGGCAGAGGAGGGACAGAGGAGGGGCAGAGGAGGGACAGAGGAGGGACAGAGGGGGGGGCAGAGGAGGGGCAGAGGAGGGACAGAGGAGGGGCAGAGGAGGGGCAGAGGGGGGGCAGAGGAGGGGAAGAGGGGGGCAGAGGAGGGACAGAAGAGGGACAGAGGAGGGACAGAGGGGGGGACAGAGGGGGCAGAGGAGGGGCAGAAGAGGGGCAGAGGGGGGGGCAGAGGAGGGGCAGAGGGGGGGGCAGAGATGGGGAAGAGGGGGGCAGAGGAGGGACAGAAGAGGGACAGAGGAGGGGGCAGAGGAGGGGAAGAGGGGGGGCAGAGGAGGGACAGAGGGGGGCAGAGGGGGGCAGGAGGGGACAGAGGAGAGAAGAGACAGAGGAGGGACAGAGGAGGGGCCCCTGTGGGGTCACCCCGACCTCGCCCTCCTGTGACGTATCCCCGATCCACAGCTGTGGGCAGCTCAATCTGCAGCCGCTGTCATGATCTGTAATATGTAATATGGCCACCCGGAGGTACACAGATGGTATACAGACCCCGCCCCCCCAGAAATGTCATTTCCTGCTTGTGTGATTGGCTGACAGATTTTCCCAGCAGTCTGCACTAAGAGACAAGTCAAATTTTGGGCATCCCCTGCAACACAAATGTCATTTTTTGGTGAGATACTCCCAAAGGGAAATCACATCTAAAGGGATGCAGACCCTGCCACTTTCCTCATTAGAGCCCTGCAGGTGCAGCAGCTGGTGGATAATTATAAAACCACTCCCATTCACTTTGCACACAGACACAGAGAAACAAACAGATATTTCTTCACAATAACAAAAGGGAGGAATCTTCTACAAAGTTTGTTACAATCCCTGCAATGTACAGAGATCACCCAGAGGGGGAGGGGTTTATTCTCAACAAAAGTGGAGTTACTCTTTAAGGTGGTCTATACTCATGCCCCCCTGTTGCTAAACCCCTTTCCAACCGCCCCAAGTATTTACAGGTACGTGACTTTAGACTTCCGGGCCACCGGAGACCCGATCCTGATGTGATTGGACACAGCGAGAGCCAATCAGCGGGTCCGGCGGATCTGATGTCTGCCGGGACCCACCAATCGCTCACAACTGAGGCAGATTGCCGTTCTGTTAGTAGGGAAGACAGAGATCTTGTGTTTCTGCAAAGCAGGAGCAAGGATCTTGGTCTTCCCCTAGTTAAAGCCCCTCCCTCACAAAGTTAGTAATCACCCCCTAGGAACACATTTAACCCTTTGATCGCTCCTGATGTTAACCCCTTCCCTGCCAGTGTCATTAGTACAGTGACAGTGCATATTTTTAGCACTCATCACTATAATGATGTCACTCGTCCCCCAAAAAAAGTGTCAAAAGTGTCACTTTGTGTCCGACTTGTCCGCCGCGATATCGCACTCCCGCTGTAAGTCGCCGATCGCTGCCATTATTAGTGAAAAAATAAATAAATAAAAATGCCATAAATCGATCCCATAGTTTGTAGACGTGACAACTTTTGTGCAAACCAATCAATAAACACTTATTGAGATTTTTTTAACCAAAAACAAATTGATGAAAAAAATAGATTTTTTTACATTTTTTTTGGGATATTTTATAGCAGAAAGTAAAAAATAATATTGGGGGTTTTATTTTGTTTATAGCGCAAAAAATAAAAACCGCCAAGGTGATCGAATATCGCCAAAAGAAATAAATACCTTCCAAACGAGTGTCTCCGGCTGACGTCCTTCTGGGAGGTGGAGGTGGAGCTCAGACTTCTTTTAAATCCTGAAAATAAAATTTGGGAAAATCTGGTTATTAGAAATCCTAAACTGTCCGTCATCCGCGTTCAGCCAACAGCTACAAGGAAAAAAAATGAGAGCAATGCAACCCGCCAAAGGATTCGCATTTATGTCCATCCAGTCCTGAGATTTACACAGCTCTGCCACACCACACAGCCCCGTCTAGCAGGGGGGGAGGGGGGGGGACTGCAGACATGCTACATGCTAGTTGTTCAGAGACTGGGGGCTGGGAATCAGAGCGCCCCCCCCCCCAATCATCATGTGATCAATAAGTCATCCATAACATGGTGATCAATCTGCAGATCAACACTGCCACCTTCTGGCTGCAGTATCATCTGTTTAAAGTTGTAATTGTCAGATAGAATGACAGCATTAAAATAAAAAAAAATAGAAATATGTAAATAAGCATAATACATTAGAAATCTGTAAATATAATAATCAAAATAGAAACATAAATATAATATTTAAAACAGAAAATGTGTAAAAAGTATTAATATTCATAATAGAAACATGTACAAAAATAAAATAATGATAAAAATAGAAATATGTAAATAATAATAAAATATAGAAAAATGTAAAGTTGTTTGACTTTTTTTTTTGTCCATTTTCAGCCTATAATAATAATAATCAAATAAAACAAGATTTTATTATTGTACAAAATAAAGTGTCCTTAAAAATACATAAAAATGATTGAGGTATGCAATCCGGAGTTATTGTCACGGTAGGAGATGCTACTAAATTTGGCCTGTCATCTAGACATCAATGACTGAACCTCTGGTCATGAAATGGTTAATGA
This sequence comes from Aquarana catesbeiana, assembly GCA_037953035.1. Taxonomy (NCBI): domain Eukaryota; kingdom Metazoa; phylum Chordata; class Amphibia; order Anura; family Ranidae; genus Aquarana; species Aquarana catesbeiana. The sequence continues at coordinate 319,084 of JBBHAA010000066.1, forward strand.
GATTTATATTTATCAGATTTTTTTTTAAAAACATTGCTGACCCGGCTTTTTTTTTTTTCAGAAACGTGATACGCCCGGGGACACAACATTTCTAAGACAGGCCACTCGTATAAAGAGCTGTAGTCCTGTAACGTGTGTGTCGGCTCTTTATATGAGTGGCCTGTCTTAGAAATGTTGTGTCTCTGGGCGTATCACGTTTCTGCAAATTGTATTTTTTGGTGCTTAAAACGCCTCCTATGGTCACCTGCAGTCCTTGGCTTGTTGTGGCGTTTGTAGAATCCTTGAATCTCCATTGATTGCAGCTTTTTATATACTTGTACTAGATCCTGGGAAGGTTTATACTGTAAGTGGGCAGCATCCCCTGAAGAAGCCCAGATTGAGGGCGAAACATGTTGGGAACCACATCAACCTTGCTGTATCCATAAGGACTGTACTATATGTGCTCACTGTGATATTGTTTTTAGATATTTTTTAACGAATGTTAAAAAAAAAAAAAGACTTTCTTTTAATATTTTTCTCGGATCTATTTCCTAGTATAAGCACCTTAAAAATCCCATCTATACTCCAATATTTGTATACAGCTCTATGGTACATCTTCATACCTCTATGTGAGGATACTTATACCTTTAGCAGGATTTTTTTTTTCTTTTTTTTTTCTCGCTGTGATATTTGTTTTTAGATATAAATGTTAAAATAAAATGCCTTTTTAATATTTTCTTCGGATCGATTTCCTAGTACAAGCACCTTGAAAATCCCATAAATACCCCAATATTTTTCTAATTTAGGGACGTGGTGCTAATTTCAGTGGCTGTGTCTGTGGTTCAGATAATATACATCTATATACACACATATATATATATATATATACAAACACAGACAGGTACTGATATACTGATCGCAGTGTACACCCTAATATCAGACTCAGAGGAGAAACGCGTCAGTTCCAGATTCTTAGTACATACCTGGGAAGGAATGATTCAGGTTGCTGGCCGGGATCTCAGACAGAGACTCCACCGATCCCGAGAGCCTACGGAACAAAGATGGAAACTTTTTTCATGAACATCGAAGATTATAGCAGAAAAACGCAGAGCGAGCCGGCATTAATATATACCGGAATAATAGCGCCACTCAGGGGATTTAAAGCAGAACTCCAACTCCTATACAATTACTTAAGTCCTCCGATCCACGGCCCTTCATCTCTCCCGTATTTCCACCAGGGGGGTGCGGTGAGAGACTGGTGAGGCACCGGCTGGTATCAGAACCGGATACACACGGGTTACGTACGCCGCCATCGTTAGAGCGAGAGCAATAATAGATCTCCTCTAACTCTAAATATGTAAGCTGTAAAAAATGTACAGCGTCGCCTATGGAGAATTTTAAGTACTAAAGTTTGGTGCCATTCTACGAGTGTGTGCAATTTTAAAAGCGTGACATGTTAGGTATCTATAGAACAAAAATGAAAAATCGGGGTTAACTTTAGTGTTTGTTAATTTTTTCTTATTCATGAAACAGTTTCTTTCCCAAAAAAAAAAAAAAAACGTGTTTGAAAAATTGCAAAAATGGTCCACAGCAATAACAGGGGAATTGTTTAACCCCTTGGCGCCGGCCTCTCGGAGGGTGGGCCTTTGTGTGAATTGAGGGGAATGCACCTTGTGCAATCATAGCACACGTGAGCTTTCCCCCGCCCCCGCCCCGCCTCTGAAACCTACTAAAGGGCCCGTGGGGTTAATATTGCTCGAGGCAGGGCAGTTTGTTTTATCTACTTGGCACCTCTCAACTGCAAAGCTGAACTAACCCTTTAAACACGACACCTTAATTCTGATTGGCTGCTCCTTCTCCTGTATCAGGCGCGGTAAATAAGGAAACAAGTTTGCTACAATGTTGGGCTAAAGAAGATGACAGAACTAGGAGGAAGCACAGAGCTCTGCAGGGAGAAGAGGAAACGTTGGGTGCAGAATTCAATCGATGTACTAAGACTTTTCACTCACCTTTGGACTCGCGATGGCGGGGCAAACACTCCATGTTTGGGGGGACAAGTAAAATACTGAACCCCCGAGATCGACCCATTGTTCTTCCCATGGGGTTTATCCAATTCAATCCCACACCAATGTCCTGCCAAGAGAAAGAAATATATAAACTAAAAATGATACATTGTAATTGTTTAAACTGCTCTAAATTATTTTGATACTTTGTAAAAAAAAAAAATATATATATATCCTGTCATTATACATATATATATATATATATATATATATATATATATATATATATATATATATATATATATATATATATATATATATATATATAGCTCTGACATATACCGCAGTGCTGTACAGAGATCACTGAGCCAATCACATCAGTCTCTGTACCAGAGGAGCTTACACTCTAATATCCCCTCCCCCCACAGTCACACTCTATTATTATTATACATTTATATAGCTCTGACACACACTCACTGGCCACTTTATTAGGTACAACTGTTCAGTCGCTTGGTAACATGCATTGTTAATCAGCCAATCACATGTCAGCAACTCAATGCATTTAGGCCTCTAGACGTGGTGAAGATGACTTGCTGAAGTTCAAACCGAGCCTCAGAATGGGGAAGAAAGGGGGATCTCGGTGATCATCAGCACAGCCTCATCAGAGCCCATCAGAGCAAATCAGTGCAGCCTTATCAGAGCCCATCAGTGCAGCCTCATCAGAGCCCATCAGTACAGCCTCATCAGAGCCCATCAGTACAGCCTCATCAGAGCCCATCAGTACAGCCTCATCAGAGCCCATCAGTACAGCCTCATCAGAGCCCATCAGTACAGCCTCATCAGAGCCCATCAGTACAGCCTCATCAGAGCCCATCAGTACAGCCTCATCAGAGCCCATCAGTACAGCCTCATCAGAGCCCATCAGTACAGCCTCATCAGAGCCCATCAGTACAGCCTCATCATAGCCCATCAGTACAGCCTCATCAGAGCCCATCAGTACAGCCTCATCAGAGCCCATCAGTACAGCCTCATCAGAGCCCATCAGTACAGCCTCATCAGAGCCCATCAGTACAGCCTCATCAGAGCCCATCAGAGCAGCCTCATCAGAGCCCATCAGAGCAGCCTCATCAGAGCCCATCAGTACAGCCTCATCAGAGCCCATTAGAGCAGCCTCATCAGAGCCCATCAGAGCAGCCTCATCAGAGCCCATCAGTACAGCCTCATCAGAGCCCATCAGTACAGCCTCATCAGAGCCCATCAGTACAGCCTCATCAGAGCCCATTAGAGCAGCCTCATCAGAGCCCATCAGAGCAGCCTCATCAGAGCCCATCAGTACAGCCTCATCAGAGCCCATCAGAGCAGCCTCATCAGAGCCCATCAGAGCAGCCTCATCAGAGCCCATCAGTACAGCCTAATCAGAGCCCATCAGTACAGCCTCATCAGAGCCCATCAGTACAGCCTCATCAGAGCCCATCAGTGCAGCCTCATCAGTGCCCATTAGTGCAGCCTCATCAGAGCCCATCAGTACAACCTCATCAGAGCCCATCAGAGCAACCTCATCAGAGCCCATCAGTACAGCCTCATCAGAGCCCATAAAAGCCCATCAGTATAGCCTCATCAGAGCCCATCGGTACAGCCTCATCAGAGCCCATCAGTACAGCCTCATCAGAGCCCATCAGTACAGCCTCATCAGAGCCCATCAGTACAGCCTCATCAGAGCCCATCAGTACAGCCTCATCAGAGCCCATCAGTACAGCCTCATCAGAGCCCATCAGTACAGCCTCATCAGAGCCCATCAGTACAGCCTCATCAGAGCCCATCAGAGCAGCCTCATCAGAGCCCATCAGTTACCTGTTTGCACTATTTTAGAACAGAAATGAAAGAAAAAAGATTTTCTTCAAAATTTTTTGATCTTTTTTTTTCGTTTAGCAAAAAACAACAGTGGTGATTTAATACCACCAAAAGAAAGCTCTATACGAGTACAGTGTTATAGTGTTATAGTGTTATAGTGTTACAGTGTTACAGTGTTACAGTGTTACAGTGTTATAGTGTTATAGTGTTATAGTGTTATAGTGTTATAGTGTTATAGTGTTATAGTGTTACAGTGTTATAGTGTTATAGTGTTATAGTGTTATAGTGTTATAGTGTTATAGTGTTGACCGTACAATGGTCAGTGTGTGAGCTCTGAAAGCTGGCCTGGGCAGGAAGGGGGTGGAGTGTTCCCAGGGGATTAAATATGCTGCATGTAGGACTATATTGCACTATTCTGTGCCAAACTCCGGCTCTCTATTCTGCCATCACTTCTCTTTTGTTTGTGAGTCACCAACTAATGTTTATGTTACATTGTACCTCTGATGGCTTTTCTACTGCTGTATATGTTGTTCATTAAGTAGTGTTTGCTATACTACATTGTGTCACCCACCCATCAATGGGTTCCCTGTCCAGTGTTTTTTTTTTTTTTTGTATCTTACTTTAAATTAATAAAGAAGGAAGAGGGAAGCAGGAGGAGGAGGAGGAGGAGGAGCTTTCTTACCCCCCTATTCCACCGCCTTTTTCCTTTCTCCCCGGGTTGACCAGGACACACATAGTCACATGGCCAATCATCCAACAGCGGTCTGTTCAGATATTCTGCACCACTACTGTGTACTTTCCTGTACCGCCATCTTCATATGTGACGTCTTCAAGAGGACAGTGGTCTCTGCCAGGTGTTTGCAGGGGGCCTCCTGATGACATGCAGGTGTCGCAGGATATCAAGGTGCAGGCTGCAGGCACCAGCAAGACGGTGAGTGCTCCTTCATGTCAGTAGTTGGGCATCGCTTTTACTGCCCCCCCTCCCCCCATTTCCCTTTAGCTGCAGAGGCAGCGGTTGGGGGGTGTACACATGCCACGGCCTGAATGCCTTTAGGTCCCCCAAGGACACCTCCTGCCACAAGAATACCCATGGCCTCCTGGGATGCCTGACGTGGGTTTCCTAGGAGGCTACTGCCAATAGATGTCATTGTGGCCTAGGGCAGCGTCTAGGAATAGGGAGCAAAGTCCCTGAAAATGGTAATAAATGGTAATAAAGATCTATACTGAGATATCTAATTATATTAGTCCTGAATATTGGAAGTGAGACCTGATTACTGGTAATGAGGAAGGAATCAAAAGGTAACATTTGTAATTTTTACCAGTTAATGGTCAGACCTGAATAACCACCAAAATTGTTCAAAACTGTCAGAGCAATATTAAAGCGAAAGGTCCGAGTCTTCACATACAAAGCCAATTGTGATCTTCCAACCTTGTGGTAACAGTTTGGTGAAGACCTTTTTCTGTTCCAGCATGACTGTGCCCCCCCCCCACCCCCCCTGTACAAAGCTGGCTCCATAAAGACATGGTGCGACCAGTTTGGTGTGGAGGAACTCCAGTGTCCTGCACAGAGCCCTGATCCCTACTGATCACCTTTGGAATGAATTGGAACGTCAATTGTAAGCCATGTTTTTTTTTGGTGTCCAACGTGTGGCAAACAAGCCAGGTCTTCTCATCCAACATCAGTACCCAACCTTACTAATGGGCACAAATTGTGGGAAGCGTTCCCAGAAAAGTGGAGCAGGGTCCATAAAGACATGGTGTGACGGAACTTGAGCGTCCTGCACAGAGCCCTGACCTCATCCCTACTGAACACCTTTTGTGAGCCAGGTCTTCTCATCCAAACCCCGAACTCACAAATGTATACAAATTCCCACGGACGCCCTCCAAAATCTTCTGGAAAGCCTTTCCATCAGAGTGGAGGAGTTCAAGAACCCTGACCTCAACCCTACTGAACACACTTGGTATGAATATGGACAACTGACCTCCTCAATGCTCTTTTGGCTGAATCCCAACAAATACACTTCAAAAGTGTGTGGGAAGCCTTCCCAGTAGAGAGGAGCCAGCTTCACAAAGACATGATGTGACCATTTTGATGTGGAGGAACTCAAGTGTCCTGCACAGAGCCCTGACCTCATCCCTACTGAACACCTTTGGGATGAATTGGAATGCTGAATGTGAGCTAGGTCTTCTCATCCAACATTGGCAATGGACCTCACAAAATGGGCACAAATTTCCATAGACACTGTGCAATCTTGTGGAAAGCCTTCACAGAAGAGTGGAGGCTGTTATAGCAAAGGTTGGGTGGAGGTTGGGATCAACTCCATATTAATGCCCATAGTTTTGGAATAGAATGACCAATGAGATTTTACAGGTAAAATGGTCAGGTGTCCTCAAGACCTTTATGAATGAGCTAAAGCAGTATGGCTACACACCCCTACAAAAACCTTATAAACTGAACTCCAGGCAATTTATTTCTCCCATGCAGTGGGGCTGTGTCCGCAATGCATGAGTTAAATGCTCGTTTTTGTCTAGGAGAGAAGAGAGTGGAGATATACTCACCTAATCCTCCGATTGCCCAGCACAAGACTCCACCGTGCTCCAGAGGTCTTGAAGATTGGACTGCTCTTGACGTCATCAAGCCCAGAGCAGGCTGAATAGCCACTTTGTGCTCACCCCTAGACAAAAGGAACAGCTAACCCATGCAGTGCGGGCATGGGAAAAAAAACTGCCCACAGAGGGGCATTGAGATACAAGTATGGATGTTTGTGTAAGCAGCAGTCTTGTATCAGGTCTTCTGATGTTCAAGCCATTTCCATGAACCTCAATTCCCATGCAAACTTGTAAAAGCACATACACAGCTCCATCTGAGCAAACCCTAGGCCTACACCGCAGGGATTCCCAAGGGGGAAAGGAAGACTTCTGAGAGTAACAATAAAAGATTGGTAAAGCCTTCCTGGAAATGGGAAATCTTGCTTCCACTGACTATAGAGAAAAGGCAATAGGGTATCCACACCAAATCCAGCCAGAAGTGTTCTTTTTGGATTTGGAAAGAGTGGGGAGGAGATTTTCCCTTGCTTCCTGTCCCAGTGACGTCCATACAGGAAATTAGGACAGCATCGTGACTTCAAGTTTCTGCCTTGCAGCACTGGGGTCCCAGGTTCAAATTCTGATCAGGACACTTTCTGCATGGTTGCATGTTCTCCTTGTGCTTGTGTGTATTTCCTCCGGGTACTCCGTAGTAACCTGCAAAGACATGCTGGTAGGTTAACTGGCTCCTGTCTAAATTGGCCCTAGTATGTGTATGTGTGTGAGATAGGGGTCTTAGATTGTAAGCTTTAAGAATTATTAATTCAAATTCTTGCAAAGCCTAAATGAGACTGGTTTTCTTTAGAAAGCATAGCAGTAGCTGTTTGCCTTCAGACTGTCTCTTTTTAACTGAAACACCATACAGCCTTGTCTCAACAGAGCAAACATTTACTTGTTTGTGTAAATCATAGCTTGAGCTACTCCCCTGCCCCAAAGCCCCCCCCCCCCCCCAATGTTGAGGGCATGTGACCTGGTATGGTTTAGGAGAGGGTGCGCACACTGGTCCCCCCCCCCCCCCCTCTTTTCTGGCCTGCCAGGTTGAGTACTCAGATAAGGATCTGGTGTTGATTTTAGAGGAGACGCCACTCATTTTTTTTTCTAATTTTGGCGAGAGGTTCCCTTAAAATCTATACCAGACCCGAAGGGCCTGGTAGGGACTGGGGGGGAGGGGGAGGGGGGGGGAAAGACGACACTCACTCCGTTTCTCTTTATTTTTAAATGGCCGGGTGCCGGCAATTGACTATTTTTTCTATAGAAATGTCAGTTTTGCTGCAGCAGGTTCTATACATGCTACAAATGCGTCACATTACAGGCAGACTAAGGGGACCCCCAGGCATGATATTTAAAGAAATTTCTCCTTTTTATTGTTTCACTTTAAGCATCATTAAAAATCACCACCTTCTTAAAAACAATTGTTTTAAAACTTTTTTTGCATTGATACATGTCTCCCAGTGCAGTACCTGGACCCCATACCCTTTTCATGGCCAATTACTTGCATATAAGCCTTCAAAATGGGCACTTTAAAATTCTCATGTTCAGGCTCCTATAGACTTCAGTGAAGTTTGCGGTTCGGGGAGGAACTTTTCCCCTGTTCAGGAGTTCTGCTGCGAACTGAACAGGGGGGCATTCGGCCCATCTCTACTCCCCAGTATAAAAACCTGACAGAGGCTCCATCCCTCATCCACTCCTTCTAAAACCAAAATAAAACGTTATGACTAGTATTTGTCTTAATCAGCTCAAGTACCACCAATGATTATGGGAGGAGACGGACATGGCAGACATCTCCAAGATCAGGATAGCAGATGTCTTGGTGGATCTCATCTGCTGAACAAAGTTTTGTAGAACGAGCGCATCGCGGTTCCTCCCGGGACGGAGATCATTCCAGGCAACACATGTAATCAGTACAGAAGATGTGATAAAACTAAAAGACTTTCACTTAATTAAATCAGTCTTTAAAAACACAAAGCCCTGCAGAGGCCGGCTCCACATCCATGCCGCTAAATGAGATTAAAGACTCCAACAGTGACCTCAGAAATCCCGGTAATTAAATACCAAAGTAATGGGCATTTAAGATAAAACGTTACCCGTCCCGAGCAGCAAAATCTTTGGATATTAAATTATGAATTCCATTATTTTAGAAAAAAATATTTTCTTTTAAAAGTATCTTTTAAAGGTGAATGTAACTTCTATAAACTTCATAGATGTATTAAAAAAAAAACATTTAATACTAAATGTGTAACCAACCTAATATATAAATGTGTGTGTATGTGTGTGTGTGTATATATATATATATACACACACACACAGTATATACAGTTGCGCTCATAAGTTTACATACCCTGGAAGAATTTATGATTTCTTGGCCATTTTTCAGAGAATATGAATGATAACACAAAAACTTCTCTCTCACTCATGGTTAGTGTTTGTCTGAAGACATTTATTATCACCCAACTCTGTTTACTCTTTTTATATCATAATGACAACAGAAACTACCCAAATGACCCTGATCAAAAGTTTACATACCCCGGTGATTTTGGCCTGATAACATGCACACAAGTTGACACAAAGGGGTTTGAATGGCTATTAAAGGTAACCATCCTCACCTGTGATCTGTTTGTAATTAGTGTGTGTGTGTATAAAAGGTCAATGAGTTTCTGGACTCCTGACAGACCCTTGCATCTTTCACCCAGTGGTGCTCTGAGGTTTCTGGATTCTGAGTCATGGGGAAAGCAAAAGAATTGTGAAAGGATCTGCGGGAAAAGGTAGTTGAACTGTATAAAGCAGGAAAGGGATATAAAAAGATATCCAAGGAGTTGAGAATGCCAATCAGCAGTGTTCAAACTCTAATCAAGAAGTGGAAAATGAGGGGTTCTGTTGAAACCAAACCACGGTCAGGTAGACCAACTAAAATTTCAGCCACAACTGCCAGGAAAATTGTTCGGGATGCAAAGAAAACCCCACAAATAACTTCAGGTGAAATACAGGACTCTCTGAAAACATGAGGTGTGGATGTTTCAAGATGCTTACAATACGCCGTTCATACAAGACAGCCCAAGAATTTACAGGAACTGGAGGCTTTTTTACCAAGAGGAATGGGCAGCTTTACCACCTGAGAAGATAAAGAGCCTCATCCACAAATACCACAAAAGACTTCAAGCTATCATTGGGGGCAAAGGGGACAATACACGGTATTAAGAACTGGGGTATGTAAACTTTTGATCAGGGTCATTTGGGTAGTTTCTGTTGTCATTGTGATATAAAAAGAGTAAAAACAGATGACTGATAATAAATGGCTTCAGCCAAACACTAACCATGAGTGAGAGAAACGTTTTTGTGTTATCATTTATATTCTCTGAAAAATGGGCAAGAAATCATAAATTCTACCAGGGTATGTAAACTTATGAGCACAACTGTATGTATAATATATATATATATATATATATATATATATATATATATATATATATATATATATATATATATATATATACACACACACACACATATTATATACACAGCGGGTAAAGTAAGTATTGAACACGTCACTATTTTTCAAGGTAACTATTGCTAAGGCGCGATCGTCATAAAATTTTCCCCACGTCGGTAACAACCCGTGCAATCCATACATACAAAGACACCAAAACAAATACATTCAGAAATGAAGTTCTGTGTAATAAAATGGACGGACACAGGGAAAAAGTATTGAACCTGCTAACTGAAATGTATTTAATATTTGGTACAAAATCCTTTGGTGGCTCCTGTATGGAGGAACGAGTCTCATGCGTTGCTCAGGTGTGAGCAGCTTTATTTTCTTTCTCCTTGGCTTTGTGTTTGGAATCATTGTCCTCCTGGGCTGTCCTCCTGGGCTGTCCTCCTGGGCTGTCCTCCTGGGATGTCCTCCTGGGCTGTCCTCCTGGGATGTCCTCCTGGGATGTCCTCCTGGGATGTCCACCATCGTTTTTCATCTTCATCATCCTGGTAGATGGCAGCAGATTTTTATCACCATTCATCCTTCCTTCATTGATATGAAGTTTACCAGTACCATATGCAGAACAACAGCCCCGCCCACACCATGATGTTCCCGCCTCCAAACCTCAATGTTGGCATGGGGGGGGGGGGGGTTTTGGGGTGATGTGCCATGTGACCTCCAAACATGGGGTGTAATATGGCATCCAAAGAGTTCCATTTTGGTCACATCTGATCAGACGATATTCTCCCCATATTTCACAGGCTTGTCCAAATGTCGTGCAGCAAACTTTAACCAAGCTTCTTCTTCAGCAATGGAGTCCTGCGTAATGAGTGTGCATACAGGACATGGCGGGTGTGTGGTGAGCGTGCATACAGGACATGGCGGGTGCGTGGTGAGCGTGCATACAGGTCATGGCGGGTGTGTGGTGAGCGTGCATACAGGTCATGGCGGGTGTGTGGTGATCGTGCATACAGGTCATGGTGGGTGTGTGGTGATCGTGCATACAGGTCATGGTGGGTGTATGGTGATCGTGCATACAGGTCATGGTGGGTGTGTGGTGAGCGTGCATACAGGTCATGGCGGGTGTGTGGTGAGCGTGCATACAGGTCATGGCGGGTGTGTGGTGATCGTGCATACAGGACATGGCGGGTGTATGGTGATCGTGCATACAGGTCATGGCGGGTGTGTGGTGAGCGTGCATACAGGTCATGGCGGGTGTATGGTGATCGTGCATACAGGTCATGGTGGGTGTATGGTGATCGTGCATACAGGTCATGGCGGGTGTGTGGTGAGCGTGCATACAGGACATGGTGGGTGTGTGGTGAGTGTGCATACAGGCCATGGCGGGTGCGTGGTGAGCGTGCATACAGGTCATGGCGGGGGAGGGCATTACTTATTGTGTATCTGCTAATTCCAGGTCTTTCTGAAGCTCTCCACAAGTGGTCTTTGGCTCTTGGAGAAATCTTCTGATGTTCAGAGGTTTAGAATCCTATCTGTAACCAATGCCATCCGTATGTTTTGCAACAATAAGGTTGTGAAAGTCTTGAGAGAGCTCTTTGCTTTTACCCATCATGAGATGTTCCTGGTGTGACACCTTGGTAATGAGACACCTTATTATAGGCCATCAGGTGAGACTGAACCGGATGACAAGGGTCAGGATTGCTTTCTAATCACTGATAGATTTCAGTTGCTGACTTGGCTTTCCATGCGTTTTTTGCACCTCCCTTTCTTCATGTGTTCAATACTTTTTTCTGTGTCCTTCCATTTTATTACACAGAACTTCATTTCTGAACGGATTTGTTTTGGTGTCTTTGTATGTATGGATTGGATGGATTGTTACTGACATGTGGGGAACATTTCATATCGATATCACCTTTATCAATAGATTTACTGAGGAAAATGGTGACGGGTTCAATACTTATTTTACATGCTGTGTATATATATATATATATATTTTACCTTTAAAATGTCAAATTGCTAAAGAGGTGCAGAAAAGCACATAAGCCGCCCTGCCCCCAATACATGGGAAGTGACAGAGATATACTCCCCCCTCTCTCCGGCTATACACTACACTAAGCAGGTGATGGGGAGAATCAATATTTAATTCACTTATTCTTATTCCATTAAATTGATGACACAGACTCGTTAGATGGCAAAACCTCTGCATTAGTAATTATTAGTAATTACCGAATGTCCTCTTCTAGGTTGACAATGATGCCCCCGGAATCAAAGGGCCCCTTTCACCATTAATTATGTATCCTCCTGCATTCAATTAATTTTGCTAGCGACACAAATGTGTTACTGAAAATCCTCTTAGATCACCGAAGGCTTTTTAACAAAAGTTAAACAAAGTTAAGAATTTAAATTCTAAAGCTGAACTCGGGTCAGATAATGGAATACACGACTAGAATACACACATGCAAAGCGTCTGACCTGACAAAACTCTACGTAGCTCTGTGCTGTTGGTCTTGCGGTCCTGACACCATAGCGGTGACGGAGGACTCGGATCCCCTAATTCTTTAGTATATGGTGTCATTCGCTGTGTTGTCACAGTTCTCAGATTTCACAGCTAAGCCGTCTCATTATCCAGTAACTGCACCTAATTGGTCAGTCACATCAGCGTTACGGCATGCTCTGCGTTTCCTTGTATAAAGTTTCCCGTATAAAATTTTTATTCTCTCCCCAGCCCTTGGTACTGCGGGAAATTGAAGGATTTTTGTACTTCCTGTTAACTTCTTTTCATGGAACTCACTGATGAACATAGGAAGTCCCAAAGCTTTGGGTTATAGTACTGCCTACAGGAGAACGGCACACTGGCATGCATGAAAACTGTAGGCCAGCCCAGGGATAACCCCTCCTACTAGCAGCCAGTGTTGGCTGGTGGTATATTTTTGGGGGGCATCAAACAATGCACCCACAGCCACCTCCCCGGTCAGTTGGGTCACCTGCACGAACCCCTCCCCCTCAACCCGTCGGTCGGTCAGCCCGCACTTACCCCATCAACGGCGCGGGCAGCGGTTCCCTCCGGGCAACGGCTTTCCCTGTGTCTCCTCCCGGGCATCACAGCGGCTGTGTGTCTCCTCCCTCCTCCTCCTAGGCCAATTGAATCGCTTCTCCTTTCGGCCAATCGGGAAATGGGTCTCATGACCCACTTCCTGAATGGCCGGGAGGAGAATCAGCATGAAAATAGCGAATGTTCATTCGCTATTGTTACACAAATGGGTGGACTCACCTTTTTTGAAGCCAATTAGGGCCTCAGGCTCTAAACAAGCGCTTAAAAAAAAAAAAAAACCCATTGGAATCCATGAGTCCGACACCCTACATGTAGATTAGGGGGCCGGACACATGGATAGGAGGGCAGCGCCCAGGTGCCCTGCATTACGGGTCGCCACTGCTACCAGCATGCATCAGGTTTATAGCAAAGTAGTACCAAGCACATGATCATCAACAGAGGGGTGGGGCCTCTGCTCCTCGATGGGCTCCTATAAAAAGGACCTTACAGTGAGTACAAAACTTTTATCTAAGACAGGAGGCCCTAAACCTTCAGGACATCCAAAGTAGTCCAACTAAGGGGATGTAGATCTACACTGCAATCTATAGCGGAAGAGAAGCCCAGACTGTGTGTGCGACATGTCCACATCCCAGCAAATCACGTACAACTAGGAATAGAATATGTAGTCAACGACATAAAGAAGAGGAAATCAGTACCATAAAAGCAAATATTACCTATAGAATGTCAAATTGCTACAGAGGTGCAAATAAATCACATTACTCGAAATATGACCCTTCCCCCAATACATGAAGTACATGGGAAGTGACAGCAATGTAATACCCCCTCTCTCTCCGGCTATACAGTACATTGAGCAGGTGATGGAGAGAATCAATATTTAATTTACTTATTCTTATTTCATTAAATTGATGGCACAGGCTGGTTAGATGGTGATGGCAAATCCTCTGCATAAGTAATTAACGGGTGTCCTCTTCCAGGTTTAAAACGATGCCCCCGGAATCAATGTGCACATGTGGGATCGACACAATTCTGCAATCCTTCAGGAGAACACGTGACGGAATCAGTACACCGGAACCCACTCCTAATCTTTAATGTCAGCCAGTAGGGTAGACCGGAACTCATAGCATGTGTATGTTGCCCACAGAGGTGTGAATGAGTAAACCAAGGTGTAGCCACTGCCTCTCGGGTGGAAAATTCAGGTACATTCAGTAAACAGCCAATGGTCTTGTAAACAGTCTTCAAATAAAAAGGACCGACTTCCCAAAGGGGAACCATCCAGACCCAAATGTGAGTAAGTCACCATAAAGGCAGCATGGTAGTCAAGGCACATCTATTCCAAAGAGGAGCTCTTAATAAGTCTCTTAGAAACAAACTCAATTCCCATGAATCCAGCCTGTAAGGGGTTGAAAACACAGCAAAACAACCACTAACAGGTCCAACCTAAACATGAACTGGGGACTGCCTGCAGATCAAAGAGCCACCTGAGGGACCTTACGCCTGAGGCTAGCATCAGATGAGAAAGAAACATCCACCAAGTTTAACTTGAAGAATGCGTGAACTCAAGAGCAGGTGGCAGCCTTGCAGATATGAGGAACAAAATCCTGCCAAAAGGCCCAAGAGGTACTCAATGACCTAACTGAGTGAGCCTTAACTATAAACTGGGAACCCGATCTTAAGGCCGGAATGATGGTTTGTCTGAGCCAACTAGTGATGGTGGAGCAACAGGTTGGAGCACACTTCCTGGTCCCATCATGGATGACAAAAAGGGAATCCTTCCTGAATAAAGTAGTGGTTGAAACTGACTGGTGCAGACTGAACCACATTCAAACAAATGGAAGGGAAACTTTTTTTGTAAGCCAGATAGAAGAATAGAAAAACAATGCCCTGGGTTAAGGTGTAAAGCAGAGGATACTTCGAGAAGAAAGAAGGTCCTAAACCTTGTCCCTGTGCCACTCCAAAAGAGGGTTCCTTGCAGAATAAAGCTGCCTGCTCAAACACTCATCTAGCCAAGGAAATTTCACAAAAAATACAACCTTGAGGATCAGAGTATAGAGCGGAATGTCTACGATGGGTTCAGATTGGGACTTCTGAAGCACCAAAAGAACAAGATTCAAATCTGAGTCAAAGAGAATTCCACCGGAGATACCATAAAGGGGAGATATTGCAAAAAGATCAGAACGTGGGAAGCCAGCAATCTGTGCAACAAAATAGAAATGCCAGACTAAGTGCTAAGTGTTGGTCCAGACCCAACGGCAAAAAAAGGGAAAATCCATCAAAACAGAGAAACTCCTGGGTTGAAAGGCCATAGACTCACATCAAGCAAAGTACGCCTTTCACACCTGATGGTAATATTTGTGAGAAGTTGACTGTCTAGTACTTAACATCATAGGAATCACAAACTCAAAAGATGCCCCTGTACTTTAGAACCTGGGCTTCAACAGCCATGCCACTAAAGCCAGCAACAAGGTGTGGGGGAGACGTCTTACCAGGTCAGCACAGCATATCCATCTGTGGCAATTCAAAACAAGGAGGATCACCAGAATGCCCTCTTTCTCAATTCTGAGCAGATGAAGTAGTTTCAGAGGAGGAAAGGCATAGATGAGGGTGCACAGATCCCAAGGAGCCACTGGAGCAATCACTACCTCTGCCAGCGGATCCCTGGACACGGATACATGTGGGTCCAACGCTGAAGGGACAGCCACATCGCCCAAAGCTCTAAGATGTTGATTGAGAGACAAGATTCCTCCCATGACCAAGTTCCCTGCACCAACAAAGTGCCCAGGACTATGACTTTCCTGAATGGAACACAGGATCCGAGAGCCACCAAGCCAGGGACAGCCTGAGCTCCAGGCATCAACTATTGGGCAAATAGAATTGCCTCAAAGAAGACTATCTTCAGTCTCAAGAGCCTCACACAGAAGTGGAGGGATAGACAACCTCTGTATTGAAGAATACAGACTTGAGACCTGGGAGTCTGAAAGTTTCTCTTGTGGAAGGATGGTGGCCTTTTTTTAAACAAACTAACTATGTAACTATGGAAGGAACATTCTGGCCTGGGAAATGTGAAGGACAAGCCACAAATTCTGCATGAGTCAGTCAGCGAAAATTGATGAAGTTTCAGGAGCAACCCAAACCTCTTCAACATTTTGAGTCAGACATGTCCTCCAGAGCCCTCGCTGACTGTTCCCACATCAGGAGGCCATCCAAGTATACCACAATTGGAATACCCCAGAAATGCAACAGGGCCAACTTTGAAGCAAGCACACAGTCAAAGAAGGGAAAAGATCCAAGTGCCGCACACCAGCAAGAGCCGAATGTAATGTAAATAAAAGCAGCTTCAGCCTGGCTCCGTTCAGGCCACACCGAGTTTCGCCCCTACCCCCAGGCCTTAGTCATGGAGGTAATCACCTTGGTAAACTCCTGAGATGCAGAAGACAGTCCCCCACCCAATCTACTTAAGAAAAAAAAAAAACACAGGATACCTTGCAGCTTTACTGTGAGCCCAGCCCAAGAGAGTGTGTCCATGGCAGCCTGGGCTCACAAGAAACAGGTTGAATGATGGTGAGCAGAAGAGGAGGGACATCAGGAGGGACATCAGGTAAAAGGAGTGTCTTGTCAATTAATTTTATTTTTAAAACTAGGAGTTGGGCTTTAAGATTCCTTTAGTATACATTTTTCAGTTGAACTTACCTGGAGCAAAGCTGGTTTTCCCATAAAATCGTACAGTGCCGATTCTCTGGCCGACCACAAGAACGCGGTCACCGGGCTGGAACTCCGGCTGCTCTGGGCTAACCACGAATGGCGCTGTGCTCTGAGCTCCTGCAAAGATACAGACTAGATATCAGCAACACACAGGATATTTATATCGTATTTATGTCTTTTTATCCTATTCCCAGCTCTTTACAGTAAAAAAAAAGTGCAGCGAGGATGTGCAAAGTGCGACAACCTTCAGAAACAAATCAAATTCAACTTTACTTGAGTTGGATCAAGTGGGGGGGAGGTGATCCCAAGGTGTGTTATAGATGTATACAGCCAGATTGTGACTTTTGTCCCTGACCCGTCTTGGTATACATGGATATTGAGGTGGTGAGGGGTATCAGGGGTATGGCGTTTCTAAGGGGTCAAGGTTCTAGAAGAGACGAAGCGTCAGTTTTTTTTTCTTGTGGGGACATCTCTCAAACGCTATTCAAACAATGTTTGCACACGACTAGTTGGGCTGTCTTCTAATAAAATGGTGAAATAAATACTATTGTGGTATATTGGGCGATGTTAATGTTTGGCCAAGTAGCAGACCAATTTTGAACTATTCCTGTTTTAGAGGAGCTCTTTTCAAACATTGGACCCGAGCTATATCAATAAAGATAAATAGCTTGACCTTTTGACACAAACGACCCATGGCATGTATGATATTATAGCACTGTCCCAGACTTTGGGCTGCAGGAGAACCATTCCCTGGAGAACTCTGTGTTATAATGTGTTCTTAAGTTATCCAGAGCTGGTCACCAATTGCTTGTGGCTTCTTATGCAAGTTAGTCCTATGAGGGGGAGCCGGACTGTCTAAGGAGGTCATTGTTATAATAGGACTAGCTGTACTGTGTAAGGTGACCTTTGTCTGAGATAATGGGAGTAATCCCTTATCTGATGGTTTGCTGTATAAATTCAGTGTGTTTCTAAAAATAAAGCAGTTTATTTTCTGGTGGACTCCAAGACTGGTGTTGTCTGGTCCTTGGGGGTTTCTATAGCCAGATCCATTGGTCTCATGTTCCAGGACTTGGGAAGCAGCTTCTTGGTGGAAATACCCAACAGGGTGTCCGGAGTCCGTCACAAGCACAATCTAGGGTTTGCAGTTAGGAAAGGTTTCCCTAAAAAAAACACTGAAGTAAGAGCCCGATGGAAGTAGAAAGGGTCACGCAGATGTGGGAATGGCCAACAAACTTTTTTAATAAACTTCAGTAGCACAAATGTGAGTTAGGGACCTTAGATTGTAAGCTCCTTGAGGGCAGGGATCGATGTGATTGTACAATATACAGTGGATATAAAAAGTCTACACACCCCGGGTGGTAAAATTTCAGGTTTCTGTGATGCAAAAAAAATGAGACAAAGATAAATCATTTCAGAACTTTTTCCACCTTTAATACACCTGTTTGTGTAAAGCGCTGCATAAATATCTGTGATAAATTAATACTACAAGAGAACCAGTCCAGCAGAACGCTTAATGGCTGAAGTCCTGTTCAACCAGAGAAATGTGGACCAGCTATAACAGAAGCAGAGTGATTTTTAGTGTAGCCGTACTGCATACATACTACTGACATGTTCTTTGCTAGGAAAGACTAGCGAGCGTGTGTGTGTATATATGTATGTGTATGTGTGTGTGTGTATGTGTGTACGTGTGTGTGTATATATGTGTGTATGTGTGTGTGTGTATATATGTGTGTATGTGTGTGTGTGTACGTGTGTGTGTGTGTATGAATATATGTGTGTACGTGAGTTTGTATATATGTGTGTGTATGTGTGTGTGTGTGTGGGTATGTGTGTGTATGTGTGTGTATGTGTGTGTGTATGTGTGTGTATGTGTGCATGTGTGTGTGTATATATATGTGTGTGTGTATATGTGTACGTGTGTGTGTATGTATATATGTGTGTGTACATGTGTGTGTATGTATATATGTGTGTGTATGTGTGTGTGTATGTGTGTGTATGTGTGTGTATGTGTGAGTATGTATATATGTGTGTGTATGTGTGTGTGTATATATGTGTGTGTGTGTATGTGTGTATATGTGTACGTGTGTGTGTATGTATATATGTGTGTATATGTGTACGTGTGTGTGTATGTATATATGTGTGTGTACATGTGTGTGTATGTATATATGTGTGTGTGTGTGTGTGTGTATATATATATATATATGTGTGTATGCAGGTTTGTGACGCTCTGCATGTCCTGTATGGTTTCCTACAACTGTAACTGTAAGCAGTTTGTATATATAACATTCTAAAACCAAACAAATATACTCTACAGGGGCTTTTCATTTCCTTGCTTTACTGCAAAGTAGTCGTATAGATACCAGCAAAACAGAAGCTCTGTTACCGGACTCTGCACATCCTTCGCTTTATTGATCAAAGAGGAAAGTGTGAAAAAAAAATACACAAGAAAAGAAATCAAACACGTCAGCGATTACAAGGACAGCGTGTTCCTGGGAGTATTTCCATCATCTCTCTGCTCACTTTGCTCCGTCTCTTCCAATCCATTGGTTACCTGACAAGACATCTGTATGCAGCAATCCCGGCTTCCAGACCCTCCAATCAGAACTCGTCTGTACAGGAGATCGCAGGAGGCCGATACAAAGTCACATCAGATACATTTACATGAGAACATTTGATGTATTCAATTCACAGCCAAGTTATTTTGTATCTTTTAGATCTGCCTTGAATTCAGCTTTAATCCTCCAATATTGGTGAACAGTCCTACTTGGATTTTTCAATCTGTGAATGTTGTTTTGTCATCACCCCGGAACAATGGTCACCCCGGAACAATGGTCACCCCGGAACAATGGTCACCCCGGAAAAATGGTCACCCCGGAACAATGGTCACCCCGGAACAATGGTCAGCCCGGAACAATGGTCACCCCGGAACAATGGTCACCCCGGAACAATGGTCAGCCCGGAACGATGGTCACCCCGGAACAATGGTCACCCCGGAACAATGGTCACCCCGGAACAATGGTCACCCCGGAACGATGGTCACCCCGGAACAATGGTCACCCCGGAAAGATGGTCACCCCGGAATGATGGTCACCCCGGAATGATGGTCACCCCGGAACGATGGTCACCCCGGAACGATGGTCACCCCGGAACGATGGTCACCCCGGAACAATGGTCACCCCGGAAAAATGGTCACCCCGGAAAGATGGTCACCCCAGAACGATGGTCACCCCGGAAAAATGGTCACCCCAGAACGATGGTCACCCCAGAACGATGGTCACCCCAGAACGATGGTCACCCCAGAACGATGGTCACCCCGGAAAAATGGTCACCCCGGAAAAATGGTCACCCCAGAACGATGGTCACCCCAGAACGATGGTCACCCCAGAACGATGGTCACCCCGGAAAGATGGTCACCCCGGAAAGATGGTCACCCCAGAACGATGGTCACCCCGGAACGATGGTCACCCAGGAAAGATGGTCACCCCAGAACGATGGTCACCCCGGAAAAATGGTCACCCCAGAACGATGGTCACCCCGGAACGATGGTCACCCAGGAAAGATGGTCACCCCAGAACGATGGTCACCCCGGAAAAATGGTCACCCCAGAACGATGGTCACCCCGGAAAAATGGTCACCCCAGAACGATGGTCACCCCAGAACGATGGTCACCCCGGAACGATGGTCACCCCGGAACGATGGTCACCCCGGAAAGATGGTCACCCCAGAACGATGGTCACCCCGGAACGATGGTCACCCAGGAAAGATGGTCACCCCAGGAAAGATGGTCACCCCAGAACGATGGTCACCCCAGAACGATGGTCACCCCGGAAAAATGGTCACCCCAGAACGATGGTCACCCCGGAAAAATGGTCACCCCAGAACGATGGTCACCCCGGAACGATGGTCACCCCGGAAAGATGGTCACCCCGGAAAGATGGTCACCCCAGAACGATGGTCACCCCGGAAAGATGGTCACCCCGGAAAGATGGTCACCCCAGAACGATGGTCACCCCGGAAAAATGGTCACCCCAGAACGATGGTCACCCCGGAACGATGGTCACCCAGGAAAGATGGTCACCCCAGAACGATGGTCACCCCGGAAAAATGGTCACCCCAGAACGATGGTCACCCCGGAACGATGGTCACCCAGGAAAGATGGTCACCCCGGAAAGATGGTCACCCCGGAACGATGGTCACCCCAAAACAATGGTCACCCCAAAACAATGGTCACCCCTCCACCCGGCCTATTGCTCTGGAGATGCACGCAGTTGCCCTGGACCATTACATCTCTGCATCTCAGGAACGCACACAAATCCCGTGCACTTTCCTGACACCCATAGAAACGCATTACCACTTAGCAGACCGATCATCATGCAGATCAGTGCAATGTGTTTTTTGGGAAAGAATCTGACTTTCTTTCCCGCATGTACAGCAGCCCAAAGAAACGCACAGGGCTTTTCATTCCGGTGACAACAGTCAGAAGTATAAAAGTTTGATTTTTGTGCACTAATTACCCCAGTTACATTTCCATGTAAAATAAACCCGGGTGAGATTATGAGGAATAAATATAAATGTATTCACAGGACAGGAAGAGGAGGAGAGACAGATGTGTGTTCAGAGGTGAGAGAAGATTCACAGCTACAAGTGACTGAGAATAGAGGAGCTCCAACCAAAATGTTTTTTAGCAGATATAAAAAGGTATCAATTGTATCACATCTTCCAAATGTATATATATATATTTTATTACCAGTAGGGTGGGAAAAGGGTAGGACCTCCATCAGATTGCCCAAATCCCCCCTTATTCCCCATCCCTCTGACAGGTGTCACCAGGACAGGAACCCCCCCCCAACAGAGGCATAAATTGAACACCGACCTGTCCCCACCAATGATGGGGCACTATTCATCCCACTGATACCAATGATGGGGCACTATTCCTCCCACTGATACCAATGATGGGGCACTATTCCTCCCACTGACACCAATGATGGGGCACTATTCATCCCACTGATACCAATGATGGGGCACTATTCCTCCCACTGATACCAATGATGGGGCACTATTCCTCCCACTGATACCAATGATGGGACACTATTCCTCCCACTGACACCAATGATGGGGCACTATTCCTCCCACTGACACCAATGATGGGGCACTATTCCTCCCACTGACACCAATGATGGGACACTATTCCTCCCACTGACACCAATGATGGGGCACTATTCCTCCCACTGACACCAATGATGGGACACTATTCCTCCCACTGACACCAATGATGGGGCACTATTCCTCCCACTGACACCAATGATGGGGCACTATTCCTCCCACTGATACCAATGATGGGACACTATTCCTCCCACTGATACCAATGATGGGGCACTATTCCTCCCACTGACACCAATGATGGGACACTATTCCTCCCACTGATACCAATGATGGGACACTATTCCTCCCACTGACACCAATGATGGGACACTATTCCTCCCACTGATACCAATGATGGGGCACTATTCCTCTCACTGACACCAATGATGAGGCACTATTCCTCCCACTGACACCAATGATGGGACACTATTCCTCCCACTGACACCAATGATGGGGCACTATTCCACCCACTGATACCAATGATGGGACACTATTCCTCCCACTGACACCAATGATGAGGCACTATTCCTCCCACTGACACCAATGATGGGACACTATTCCTCCCACTGACACCAATGATGGGGCACTATTCCTCCCACTGACACCAATGATGGGGCACTATTCCTCCCACTGACACCAATGATGGGACACTATTCCTCCCACTGACACCAATGATGAGGCACTATTCCTCCCACTGACACCAATGATGGGACACTATTCCTCCCACTGATACCAATGATGGGGCACTATTCCTCCCACTGACACCAATGATGGGGCACTATTCCTCCCACTGACACCAATGATGGGACACTATTCCTCCCACTGACACCAATGATGGGGCACTATTCCTCCCACTGACACCAATGATGGGACACTATTCCTCCCACTGACACCAATGATGGGGCACTATTCCTCCCACTGACACCAATGATGGGACACTATTCCTCCCACTGATACCAATGATGGGGCACTATTCCTCCCACTGATACCAATGATGGGGCACTATTCCTCCCACTGACACCAATGATGGGACACTATTCCTCCCACTGATACCAATGATGGGACACTATTCCTCCCACTGATACCAATGATGGGGCACTATTCCTCCCACTGACACCAATGATGGGACACTATTCCTCCCACTGACACCAATGATGGGGCACTATTCCTCCCACTGACACCAATGATGGGACACTATTCCTCCCACTGACACCAATGATGGGACACTATTCCTCCCACTGACACCAATGATGGGACACTATTCCTCCCACTGACACCAATGATGGGGCACTATTCCTCCCACTGACACCAATGATGGGACACTATTCCTCCCACTGACACCAATGATGGGGCACTATTCCTCCCACTGACACCAATGATGGGACACTATTCCTCCCACTGACACCAATGATGGGGCACTATTCCTCCCACTGACACCAATGATGGGGCACTATTCCTCCCACTGACACCAATGATGGGACACTATTCCTCCCACTGACACCAATGATGGGGCACTATTCCTCCCACTGACACCAATGATGGGGCACTATTCCTCCCACTGACACCAATGATGGGGCACTATTCCTCCCACTGACACCAATGATGGGACACTATTCCTCCCACTGATACCAATGATGGGACACTATTCCTCCCACTGATACCAATGATGGAACACTATTCCTCCCACTGACACCAATGATGGGGCACTATTCCTCCCACTGATACCAATGATGGGGCACTATTCCTCCCACTGATACCAATGATGGGGCACTATTCCTCTCACTGACACCAATGATGGGACACTATTCCTCCCACTGACACCAATGATGGGACACTATTCCTCCCACTGACACCAATGATGGGTCACTAATCCTTCCACTGATACCAATGAAGGGACACTATTCCTCCCACTGACACCAATGATGGGACACTATTCCTCCCACTGACACCAATGATGGGTCACTAATCCTTCCACTGATACCAATGATGGGGCACTATTCCCCCCACTGATACCAATGATGGGGCACTATTCCTCCCACTGACACCAGTGATGGGGCACTATTCCTCCCACTGATACCAATGATGGGGCACTATTCCTCCCACTGATACCAATGATGGGGCACTATTCCTCCCACTGATACCAATGATGGGGCACTATTCCTCCCACTGATACCAATGATGGGGCACTATTCCTCCCACTGACACCAATGATGGGGCACTATATCTCCAATGAGACTTTATTTCTTCTTCTACTGACCACAGGCGCTATGTAATTTGATTGCCCTATTCACTCCCCTACAGAACTCCTTGGGTTCTCCCCCCCCCCTTTTTTTCTTCAATTATGTAAATGTGCGTTTGGAGGTGTTATAAAAGGGCTCCACCTAGCTGGTGAGTCGGTACCCCTTCTGTACTGGGCTGGACACTTACCCAGTACATACATCCTATGAGACAATCTGGAGTCCCTCCTTTTCCCTAATTGCCATGTAATGTACTTACTCCCACTAAGGCATGGTTTATCCCCCCTCCAATCAAGGACATTTTCTACCCCCACTGGCCACAGTCTGGCCCCCCTAAACTATGAAGTAAAGCCAACTGGCCTTTTGTTTAGAAAGTTTGAAGACGCCGGTCCTAGACAATGAACATAGAAGGTTTGTCCCAGACTCCTCCCCCCACACTGACACCCAATAAGAGATCTTCATCTTTCTGTAGGATTGCTGAGATGGTCGGAGTGTGGCCGGCCTCTTTTTCTGACACCAGAGAGGAGCTTCGTTCGGTCAGCTCCTGGGACTCCGGCAGATTGTAGATCTGTGGCTTTTCCTGATGTTCAGTAAAACAAATCAGAACTTCTAACCTTTTCCATTCCAAATATAAAAAAACATATTTTGGCTGGAGCTCTACCGGAACCCAGAGAACCCCCGGTGTCAGTGCATAGGATGGAAGACCGGAGGAGTACCGTGACCGGTCCATGACGTCTCGGACTGGGAGCTGGACAATGCACTGGTGGTACAATTCATGGAGCTTGGGGGCCGATGATGGAATGGAAGCGGAGGCTTAGAGTCCAGGAAGGAGGCAGATGAAGATGAAGAGGAGAAGCTGCTGGATCCCAAATAAAATTCTGCAGGAGGAGGATGGAAGCCACAGAAACACACAGGATGGTCAGTCTTGGTTAGAAGCATCAGGCCGTCATCCGAAAATGGGTTACAGTGGTGAAAATAATGATCGTCTCCCCTGCAGATGGTGTAAGTTTTGCCCCCTTACAAAGAAATGAAGGGTCTATAATTTTTATCATTGGTGTATTTTATATGATAGAGAAGAATTCTTCCTCCAAACACGGCGAGTCGAGTTGATGCCAATTTTGGTCTCATCTGACCACAGAACTTTCTCCCAATCCTTCTCTGAATCATTTAGATGTTGATTGGTAGACTTCAGACGTTCCTCTACATGTGTCTTCCTGAGGAGGAGGACCTTGCGGGGGCTGCAGGATTTCAATCCATGGCGGCATATTGTGTTACCAATGGTTTGTTTGGTGACTGAGGTCCCAACTGCCTTGAGATCCTTCACAAGCTCCTCCCGTGTAGTTCTGGGCGGATCCCTCACTTTTCTCATGACCATCCTCACCCCATGAGGAGAAATCTTCCATGGAGCTCCAGACTGAGGACGACTGATGGTTATTTTGTATTTCTTCCATTTGTGAATAATCTCTCCAACAGTTGTCACCTTCTCACCAAGCTTCTTGCTGATGGTCTTGTAGCCCATTCCAACCTTGTGCAGGTCTACAATCTTCTCCCTGACGTCCTCTGACAGATCTTTGGTCTTCCCCATGATGGTGAGGATTGGATGGAAGAAAGAGATTCTGTGGACAGGTGTTTTTATACACATAACGAGTTGTCGTTAGGAGAACCTTCTTACATTGACAGGACTAATCTGTGTACCACATGAGCACCTACTGTAGTGTCTGTGTATACTCCATATATACCCCCCATATATACTATATACACTCTCTATATACTCCATATATACCCCCATATATACTATATACACTCTCTATATACTCCATATATACTATATACACTCTCTATATACTCCATATATACCCCCCATATATACTCCATATATACCCCCCATATATACTATATACACTCTCTATATACTCCATATATACCCCCCATATATACTCCATATATACCCCCCATATATACTATATACACTCTCTATATACTCCATATATACCCCCCATATATACTATATACACTCTCTATATACTCCATATATACTATATACACTCTCTATATACTCCATATATACCCCCCATATATACTATATACACTCTCTATATACTCCATATATACCCCCATATATACTATATACCCCCATATATACTATATACACTCTCTATATACTCCATATATACTATATACACTCTCTATATACTCCATATATACCCCCCATATATACTATATACACTCTCTATATACTCCATATATACTATATACACTCTCTATATACTCCATATATACCCCCCATATATACTATATACACTCTCTATATACTCCATATATACCCCCATATATACTATATACCCCCATATATACTATATACACTCTCTATATACTCCATATATACCCCCCATATATACTATATACACTCTCTATATACTCCATATATACCCCCCATATATACTATATACACTCTCTATATACTCCATATATACTATATACACTCTCTATATACTCCATATATACCCCCATATATACTATATACACTCTCTATATACTCCATATATACCCCCCATATATACTATATACACTCTCTATATACTCCATATATACCCCCCATATATACTATATACACTCTCTATATACTCCATATATACTATATACACTCTCTATATACTCCATATATACTATATACACTCTCTATATACTCCATATATACCCCCATATATACTATATACACTCTCTATATACTCCATATATACTATATACACTCTCTATATACTCCATATATACTATATACACTCTCTATATACTCCATATATACCCCCATATATACTATATACACTCTCTATATACTCCATATATACCCCCCATATATACTATATACACTCTCTATATACTCCATATATACCCCCATATATACTATATACACTCTCTATATACTCCATATATACTATATACACTCTCTATATACTCCATATATACCCCCATATATACTATATACACTCTCTATATACTCCATATATACTATATACACTCTCTATATACTCCATATATACTATATACACTCTCTATATACTCCATATATACCCCCATATATACTATATACACTCTCTATATACTCCATATATACTATATACACTCTCTATATACTCCATATATACTATATACACTCTCTATATACTCCATATATACTATATACACTCTCTATATACTCCATATATACCCCCCATATATACTATATACACTCTCTATATACTCCATATATACTATATACACTCTCTATATACTCCATATATACCCCCCATATATACTATATACACTCTCTATATACTCCATATATACTATATACACTCTCTATATACTCCATATATACTATATACACTCTCTATATACTCCATATATACTATATACACTCTCTATATACTCCATATATACCCCCTATATATACTATATACACTCTCTATATACTCCATATATACTATATACACTCTCTATATACTCCATATATACCCCCCATATATACTATATACACTCTCTATATACTCCATATATACCCCCATATATACTATATACACTCTCTATATACTCCATATATACCCCCCCCATATATACTATATACACTCTCTATATACTCCATATATACTATATACACTCTCTATATACTCCATATATACCCCCCATATATACTATATACACTCTCTATATACTCCATATATACCCCCATATATACTATATACACTCTCTATATACTCCATATATACTATATACACTCTCTATATACTCCATATATACTATATACACTCTCTATATACTCCATATATACTATATACACTCTCTATATACTCCATATATACTATATACACTCTCTATATACTCCATATATACCCCCATATATACTATATACACTCTCTATATACTCCATATATATACCACATGAGCACCTCCTGTATCCAGTCTGTGGGGGGAGAATTATTGTTGGGGATCAAATACTTATTTTACTCCATTTATAACATTTGTATTGTGTGATTTTTCTGGATTTTTGGTTGATATTCTGTCTCTATCATATAAAATACACCTATGATAAAAATTATAGACCCTTCATTTCTATGTAAGGGGGCAAAACTTACACAATCTGCAGGGGAGACGATCGGTATTCTCCCCCCCACTGTATATACAAACATTCTGTATATGGTCTTCTCATTATTAATTAAGAACATTTCTCAGCACCATCAGTTACTAAATGACCTCAAAACATCAATGCAAGATATAGTGACCCTGTGACTGCTGGAGAAAGCAGAGCTTAGAGCCGTGTCTTCCCTCTGATAAAAAGGCACCACCAGTGAGGTATAATGCCTCCCACTGATACCAATGATGGGGCACTATTCCTCCCACTGACACCAATGATGGGGCACTATTCCTCCCACTGACACCAATGATGGGGCACTATTCCTCCCACTGATACCAATGATGGGGCACTATTCCTCCCACTGACACCAATGATGGGACACTATTCCTCCCACTGATACCAATGATGGGACACTATTCCTCCCACTGACACCAATGATGGGACACTATTCCTCCCACTGACACCAATGATGGGACACTATTCCTCCCACTGACACCAATGATGGGACACTATTCCTCCCACTGACACCAATGATGGGGCACTATTCCTCCCACTGATGGGACACTATTCCTCCCACTGATACCAATGATGGGGCACTATTCCTCCCACTGACACCAATGATGGGGCACTATTCCTCCCACTGACACCAATGATGGGGCACTATTCCTCCCACTGACACCAATGATGGGGCACTATTCCTCCCACTGATACCAATGATGGGGCACTATTCCTCCCACTGACACCAATGATGGGACACTATTCCTCCCACTGATACCAATGATGGGACACTATTCCTCCCACTGACACCAATGATGGGACACTATTCCTCCCACTGACACCAATGATGGGACACTATTCCTCCCACTGACACCAATGATGGGACACTATTCCTCCCACTGACACCAATGATGGGACACTATTCCTCCCACTGATACCAATGATGGGACACTATTCCTCCCACTGATACCAATGATGGGACACTATTCCTCCCACTGATACCAATGATGGGACACTATTCCTCCCACTGATACCAATGATGGGACACTATTCCTCCCACTGATACCAATGATGGGACACTATTCCTCCCACTGATACCAATGATGGGGCACTATTCCTCCCACTGATACCAATGATGGGACACTATTCCTCCCACTGATACCAATGATGGGACACTATTCCTCCCACTGATACCAATGATGGGACACTATTCCTCCCACTGATACCAATGATGGGACACTATTCCTCCCACTGATACCAATGATGGGACACTATTCCTCCCACTGATACCAATGATGGGGCACTATTCCTCCCACTGATACCAATGATGGGACACTATTCCTCCCACTGATACCAATGATGGGACACTATTCCTCCCACTGATACCAATGATGGGACACTATTCCTCCCACTGATACCAATGATGGGGCACTATTCCTCCCACTGATACCAATGATGGGACACTATTCCTCCCACTGATACCAATGATGGGGCACCATTCCTCCCACTGACACCAATGATGGGGCACCATTCCTCCCACTGACACCAATGATGGGGCACCATTCCTCCCACTGACACCAATGATGGGGCACCATTCCTCCCACTGACACCAATGATGGGGCACCATTCCTCCCACTGACTCCAATGATGGGGCACTATTCCTCCCACTGACACCAATGATGGGGCACCATTCCTCCCACTGACACCAATGATGGGGCACCATTCCTCCCACTGACACCAATGATGGGGCACCATTCCTCCCACTGACACCAATGATGGGGCACTATTCCTCCCACTGACACCAATGATGGGGCACCATTCCTCCCACTGACACCAATGATGGGGCACCATTCCTCCCACTGATACCAATGATGGGGCACTATTCCTCCCACTGATACCAATGATGGGACACTATTCCTTCCACTGACACCAATGATGGGACACTATTCCTCCCACTGACACCAATGATGGGACACTATTCCTCCCACTGACACCAATGATGGGGCACTATTCCTCCCACTGATACCAATGATGGGACACTATTCCTCCACTGATACCAATGATGGGGCACTATTCCTCCCACTGATACCAATGATGGGGCACTATTCCTCCCACTGAGACCAATGATGGGACACTATTCCTCCCACTGACACCAATGATGGGGCACTATTCCTCCCACTGACACCAATGATGGGACACTATTCCTCCCACTGACACCAATGATGGGGCACTATTCCTCCCACTGACACCAATGATGGGACACTATTCCTCCCACTGACACCAATGATGGGGCACCATTCCTCCCACTGATACCAATGATGGGGCACTATTCCTCCCACTGACACCAATGATGGGACACTATTCCTCCCACTGACACCAATGATGGGGCACTATTCCTCCCACTGACACCAATGATGGGACACTATTCCTCCCACTGACACCAATGATGGGGCACCATTCCTCCCACTGATACCAATGATGGGGCACTATTCCTCCCACTGATACCAATGATGGGGCACTATTCCTCCCACTGACACCAATGATGGGACACTATTCCTCCCACTGACACCAATGATGGGGCACCATTCCTCCCACTGACACCAATGATGGGACACTATTCCTCCCACTGATACCAATGATGGGACACTATTCCTTCCACTGACACCAATGATGGGACACTATTCCTCCCACTGACACCAATGATGGGACACTATTCCTCCCACTGACACCAATGATGGGGCACTATTCCTCCCACTGATACCAATGATGGGGCACCATTCCTCCCACTGATACCAATGATGGGGCACTATTCCTCCCACTGATACCAATGATGGGGCACTATACCTCCCACTGATACCAATGATGGGACACTATTCCTCCCATTGACACCAATCATGGGGTGCCATTCCTCTTCCTCCCAGAACATATTTTTGTTAATCCAAACATATCCTGCTGCAATAAATAAGATGACCCCAGAGTTGGGGGGGGGGGGGGGTGATGGAGAACCATGTCAGGGGTCAGCAGAGCTGCCAATCAACACTTTCATCTTGGATTTGTGATTGGTTCACCCCTCCCTCCAGTTCCGGATTGGTCAGTGCCGGGCTTTGCTGTCCATCCTGAGAAGGGAAATACCTTTCTTTGTAGATTTCGAGGAATCCTCAATACCCCGAGGAGAGAGAGGCGGAGCGCCTTTCCTGGAGATCGTCAGACCTGCGAGACGAACAAAATCAGATAAAGTTACTAAGATAATAAATATATATATATATATATATACTCATACAGTATCTGACAAAAATAAGTACACCCCTCAGTGACATTTGTGTAAATCTTTTCTTCTATCTTTTCATGTGACAACACTGAAGAAATGACACTTGTCTACAATGTAAAGTAGTGAGTGTACAGCTTGTATAACAGTGTAAATTTGCTGTCCCCTCAAAATAACTCAACACACAGCCATTAATGTCTAAACCGCTGGCAACAAAAGTCAGTACACCCCTAAGTGAAAATCTCCAAATTGGGCCCATTTAGCCATTTTCCCTCCCCGGTGTCATGTGACTCGTTAGTGTTACAAGGTCTCAGGTGTGAATGGGGAGCAGGTGTGTTACATAGTTACATAGTAGGTGAGGTTGAAAAAAAGACACAAGTCCATCAAGTCCAACCTATGTGTGTGATTATATGTCATATTACATTATATATCTCTGTATGTTGTGTGATTATATGTCATATTACATTATATATCCTGTATGTTGTGTGATTATATGTCATATTACATTATATATCTCTGTATGTTGTGTGATTATATGTCATATTACATTATATATCTCTGTATGTTGTGTGATTATATGTCATATTACATTATATATCTCTGTATGTTGTGTGATTATATGTCATATTACATTATATATCTCTGTATGTTGTGTGATTATATGTCATATTACATTATATATCTCTGTATGTTGTGTGATTATATGTCATATTACATTACATATCTCTGTATGTTGTGTGATTATATGTCAGTATTACATTATATATCTCTGTATGTTGTGTGATTATATGTCATATTACATTATATATCTCTGTATGTTGTGTGATTATATGTCATATTACATTATATATCTCTGTATGTTGTGTGATTATATGTCATATTACATTATATATCCTGTATGTTGTGTGATTATATGTCATATTACATTATATATCCTGTATGTTGTGTGATTATATGTCATATTACATTATATATCTCTGTATGTTGTGTGATTATATGTCATATTACATTATATATCCTGTATGTTGTGTGATTATATGTCATATTACATTATATATCTCTGTATGTTGTGTGATTATATGTCATATTACATTATATATCTCTGTATGTTGTGTGATTATATGTCAGTATTACATTATATATCTCTGTATGTTGTGTGATTATGTGTCATATTACATTATATATCTCTGTATGTTGTGTGATTATATGTCATATTACATTGTATATCTCTGTATGTTGTGTGATTATATGTCATATTACATTATATATCCTGTATGTTGTGTGATTATATGTCATATTACATTATATATCCTGTATGTTGTGTGATTATATGTCATATTACATTATATATCTCTGTATGTTGTGTGATTATATGTCATATTACATTATATATCTCTGTATGTTGTGTGATTATATGTCATATTACATTGTATATCTCTGTATGTTGTGTGATTATATGTCATATTACATTATATATCTCTGTATGTTGTGTGATTATATGTCATATTACATTATATATCCTGTATGTTGTGTGATTATATGTCATATTACATTATATATCTCTGTATGTTGTGTGATTATATGTCATATTACATTATATATCTCTGTATGTTGTGTGATTATATGTCATATTACATTATATATCCTGTATGTTGTGTGATTATATGTCATATTACATTACATATCTCTGTATATTGCGGTCATTCAGGTGATTATCTAATAGTTTCTTGAAGCTATCAATGCTCCCCGCTGAGACCACCGCCTGTGGAAGGGAATTCCACATCCTTGCCGCTCTTACAGTAAAGAACCCTCTACGTAGTTTAAGGTTAAACCTCTTTTCTTCTAATTGTAATGAGTGGCCACAAGTCTTATTAAACTCTCTTCTGAGAAAAAGTTTTATCCCTATTGTGGGGTCACCAGTCCGGTATTTATATATTGTGGGGTCACCAGTCCGATATTTATATATTGTGGGGTCACCAGTCCGGTATTTATATATTGTGGGGTCACCAGTCCGGTATTTGTATATTGTGGGGTCACCAGTCCGGTATTTATATATTGTGGGGTCACCAGTCCGGTATTTGTATATTGTGGGGTCACCAGTCCGGTATTTGTATATTGTGGGGTCACCAGTCCAGTATTTATATATTGTGGGGTCACCAGTCCGGTATTTCTATATTGTGGGGTCACCAGTCCAGTATTTATATATTGTGGGGTCACCAGTCCGGTATTTATATATTGTGGGGTCACCAGTCCGGTATTTATATATTGTGGGGTCACCAGTCCGGTATTTGTATATTGTGGGGTCACCAGTCCGGTATTTGTATATTGTGGGGTCACCAGTCCGGTATTTATATATTGTGGGGTCACCAGTCCGGTATTTATATATTGTGGGGTCACCAGTCCGGTATTTGTATATTGTGGGGTCACCAGTCCGGTATTTATACATTGAAATCATATCCCCTCTCAAGCGTCTCTTCTCCAGAGAGAATAAGTTCAGAGCTCACAACCTTTCCTCATAACTAAGATCCTCCAGACCCTTTATTAGCTTTGTTGCCCTTCTTTGTACTCGCTCCATTTCCAGTACATCCTTCCTGAGGACTGGTGCCCAGAACTGGACAGCATACTCCAGGTGCGGCCGGACCAGAGTCTTGTAGAGCGGGAGAATTATCGTTTTATCTCTGGAGTTGATCCCCTTTTTAATGCCAATATTCTGTTTGCTTTATTAGCAGCAGCTTGGCATTGCATGTCATTGCTGAGCCGATCATCTACTAGGACCCCCAGGTCCTTTTCCATCCTAGATCCCCCCAGAGGTTCTCCCCCCAGTCTATAGATTGCATTCAGATTTTTACCACCCAAATACATTATTTTACATTTTTCTACATTGAACCTCATTTGTCATGTAGTCGCCCCTCCCCCATTAATTTGTTCAGATCTTTTTGCAAGATTTCCACATCCTGCGGAGAAGTTATTGTCCTGCTTAGCTTAGTATCGTCTGCAAATACAGAGATTGAACTGTTTATCCCATCCTCCAGATCGTTTATGAACAAATTAAATAGGATTGGTCCCAGCACAGAACCCTGGGGGACCCCACTACCCACCCCTGACCATTCTGAGTACTCCCCATTTATCACCACCCTCTGAACTCGCCCTTGTAGCCAGTTTTCAATCCATGTACTCACCCTATGGTCCATGCCAACGCACCTTATTTTGTACAGTAAACGTTTATGGGGAACTGTGTCAAATGCTTTTGTAAAATCCAGATACACCACGTCTACGGGCCTTCCTTTATCTAGATGGCAACTCACCTCCTCATAGAAGGTTAATAGATTGGTTTGGCAAGAACGATTCTTCATGAATCCATGCTGATTACTGCTAATGATATCATTCTTATTACTAAAATCTTGTATATAGTCCCTTATCATCCCCTCCAAGAGTTTACATACTATTGATGTTAGGCTAACTGGTCTGTAATTCCCAGGGATGTTTTTT